>JAHLJT010003656.1:40090410-40666178 GCA_031308135.1 Acheta domesticus | reverse complement strand
CACCCTTTCCCTATCCTTCCATTTCCATATTAAGAACGAAAGTTGTTAACAAAATATGTTTATTTATTTTAAAATGTATAAAGGGAACTTCATATTTACTGACATAATGTCAAATAAAAATCACAAACAATGCAATTCATGTTTAAAATAAATGTTCAATAAATATTTATTCAGTACTATGAGGAGATTTCCTGAAACAATTCCCAATACTTACTAAAAAAGCATTTAAAGTAATTATCCAATATTCTTTGATTGTTAGCTATTCGATTTCCGTGATGGTCACAAAAATATTAGAAAACTTTTTATTCCTGCGAAAGCCACATGACTGAACACGCTGACTTGAAAACCACATGACTTCCACCGAATCACTGCTGATAATGAAAATATTGATACAGGTAAACTCTTCACTCACTTCTTCACAGTCTTCACTCTTCAGAACTCTTCTCTAAGAATGAAAGTTGTTAACAAAATATGTTTATTTATTTTAAAATGTATAAAGGGAACTTCATATTTACTGACATAATGTCAAATAAAAATCACAAACAATGCAATTCATGTTTAAAATAAATGTTCAATAAATATTTATTCAGTACTATAAAGAGATTTCCTGGAACAATTCCCAATACTTACTAAAAAACATTTAAAGTAATTATCCAATATTCTTTGATTGTTAGCTATTCGATTTCCGTGATGGTCACAAAATATTAGAAAACTTTTCATTCCTGCGAAAGCCACATGACTGAACACGCTGACTTGAAAGCCACATGACTTCCACCGAATCACTGCTGATAATGAAATATTGATACAGGTAAACTCTTCACTCACTTCTTCACAGTCTTCACTCTTCACTATATACAATTGTCCTTGTATTAAAATTATTATTTACTTTTCTGCCTACAGATTTTTCAACTTTGTCGAACTGTAGATGATGGAAAGAATTGCCAATGTTCATTCCCGCCTGAGATATGGCATAATATTCTGGGGAAACACATCTTATAGCGCCCAGACTTTCAGATTACAAAAAAGAATTGTACGAATAATAAGCAAATCCAACGCACGTGATTCTTGTAAGTCACTGTTTATTAATCTAGGAATTTTACCATTTCCTTGTCTCCTGATTTACGAATCAGTAGTTTTTGTCAAAAATGACTTACTTAACCCTTCGTTACTGTGGTACAATATAGAAACGTCGCTGCTGTGTTGGGGTCTGAGAGACCCCAAAGGAATTGAAATATATAATTGGGTTAAAACTCACTATTTATTTCAGTTCATAGTTTTTATATTTCTTAAGATACTTATTCTCATTGTTAAGCAAAGTAATTGAAATTTATTCATATTAAATTTTGTAATAAACTTTTAGATCAATGCGTGACATGGTGCGTTGATAATCCTGGTTCTATTATGAAGAAAATTTGTTTATTACTGAACACGCCGAACTTTACATCACATATTACTAAGCCACAAATGTAAACAAGAAATAAACATTATTTATAAACACTGTAAAAATAATGAGTAGGTCTAATTACAACGTTACAACGTATACCAATACAAAATGACTTAAGTACGAGCTACAAATGTTACAACAAACAAAATAATTTATAACAAACGATTTTTATTTTTCTGCACAATAAGAACAAAATGTAATGATATGATTCATACAAATAAATTTATTACATGTTTGGCACTGATGTTGGGTTTTTCTGTCTTTAATTCTTGGACATAGATCACATCTAGATTTTTTTGCTTTCCTTGATGATGTTGAACAATCTGATGCATGGCTATTTTTTGGCTTTAACTTTTCTTGAAGATCCCTAGGTAGTCTTTGCACAATTGTTTGCCTTTTTTTCATGTACTCTTTCAAAAGGCTCAGTTCTAAGGTCTTCATAAATTGCCTGCGACGCATCGAAGTTTTTGTATTTGATTGAAAGACAACATATGCATTGATAGCTGCAACGTTCATAGTCGCAAAGAAAACTGTCAGTGGCCACCTTCTTGAATTTCTTGAAGCATCATATGATGAACACATTTGGTCAACAGTGTCTACCCCTCCTTTAGTCTTATTGTAGAATGTAACGATGTCAGGTTTCTTTTCCTCACCTGTACTTTCATCTATCTTGTCATCATTGTGCATTGTTGATACGACATTCACTACTTTTCCTTTTTTAGCCCATATATTCCCATTGCCCCAAAAATGGGGCAGTGTATTTTCCTATTAATAGTTCATTTCTTGAAAGGAATGAAGATGTGTTATATACCCTATGTTGTTGTGTTGGCAACAATGAATAAGATAAAGTTCACTGGATTACTCTATAGCGTTTTCCATTGTTGTGAGAGACCTTCGTTAGTGCCTGCATTTGAGCATCATGTCGCTTCACGAATCGTAAGTACATTACTTAAATTAATGATTATTTTTATCGTTTATTTTGTTATAACACAATTTGGTGAAACTTATATTTGAAATATATTTTACATACAAAAGATTATAGCTTTTATTTTAGCGGCAAATTACAATAAAATAGTGACGCCCCTTTATTGGGGCAATGGGAACGGGAGGGTACAGGGTTTTATATCTATTGTTAGCAAGTATATTTTGACTTTTGAGTAAATATCAATATTTCAGGGCGTGATTATATATTATATTCGAATGTTTAAATATTTTTTTCTATTTGAATTTCATTTGATTCTCTTATTATTCATTTCAGATTATCCGTTAACGAAATAATAAGTTTATTAGAAAGTGATGATTTCACAGAAGCTTCTATTTATATCTCTGCTCCTGAGAACCATCTTCTAAGTGATGAAGACAGTGGAGAAGATGAAATAGAAGATGGTGATGTAAACCATCTAACTGGAAACCAGCTCCGAGGCCTAGGAGAACTGCAGGCAACAAAAATTACTTCCTCCGGAATAGAAGAAATTATTTTACCATCACAAGAAGTAACACTCGATGTTATGAACCAGAGGACCGCGGCTGAATTGACCACAGATTCAAGGAAGAAGAAGGTTCGAAACTGGATAAAATCGGACATTATACCTGTCCCAGAACGTACTTGGGAACAACCAGATTGGCTGAATAAAAAAGAGTGGTCTCCTGTTGATCTGTTTGAATTATTTTATGACAGTGAAGTATTTGATTTGCTGGTTGAAACGAGTATGAAATACGCTGTTTTCAAAGGAAACACTAAATTTCATGTGTCGCTATGTGAAATGAAAACTTTTATTGCTATTTTGTTGCTCAGTGGATATTGTGGTAATGCACGGTACCGTCTGTACTGGGACACTGGAATTGACACACATCACCAAGGAGTAGCAAGGGCAATATCTAGAAATAGATTTGAAGAAATTTTAAGGTATTTTCATGTCTCTGACAATAATAACCTAATTAAAAGTGATAAATTCTCGAAAGTTCGACCTTTGTGGGCAATGATAAACGAAAGATGGCTCACTTTCTTTCCCCAAGATGCGAACTTGTGCATCGATGAAACCATGGTTCCGTACTATGGTCGTCACTCCACGAAACAACACCTACATGGGAAACCAATACGTTTTGGTTTCAAGGTATGGTCCCTTTGCACTCGATTGGGCTACCTTGTACAAGCGGAACCGTACCAGGGAGCTTCTACTGGGAACGAAATGCCAGATCTTGGTGTGGGTGGATCAGTAGTTATGGACTTGCTCCAAGAACTACCCGAGAAGAAAAAGTACAGCTTATATATGGACAATTATTTTACTTCCATTCGTCTTCTAGAAAAACTAGGTAACATGGGACATGATGCAACTGGTACTATCAGGAACAATAGAGTCGAAAAAGCCCCTCTCATAGAGCCTTCTAAAATGAAAAAGATGCAACGAGGTGCGTATGATCAAGTGACAGACCAAGAAACACAGATCAGTGTTGTCCGCTACAACGATAACAATATCGTAACTGTTGCCTCCAACAAAGTAGGAGTATCTCCTCTAGGAAAAGCTAAACGCTGGAGTTTATCTGAGAAGAAGAAAATTGAAATTCTACAACCTGCTTGCATTTCTGCCTACAATTTGTATATGGGAGGGGTGGATCGGCTTGATCAAAATGTCTCATGTTACAGAACAGCCATCAGAATGAAAAAGTGGTATTGGCAACTTTGATGTTTCCCTTGAATGCATCCATGAATAATGCATTTCAGTTATACCGTCTCACACCTTCTGGAAAAAGCGTTAATCATTTAGATTACCTACAGTTTATCAGGATAATAGTTCAGACATACTTAGGACAAAGCTTAGAGCGAAAAATAGGCAGATCGCCAAAGGTGGTAAAAAAGAGGATACCAGAAAAAGTGAGACTGGATGGTCGTGATCATATAATTGTCAAAAGTGAAACACAAGTCAGATGTGGCGAATGCCATAAAAACACCATGAAGAAATGTAAAAAGTGTAATGTCGGCTGCCATGCAAATTGCTTTGAGAAATTTCATTCATAAGCACATGTAGACCAGAACATAAGTTACTTCGTTTCAATCAGTGTCTATCGAACATTTCTCAAACATGAAATGCTAAAAAAATTGTTAACACGTTTATTATCATTAAATAATTTCTATTTTATAGCTTACATATATTTCTTCATTACTTAGTGCAAAAAATAAACATTTGCTCTTGAAAATAGGGTTTTCCTGCTCCTAAAAACACTGTACCCTCCTGTTCCCATTGCCCCATTTTTGGGGCGGGGCTCCTACACAATATGAGATGTCAAATTAGTGAAAATAGAAAAAATTCATGTAAATTAGACCAAAACAAAAAGGGAAACTTAGTGTCATCATAAAATTCTAAAAAAAAAAAAGTTGGGAATATATGGGTTAGGCACGCAGGAAACAAGTGTTATCCCATTCATAAATCCAAATGTGCTTGTATGGACAGATTCATTTGATGTTGACACAAACTCTATAGGAATTTCTTTCTTGTTTTTACGAATCGTTCCTACAGTTGATAATTTATGTTTGGTCATCAAACAAGATGCTAGAGGAACACTCGTATACTAATTGTCAGTGGTCAAATTCC
Source organism: Acheta domesticus (assembly GCA_031308135.1). Lineage (NCBI taxonomy): Eukaryota > Metazoa > Arthropoda > Insecta > Orthoptera > Gryllidae > Acheta > Acheta domesticus. The sequence goes on along the minus strand of JAHLJT010003656.1, from coordinate 40,661,144 downwards.
TTCCAGATCCAGCAATTAGAGCAATCTTTCTTTCCACAACATCCAAGGGGCTGAAAATGAACTTGTAAGGACCCTCAGGTTGTTTTCCGGGGTATATATCTAAATTTCCAGTGTAATATGTTCTGGAGTCAACAAGAGCAAATATCTTTATTCCATATATCGCAGGTTTAATAGGCATATACTGTCTAAAAGGACAGCGGCCACGAAATTTCTCTAATTTCTTATCTAATGTAACGTACTCCCCCATTGAATAGTGCAAGTATTAGAAAAACTTACTTTAGTGCAAATTCTTAAGGAATAGTACAAACAGTTTACTGTAGCAGTGAAGAAATACATACCACCAAGACAGGAAATACAAAACGTCAGTGCTGTGGTGGGGTCTATTACACCCCAGATTCAAAAACACGTGTTTTCTGGCACACAAACTCACTTGAAATGAACAAGATCGTTGTCATATACTCTGACGGATAAAATATGAAACTACACGAAGATTCGTTGCGTCATCACCCGCCGTTTAGATTCAAATTATAAAAATGTGTCATCTGGGGTCTCACAGACCCCAGCACAGTAACGAAGGGTTAAAGGCGGGAATATATTTTCAGCAAACGCCGATTTCTATAAGTATAACACACGATGTAGTAATCATATTCACCAGGTGGCAGTATCAACAGCTCACTACAAAAAATTCACATACAACTGATGTACATTACTCTACAACACTTTGCCAGAAGACATTAAACGATTAAATTCGATAGAAAAGTTCAAGTCCCCAGTAAAATCTTTTCTGCTGAATAACTGTTTCTACACAATTCGAGACTATACCGAGCATCAAAAAGTAAAGTAGCATTAATTTTAACAATGATAGTTAATGTAATTATTTATCATTTGGACTGTATAATTCTAAAGAACCTGTAACAAGTATTGTACCAGAGTTTCTGGGTTGATGGCCCCCATCTCGATCAGGTTTTTCGTCCAGTTTCCCTGATCCTTGAGCAAATGCTGAGATGGTCCCTTGTTTTGCTTCTGGACATAAATGTAACTTCATTCTTTGTGCACGTCTTCTGAATTTCAGTGGGAAATATAGTTATTCAAATTATCGTTTTCAATATTATCGGGACAAAAAGTATTATTCTTTCATGAAAAACATGAGGGTTCAGGGCAGGAATTTGTAGCTAATTTAACTTTGAAAATATATTTTATTATATAGGAGCGAATATTTTGTCAACAAAACTTGAAAAAAACGCTCTTTTCTGTATTCAAAATTCGACTAGAATATGGTTTACGATAGAGATCACAGAATTATGAAAACATGCACAAAATTCACTTCTCCCCACAGCTCGTGGGGGAGAGATTTTAACTTTTTTTGACGTAAATAAATAAAAAATAAATAAAAAAATAAAAAATAATTTTCCGAAACTTTGCTATTGCTATTATATATCACATATAATATATTGCAATCATATTGTATTTTTATGTAAAATTTATATTAAACAATTTTCTGCCTTTAAAATAAAAGATCTAATACAGTCAAACAATCATCCTTTGCTTTGCCAATATGAATTTCTTTTACGAAGAACATCAAAAGATATAAGATCTCTCTTTCCATCATAGTTTGACTTAGTTTCTAAGCTCTCTGCTATTGCCTCTCGCAAATTTTCTTGAGCCTACTGCTTTCTCTCTTTTGCATTCACACGTAGAACACCCTGGCAATTTCCTGGAGATGGCTTCTTCTTTGAGTCTCAGTCATCCTAAAGTAAATTGTAGCTTCTTTCGTGACTTTTATTCTTAGCGTAAGGACTTGCAGCGAATTATCAATGTGCAGCCTTTTATCAATGTGAAATGCACGCAATTTCAAAGAAATGAGATTGAGGTAAAACAATTATTTATTTTAAATGACTTATGTTAGGGCTTTAGAATCAACCACACCAGAAAAATTACAATATTGTGAAAAAAATATACGTCTACGCTTTTGTCAAAGTTCATTTTTAATTCAGCATTTCAAAAAATAATTTCCTTTCTTGAACTGTCTTGTTCATAAACGTGTATTGACTTATATGTGAGCGACTTCGTGTATTGTGTGGGAACGAAATCCTTCCGATTAAGGCATAGATCCAATTTTTCCTACGAGTATTGTGAAGCTGAAACATTGGAATATGTGGACCGTTTCCATCGTACAGTTTCCACCACAATTATGTACATAGCATTTGTAGTTGGTAAAACATAAAATAAATTATTTTATTACATGCTTAAGAAACAATCTTCATCGTTATCAAGCAACTATTAATAGTACTTATAGTTGTTGCAGCGAGAGCGAATCTTGAATTAATATCTATGCAAATAAACCTCCTCAGTCTGCGCAAACCACGGTGTACACAGAGAACGTAAATATAAAATGGAGGAATCTAAGCCTTCTAAGCGTGACGTCATAAAGATATCACCAAGGGATGAAATAAAGGTGGTATTGGTAGTATTGATCAGCGCCGAACCGGCAAAAATTTAATAGAATGTTCAAAAACATCTCATCCTATAGACAACGACATGAAAAACGTTTCTTTGAGACCTTTCACCTCAAAATTATAGTTTTTAGGGCCCTAGAACGCTTCGTTTAGGAAATATTTAACTATATAGATTCAAAACTGCTGACCGAGTTTTGAGGTTTGCATTTGACATTAATATTTTGATGCATATTTTTTTTTAAAAATCCTTCATTTTTTTAATGTCAAAGTGCAATTTGTCACGTCTCCGTGAAATTCTCTTTCTGTAGAGCCCTCATTTATAAAGATTGGTTGCGTGTGAGAGCCGCAAAAGGTATCTTTACTACTCAAATAATATAGGAGACAATGGTGCAATGATATCATAAAGTCGTGGGCTGACTCTGACATTTTAATTATGCTTAGAAGTACTCATCTGAAAAGACAATTTACTCAATAAGAACTTATTTCTGGCAATTTTAAAGGGCTTTTATTTTCGAAACCCTAAAACTACTCTGGCCGTTTGTTATGTGCTCATTTTCGTTCGGTTGGTGGATTTGAACTAAATTGAAGTTTGTGTAACGTATCAAATTCTGTAGCAGGTATTCGACATACAAACATGAAATACCGAGAGAAAATCAATGAAGCTTTGCGGATAATACGGATACTCGGAAATATGTGCTAAGGCAAATTCGGAGAATTAACTCCGTATTGAACGCAGAGTACCACTGTTTAACCGGAATCATTCCTCGCGTATAATTCTTGTACTGTCGTTTGTTGCGTATCCTGTCGTTTGTTTACTCTAAGTTGACATTTCAATATTTGTTTATATTCTGTCAGTTTGAACCCGAATATCAGAGATTTCCGTCACTTTTTGTCATTTTGTTTGTTCCTGTACATGATTTTTATCCGACTGCGCATCATACAAAAGGGTGATATGGCATCCAGTGCTCACGATACTTCATAATAGATTATCACTGAAGTTTGCAATCATTAACAAACAGTAAAACTAATTAATTCTTCTGAAATATAACGAATCAAAAGGCCAGTATCTCAGGGACGCAAAATTTTAGTGTTTAAAAATATTGCGGCAGGGCATATGAGGAATCATAGATATAAAACATGATTAAAACTTTAAAACAAAATATAATGCATTTGTAAATGATCATGTCACAATATTTAACATTTTCTGATGTAATAATTATATTTTCTTCATTATTTTTTGTGAATTAAATTATCTCATTGGCCAAATATATTACGAATTCGATTCACACAAAATTAAAATTAATTGACCAGTTAATATATTGGAAACTTCGCTTATCTCGCTCATTTCTAGGCCAATAATTTTATTACACTCTTAGTACTAGCTTTCGGATTCTCTCTATATAGGAGCTTCATTAGTCAGAAATATGAATGTGTCGAATACATAATGAGTAAAGTGACTTGTTCTCCAATCTCGTTCTCGTCTTTCTTCCACTTCCTATACTCCTTCTTCTTTTTCTTCTTCGTCACCTCCCTCTTCTTCCCCTCTCTTATTTTTCTTTCTCCATTTTCCTCTCTTTCGTCTTTCCCTACCTCTCGTCTTTTACTCACTCATCTGTTTATTTTCTTTTCGTCTCATCTTTAATTTTCTCCTCTTTCTTCTTATTTTTCTTCTCCATTTTCGTATTTTCCCTTCTATTTCTTCTTTCTTCTCAGTGCCCCAACTAATAGCACAGGCACACAGAAATAAAGTTGACAGACCCAAAGAATTCACATATGTTTCTCTACGTATTTTGAGATCCTTAATCCGAATTTGAAGCCAGAATTGCGCCAATACCCTCCATTTTTTAAATCGCAAAATATCGTGACACTGAATTTTTTCGGTGGTTGTTATCAGACCCAAAGAATCGACACATGTTGCTCTATGAATTTCAACGCGCTGAATACGAATCTGAAGTCAGAATAGCCTCAGTTGAATTTATAATATATGGTGATTATCGAAAGCTATGAACCTATCGTGATCTATAACAAATAAAGACTAAAGAATATTGTAAAGGAGTGTCCGAATTTTTGAGTGCGCTCATGACCAGGTACGTCGTCAGTCAAATGACTAAGTGAGCGCCCTAATCGAAAGTAAATCTTACGGTGAATATGTCATCGTCAGTTTTTGTTAAATTGAATTAATAATTAGTTATACCCCCGCGAAAGCTAAATAACAGGAGGTTCAATGGAGTGGACGATAGGTATATGAGAGTGAAACAGTTTATAATGATGGGACATTATGGTTCTCATAAGAATTAATGAATTCCCACAGAAACCCAGATTTGAAATAAGGAGCATAAATTGTATTTTAATACTACGATTAAGAGTATAACCGAATAGTACACATTCTAGCCATTTGTAAAATTCCTTCTGCCTCAGGACTGACACGCGGCATGTGGGTTGTGCCTATTATCACGAGCGCTACTGGGAAAGGCACAATATTACATCATTCTCCTTGAATCATGAATATTATTAGATTATTCTTAGAAACAACAACACGTAAAACAACTGACAGGTGTAAAAGAAGTGTAAATTTACGAACTGGAACGAATAAAAGCATACGGTTTTCACAATGGCTCCTCAAAAGGATGACAAAAGCAAAAAAGGGAACAAACCCGGCAAAAGGTAAGTAGCCGTAAGAAGCCGAGAGAAAATCAATTATAGTACTTACATTTACATTAGATTCACAGTTGTAGATGTTACCAAGGTCTTTTCTGCGTTCTATCAATCCTAAGAATTTATAAATTATCAATGATAGTAATGTGGGAAAGCTGTTTACACATAGATTCTTTCGAATGTGTTCCCAAGCAGGAGGTAATAAACTTTCCTTCGGACCCAAGACAACAGTGACGATCTTGTGGTATATCGACCATCGAAATATTATAAGGTTAGTAAGATATTCGCCATCAACTTCATCACCATATTCACAAAGTATTATCACTCATATCTCATTAAAAATCAGAACTCAAAAACTGGGAGATGTGGCTCAGTGCATCAACTGATGTCACTGCAGTCCCTGTGACTGGGAGGTCCTACGCTTCCACTCCCGACAGCGGCAGGGTTTTCGACACTAGCTTGTCAGCTAGGTCGAATTCAGTCGCTGTCTGGAGAATAATTCTAATGACCTGCTGCTATGATCGGTAGATTTCCGTGTTTTTTCTGATAAACACCAGGAGAATACCGGAGCAGTACCCTAACAAACGAGCCACTGATCAGTGTCACAAAATATTCTGTGGCTATTAGGTAAAACTAATTAACTCCATTTTTGAAAACAAATGAAATTTCACCATATTTCGCAATGGTTTTTCATTTTCTTTCATTATGTACAGCAATATCAGTGAAACACGTTAACCTAATCAACATAATAATTGATAAAAATCACTAAAATAACAGTAATTTCAGATAAAACGCATTAACTCCATCACTATCAGGAAAAAACTCACTAACTCTATCAAATCTGTTATAACTAGTGGTGCTACAGAATGGCACAGACTTTCCTGTATTAGTTTTCTATTTTCTTCGGTTGGGCTAGCTCGGTATTCGGAATTACCACATACTCGTGCCAGTTGCCATCTATCACCGCCCAAACAAAAAAGTATCCCAAAATGACCTTCACGACATATTAAAGTGTGCAATTAGCACTATAGTTTCAAAACTTTGAAGAAAAAAATTTCAAGCTATTTTTGAGAAAAGCTTGTTTTGTATTTTTTAAATTGCACATATTACATGCAACATTGCGGGAAAAGAACTAAAATTTTCAAAAAAATGTACATAACCCTAAATAAAAGTCTCACTATGAAAGACAATTTTTATTGGAAGGAAATATATCTATCTGCAATTTTGTAGTTGGAGGAAGACGCCCAATAAAATTGTTTTGCAATTTCGAAAATTCAGAGTTAACCGTGAAAATCGAGCCGATGCCGTCTTAATAAGTGTACTTTACTCTGTTCTTACAAGAAATTTAAAGAAAAAATTTGGAGCCGTTTTTGAGAAAATTATGAAAATGTCCGGGGAGCTTCATGTAAAGTACCCCCAAATTTTTGTAGAACCTTTTTCAAAATCTCAAATCTTCGACTCGAACCAGATCGACGATTCATTTTGGAAAAATTCGTACGTATGGTTTTGGTGCTAGCAGTGTTGACAGAGGAGACAGACAGACAGATGTTTTCCTTCCAATTGGTTTTTCTTATCAAGGGCCTACAAAAGAGGGATTCTGGCTACACCACGTGTTGGAGATTTTTTTCTCTTAATTTAGCAACTGGATTTATCCACTTTTTCGGTATACGAGCTATTACGGCCCGGCAACGAATTTCTTTCTGGCGAAAATTCGCCATTTTTTCGCGCAGCATTACATAACTTTCCCTATACTACGTATATTACTCCGTATATACGTACGTATACGGGAATGTAAAAATGAATTAACAAATCGAATACGTGAAAAATTAATCTAATTTAACTGAAATACAGCAAATGACATTAATTGACATATTTCAGTAATATAATAAGTAATTGACAATACTTATTAAATGTTCATAAATACTATTTATGAGTTTCATGTTGGAACAAATTTACTTCTGCCAAATTATTAAAATTAACAAATTGTTAACTTTAAATATGTCAAACTGATCGATACAATACGTCGACATCAACTCAAAACTAAATTACTTTTCATATGCCGCATGTAGCCAAATGTATCTAATGTGCAGATTTGTAAGGTGCTACAGAATGGCACAGACTTTCCCGTATTACTTTTCTATTTTCTTGGGTCTTTGCTAGCTATTCGGAATTGCCACATTCTCTTTCATGCCTTTCATGCTACCATCTATCACCGCCAAAAGTACATTTTTTGTCATTTTCTTAATTTTTCGGTTTCCTGTTGGTAGAACGAAAATATTAATTTTAGAATATTAAAGAACACAAAAATCTAGCCGTATGTGGCATTTTTCTTTTAAAAAGTATGTGCCGTTCAAGAGAAAATAGCGTTTTAGCGATATTAAAAATACGAAATTTGAAGCTCATTTTCACAGAAAATTTTTGAGTTTTCAAAATACTTTCTTTGAAGTTATTTAAAGCACTTACACTCACAAATATAATAATCTTTACAAATTGCGAATAATGTGCATATTAAGAATGTGAGAGATCTTTCAAAAAAATTACATTTATGTAATTTTTGAAAAAACAAAAAAATTACCCAAAATAAACTTGACGCCATATTAAAGAGTGTAATTATCACTATCCGTTACAAAAGTTTCAAGAAAAAATTTGCAGCCATATATGAGAAAATCGCGTTTGAGCATTTCTAAAAATGCCGAAATTTAAGCTACTTTTCACAGAAAACGGTAGTGTTTTCGAGAAATGTTACTTGACATTATTTGATGCATATATACTCATAAATATAAAAATTTGAAAAAATCGCTGATAATGTAAATATTAACGACGTGATAGACAAGTAAAATAATTTACATTTTTGTAATTTTTGAAAAAACCAACCGATAGGCCAATACGGCTTTTATGTCATCTGATAGAGTAAATTTACCACTATCCCTACTAAAAGTTTTAAAGAAAAAAGTTTGAGCCGTTTTTGAGAAAATCTTGTTTTTGTAATTTTTTAAAACTGCACATATTTCACGCAATATTGCACGAAAACTACTAAAATTTTGAGAAAAATTTACTTGACCTTTACGAAAGAATTCACAATTTTCGAAAATTCAGAGTTATTCGTGAAAATCGGACCTATGCCATGTTAATAAGTGTATTTTACTCTATTCATACAAGAAATTTAAAGAAAATTTGGAGCCGTTTTCGAGAAAATTTTGAAAATCCCCTGGGGCTTCATGTAAAGTACCCCCAAATTTTGAAGAATCTTTTTCAAAATCTCAAAACTTCGACTAGAATCAGATCGATCGGGGAATATCCATTTTGGAAGAAATCGTACGTATGGTTTAGGCGGTAGCAGTTTTCACAGACGGACAGACAGACAGACGGACAGACGGTCGTTTTCCTTTCAATTGGGTTTTCGGTATCAAGGACCTAGAAAACAGGGTTTCTGGCTACACCACGAGTTAGGGGATTTTTTTTCTTAATTTTCCAACTGGTTTTATCCACTTATTCGTTTTCACGGCCCTGCAATTAATTTTTTCCGCTGAAAATTGGCCAATTTTTCGCGCAGCGTTACATAACTTTCCCTACACTACGTATATCACTCCGTGTACGTATACGGGAAATTAAAAATATCAATATTCATCGACATAAATTTTATTATATTGAAATATGTTTAATATATTCTTATATATCGAAAGATATCAGCATACATCGAAATAAAGCTACTGTAAGAAGGGAGGTGAGCAATGGACCGTGATGGAGTTCCTCTCTTCAAACAAAACCTGCAATAGCTCGTGAAGGACCACCTTCCAATTTAGATTTCTCAAGGCAGGAAAGGTTGCCTGGGTTGTGAGTGTCACCAAATGCTTTAATGAAACACAACACACGAATTTAATAAGATATAATTAACCTAAATACCTTACAACTACATTACATGAAAGCATGGAAAGGTATGCTTTGACTGCATTTGTGCAGAGCACTTTAATGCATGCACTGAAAAGAAAGAAAACAAATACAGATTGTATAATCTTGAAAGAAGGCACCAGTAGCTGGAGGACTGGTGGCCGTTGGAGTGGTCACTGCTATCCTATGATGCAAAACAGAGCACCAATGTTGGCACGTCGATGTCCGCAACATAAGTAACTTGAAAATAACTCGCTCACAGAGCAGAGAGCAAAACAGACACGATTCTCTCACACTATAAAGAACACGCATTTAACTGGCGTGGAGTTTGTCGCGTGAAACACCTCACATGTTGGCATGTCGATGCCGCAACATAAGTAACTTGAAAATAACTCGCTCACAGAGCAGAGAGCAAAACAGACATGATTTTCTCACAGTATAAAGAACACGCATTTGAGTAGCGTGGAGTCTGTCGCGTGAAACGCTTCACATGGCGACTACATGCCGACTAACTCGAATACTGAATTCGTTCGCAGAGCAGAGCGATGTTTGGCGCGCATAAAATGTCGCTGTCCAATGAGAATTAAGATAACAAAATGATTTACTTGTAATTGTTGTAAAGTAAAGGAAATTTAAGATAAAATATATAAACGGGCATGAATTTTGATTGTAATAATTATGCCATCAAATATAACTTGACAATAAAGTCTTAGAATGTTTTTATATTACGTAATGGATATAACCAGCTGGCGCCTGGCAGTTAAGAGGCGCGGTTCGTAGAATTTCAGCGTTGCCTTGTGGTGCGTTGAGAGAAACAGTGTTGTGACATGTACTTCCGTTAAATTGCAACACAAATATTGGAATAGAGGCTGCGAGGTGCGAGGTGCTTCAATGAATATAATAAGGAATAAAATAAAATATACATATGGTAACTTGTTCGAACAGCTACGATACCGAATATATCGTAATATATGAAGATATATCCAAATATATCGAATTTCGTCGATTTATGTCAAAAAAGATCGACATATACCGAAAAATGTTTAAATAAGTCGATAAAAGTGAAGCGGAACAGGAAAAACTAATTAACTCCACCCGTGTACCAGGAAAAACTCATTAACTCCAACCCAATCCTGTCAATTTACACGTTTACCGCGGGCGGATGGGATGGGCAAATATTGCTAAAAACTAGTTTTTTTCTGATATTCCTTAACCCTTAAAAAACGAATCGCACAACGAAGCATTATTTCTATATCCCAAATCAGTATTATCAAATTTAAACCTGACTTTCTTGAATAACGTAAAAGTGGAGTTAATGAGTTTTACCTAATAGCCACACAATTATACACACGAAATGACGTGAATAATATTATGATCATTGAATCTGTCAGATTGTAATGTAAATAGTAGGCAAGCAATAACACATTTGAGGCCCATTACCTTTCGTTCAGAATCAACAGAATAATATCCCTAGCTTGGAATAAATCCTGGAACCTTGCTTTCGTACTAACAGTCACAAAAGTAATATTTCGCACCAAAAAAGATAGAAGTGGATTCATGCGTTCTCCCTTTTCTCACCTGTGGATCTCAGACTAGGTCATTAATAAATTCACAATAACTAGATTTCAAAGAAGTCAAAGGAAAATGGAAAAAAACATCTTGGAAATCCACCTGAGAGACAGAATGAGAAATGAGGAGATACGGAACAGCACTGGAAAGCAGCTACTCAAGCAGTAAGATTGAAATGTAGTTCGTGCTTGCACATCACGAGACGACAATCACAACGCGGTGGGCTCACTCAACAACACTACGGTCCCAGTAACGGGCAGGCGGAATCCAGGTAGGCAGCGCAGAAGACGTATTTAAGAGCGAGCTTGGAAGCACGCGGTCAAGGGAAGCAGCGACAGGCGCAAGTGGAAGGCATCTGCCGAAGAGTTTGTGACGAAGAGCAAAATAAAGTAATGTGTGCGATTGAAACGTGCTTTTGTTTTTTGGCTTTTGTAATGTACTTTATGTGAACAAGAGGAAGTCGTTGACAGAAGAGTTTGGGACCTAGAAAATTTTCATTTTGTGTAAAAATGTGTAATTATGTGTAATTTTGTGTAAAAGCAGTTTCATTTTATTTTAATGTGAAAGCCAGCTTTTAATCGTGCAAAAGCAGGAGACCTTTCCTCTATAAATGAATAAATAGATAAATAAATAAAGATATAAATAAACATATAAATAAATAGATAAATCAATAAATCAACAAATCGACAAGTCGATAAATTGATAATCAATAGATAAGTAAATAGGGAGTTTTTGCCACCTCGAGCGTTAAATACTATCGATCTGCGCAAGCGCAGATGCACAAAAGAGATGCGAAACTGGAACTGCGCATGAGCAGAAGATCGATAGTGTGTACCATTGGAGGTGCCAAAAACTCGTGTCGGTTGCAGCGGCGGGCGTGCGGGGGCGGCGGAGGAGGAGGAGGCGGCGGAGGAGGAGGAGGGCGAGGAGGAGGGCGAGCAGGGCCCGCGCCTCGTGGCGCGCCAGGAGCGCGACGAGGAGCTGGCGCCGCGCCGCCGCGCGCTCGCCCTCCACGACGACCTCGTGCTCGTCTTCACGCACGCCCTCATGCCCTACTTCGTCGACAAGTACTCGCGTTCGCTCTTGCGTTAGCGCCAGGCGAAACGAGACATCCTTAAACTCTATGATAAAGTTTCAAGGATAAAGAGGTATCAACCACAATAAAAGGTAAAAGGTATCCCCTGTGCATTCCATACAGGCCCAAGGTGAAGGTAGGTTTCGTCGCCGTCGGCACGAGGATGAGGTTGTGTGGCGAGCACAACGCTCCGGCCGCCTTTACCCGCACGAAAGATCCTGGTACTTGGAAAGGAGGCTGAGTCGACCCCAGAGCCGCCCTGAAAGGAAAGCACCAGATAAAATCCCAGCCTACGCAGGTATTCGAACCTGCATCCTTCAGGTCTGGAAGCCAGTGCCCTACCACTGAGCCACCGCGGCTCCATCAACCACAATAGTAGACTATTTTTTTTAATACGTACAGAATTTAGCCATTTAGAATTTAGCCACAAAAAAATTTAGTCTACTATTTTGGTTGATACCTCTTTATCCTTGGAACTTTATCATGGATTACCATAAGATCTCTGCTGCCACCATAGAATTTTTCCCTTAAACTCTATTCATCATGTGACTCACGACTTTATACGGTCGTAATGAGCAACGTTCAGAAGAGTTTTAGCAAATAACGTCATTGCGTTATGCATTATGACAAAGAAGCATTTCAAGCGTTGAACAAATAAGTTACATAATATATCAAAGAGTAGGCTAGTAGTGAGACATTTCAATCACGAAACGAGTCAAGAGTATAACAAATCTACATTGTGCACGGAGTTTTAGATTTTGTGGCCCTCCGCGATGAGTATCCAGTCTGGAATTTTGAATCGGCTTTTCTTGAGAATGTAGGAAAATTCTTAAGAACAGTGTTCGTTATGAGAATAAGATACAACCTAACCCGAAGATATAATTTCAACTTGTTTTTCGTGAATTGCTTTCCTGTCTCCTCTCCAAAATTTCCTGTTAATTTTTCCCAGCGTTGTGGAGTTGGTAAGGAATAACTGTAACTGCTTCACATACGAAAATTAGATTATCAGAGTTGGAAAAATGCCACCTTTCCTGCTTTTGGCAGACGGCCATTTTGCTGCGTGTAATGTGACCGTAGAGACTCCTACAGTCGTGCACTATTTGTGAAGGTATAAGGTCGTACCCTAGGCCTAAGGTAAGACGGCGTGACTTCGAGGTCCGTCACGTGACTGCTAGTGCATATTGCCGCTACCTTACGCGTGGCGCTAAAACTCCCTATTCATTTGGTCGTGTTTACGGGTGGGGCAGACACTAACGTCATTAGTTCTTAAAGTGTACAGCATGTTTGTTTCTCATCGCAGGAGGTGGCGGTGATGGCGAGATTCGGCGACGACCTACTTATCGGATTGCGGGATTTTCCCAGCCGGGTATCTCCCAACATCAACGTACCTCCCCACACGCCATAAGTTCTAAGCTCCCAACATATATTAGTACTGTGCACGTAAGTGTAAATGTGTGCAAGGGACGATGATAGGACAGAGAATAGCAACGAAAGATCACGTGCGGTCCGTGGCCCGTTTGCTAGGGTACTGTTCCGGCATTCGCCTGGTGTTGATCGGAGAAAACACGCAAAACCACCAATCAAAGCAGCCGGCCGCTACAATTCCCCTCCGGTCAGCTGGTGAAGTCGACCTACCTACGTCGCTCGTGTCTAAAATCCTGCTATCGTGGGGACTCTAATCGTAGGACCTCTTGGCCAGAGGTACTGAAGTGTCGTCCATTGAGGTCCTCCTGCTAACTCCACTTTCCCAGTGGTTCCTAACAAGCGGTGCGCGCACCGCTGGTGCGACGTGAGGGGGTGCAGACAGGATAGGGTCTACAGTGGCGCACGAGACCATCTGACTAGGAATGAATAAGTCTCTTTTTCGCGTAATTTTTGGCGTTTACGCTTTGTTTAATCTCGTTTGTGGAATGGATTGTTATCTGACACAATTAACAACCAAAAAATAAAAGTATAAATATGTTCGCATTAATAGCACGAACAAAATCTGTATTCAAAGTTCTCATCTCTCTTGGAAAAATCTTTACACTTAATTTTATCGTAAAATCATTCTACGTAATTTTACGTAATAATTATGTTTAAAAATAACTTGCTATTTAGTAAATAATGTGCTAGAATTCAGGAATTATTAAATAATAAACTTGACTAGCAGTATTTACTTTTCATGTTGTAGGAAATGTTTAATTCAGAAAACTCAAAACAAATATTCCTCAGACTCCGGAGTTACTCGAAATTAATACGAGAGACTAAAGTGGAACGCGATGCCGGTAAGGTTTGGAGCCAGATGGGTGGGTTGATCTACCTCATTGTTTGCTTGTATGTTGTTTACGAGCGTCAAAAATCAACATCATCCCTGTTGGACAAAAAAAAGTCATTGTTCTGGCCGGACCTCCTGCATTGTCTCAAACAAGAGAGAAACGGATACATTTTGTCTGTTTTTGACACGTGTGCAATCGTGATTTATAGATTGACTCTTCTTGGTAAGCTATTTGTCTTTGTCAACAAATTTAATTAAATACAAAGGTATGTTTACCAAGAGAATATTCACATTGGGAGAAAATTTCTTTAAAGCAGACTTTCCTTTCTCGTATTAAAACTTACGCACAATAAACAAAGTGAAGAAAACTATCAATAAGAGCTAGACACTACAGATAACAAAATAGACTAAACCTACCATCTGAAAACAACGCTACTTTCAGAATCGGCCGAGTAAATAATTGTCTTTGTCGATCTACGACATCCCATTTCTGGGAGGGGAGAATAGCTTCATTTGAGCCCAGAAGCAAAGCAAGCGACTATTTCAGTTCATGTACTATGCTCCACAACAAAGATCAATGGGAAACTCTGATCCAATCATGGGCATAAGTTCCAAATTGCAAAACATATAAAACTTTAAATTTTAATAACACAAGTAAAATATTTTTACTTACCCGTATACGTAAGTATACACGGAGTGATATACGTAGTATAGGGAAAGTTATGTAATACTGCGCGAAACTAGTGGTGCTAAAGAATGGCACAGACTTTCCCGTATTAGTTTTCTATTTCCTTGGGTCTTCGCTAGCTATTCGGAATTGCCACATACTCTTTCTTGCCAGCTACCATCTATCAAAGCCAAAAGTACATTTTTTGTCATTTTCTTAATTTTTCGGTTTCCTGTTGGTAGAACGGAAATGTTAATTTTAGAATATTAAAAAACACAAAAACCTAGCCGTAAATGGCAATTTTCTTTTAAAAATTATGTGCCGTTTAAGAGAAAATGGCGTTTTAGCGCTACTAAAATGCGAAATTTGAAGCTCATTTTCACAGAAAAGTTTTGAGTTTACAAAATACTTTATTTGAAGTTATTTGTAGCACTTACACACAAATAAAATAATGCTTACTAATTGCTGGTAATGTGCATATTAAAGATGTGAGAGATCTTTCAAAAAAATTACAATTATGTAATTTTTGAAAAAACAAAAAAAAACTCAAAATAAACTTTACGCTATACTAAAGAGTGTAATGATCACTATCCGTTTCAAAAGTATCAAGATAAAATTTGCAGCCATATATGAGAAAATCGCGTTTGAGCATTTCTGAAAATGCCGAAATTTGAGCTACTTTTCACAGAAAACGGTAGTGTTTTCGAGAAACTTTACTTGACATAATTTAAAGCTCATGTACTCGTAAATATAACAATGTGAAAAAATCGCCGCTAATGTAAATATTGTCGACGTGAGAAATGTGTGAAAAAATTTTAATATTTTTAATTTTTGAAAAAACCAACTGATAGACCAACATGGCTTTTATGTCATCTGATAGAGTAAATTTACCACTATGCCTACCAAAAGTTTAAAGAAAAAATTTGGAGACGTTTTTCAGAAAATCTTTTTTATGTTAATTTTTATTGTTGCACATATTTCACGCAATATTGCACGAAAACTACTAAAATTTTGAGAAAAATTTACTTGACCTTTATGAAAGAACTCAATATGAAGAACAAATATAATTTGAAGAAAATCTCTCTCTGTCTTCAATTTTGTAGTTGGAGAAAGACGCCGAAAAAGTCAACTTTTACAATTTTCGAAAATTCAGAGCTGTACGTGAAAATTGTACCTATGCCATATTAATAAGTGTATTTTACTCTATTCATACAAGAAATTTAAAGAAAAAATTTGGAGCCGTTTTTGAGAAAGTTTTGAAAATCTCGGAGGCTTCATATAAAGTACCCCCAAATTTTGCAGAATCTTTTTAAAAATCTTAAAACTTTGACTTGAATCAGATCGACCAGGGAATATCCATTTGGAAGAAATCATATGTATGGTTTAGGCGCTAGCAGTGTTCACAGACGGACAGACAGACGGACGTTTTCCTTTCAATTGGGTTTTTGGTATCAAGGACCTAGAAAACAGGGTTTCTGGCTACACCACGTGTTAGGGGATTTTTTTCTTAATTTAGCAACTGGTTTTATCCACTTATTCGTTTTCAAGGGCCGGCAATTAATTTTTTCCGCCAAAAATTTGGCCATTTTTTCGCGCGGCATTACTTAACTTTCCCTATACTACGTATATCATCACTCCGTGTATACGTACGTACACGGGAAAGTAAAAATGGCCAATTTTTGGCGGAATTCTACCAAAATGGATATTCCCCGATCGATCTGATTGTAGTCGAAGCTTTGAGATTTTGAAAAAGATTCTTCAAAATTTGGAGGTACTTTAAATGTTGCCCCCCAGTGATTTTCAAAATTTTCTCAAAACTTCTCCAAATTTCATCTTTAAATTTCTTGTATGAAGAGAGTAAAATACACTTATTAACATGGCAAAGGTCCGATTTTCACGAATAATTTGAATTTTCGAAAATTGTGAAAGTTTGAATTTTTTTCGGCGTCATTCCCCAACTAAAAATTGAAGATAGAGATTTTTCCTTCAAATAAAATGTGCTCTCCAAAGTGAGGTCTTTGTTTAAGGTCATGTACGTTGTTCCGAAAATTTTAGTAGTTTTAGCGCAATATTGTGTGGAATGTGTGAAATTTTAAAAGATTACATAAACAAGATTTTCTCAAAAACGTCTCAATATTTTTTTCTTTAAACTTTAGGTAGGGATTGTGTTAAATGTACTCTCTCAGATGACGTAAAAGCCATATTGCTCTATACGTTGTTTTTTTTTTAAATTTCAAAAATGTAAATTTTTTACATGTTTTTTACGTCGATAATATTTACATTAGCGGCGAATTTTTCACATTATTATATTTACGAGTACATGTGCTTTAAATTATGCCAAGTAAAGTTTCTCGAAAACACTACCGTTTTCTGTGAAAAGTAGCTCAAATTTCGGCATTTTCAGAAATGCTCAAACGCGATTTTCTCATATATGGCTGCAATTTTTTTTTGAAACTTTTGTAATAGATAGTGATATTTACACTCTTTAATATGGCGTCAAGTTTATTTTGAGTTATTTTTTTTGTTTCTTCAAAAATTACATAAATGTAATTTTTTTTGAAAGATCTCTCACATCCTTAATATGCACATTATTCGCAATTTGTAAAGATTATTATATTTGTGAGTATAAGTGCTTTAAATAACTTCGAAGAAAGTATTTTGAAAACTCAAAACTTTTCTGTGAAAATGAGCTTCAAATTTCGCATTTTTAATATCGCTAAATCGCCATTTTCTCTTGAACGGCACACAATTTTTAAAAGAAAATTGCCATTTACGGCTAGGTTTTTGTGTTCTTTAATATTCTAAAATTAATATTTTCGTTCTACCAATGGGACACCGAAAAATTAAGAAAATGACAAAAAATGTACTTTTGGCGGTGATTGAATTGAATTGAATTGGTGCCTTATTTTACGTGGCGAGACTCAGGCCATGAGGCCTGCTCTTCTTGTGATAGTTGGTAGCTGGCAAGAAAGAGTATGTGGCAATTCCGAAGAGCTAGCGAAGATCCAAGGAAAGAGAAAACTAATACGGGAAAGTCTGTGCCATTCTGTTGCACCACTAGTTAGGAAAATGCGAATGAAAGTATTTTCTGAAGTTTCGAACTGGGGGGGAGGGTAACATTGACTTACTATTTATCGTTTTTGGTTATTTATTTGACCTCCTTTAAGGCTTAATGTTTACAGAAGTATGACTCGTAATATCTCCATGATACTCTGATACAGTTCCAATAAGTAGTCGAAACGTTGCAATGTTAATTAAATTAATCTCTGAGACCTAAAACTTACTAACTTCACAAACATAATTTTCAACGGGACATGAAACAAACAGCAATAATATTCCATTATATTATATGTATTATAATTAACTTTTGTATAATTTTTATGCAAGTTAGAGTTACTTTGAAACTCACAAAGTTCTTTTCATTATATGGTCAGTTTGATTAGAAAAAGTTCCAATTGATAAGGACAAAACTCAGGGCTCAGAAAACCGTAGAATGTTTGCTTCCAGAAAAAGAAAACGTTTCTGTGTTCAGTAGATAGTTATGGTGTCAGTTTACCACACATAGGATACACGCGCTATTTTATTTGAGACAATTATTAAACTGTTCGACAACCAGCAAGCCTTGAAAAAATTAATACTTATAAGGACATTTTTGTAGAGAAAATTGGCAGTGTGCACCGAGAACTCTTCCATCCAGATAATTTCACCCCAGTATTTAAGGATAATATTCAGTTAATCAATCTTCAATTCACAAAAATTCAAATAAATGGCTGCTAAAGCAGAAAATGACATATAAAAAACTCGTTTATCAAAATGACCATGTTAAATCCCGCAAGTGTAAGATCATTTCACGCAGCTTGCAGTCGAAATGACATTTATTGGAGAAGAGCTCTAAAATGGAGGGGGAGCCCCCACGAGCTACCTGTTGCCAGCTTTTGTGGTGGCTGCGTCGAACGACTTTTCCTCCGCCCTTTGTATTCCCGGGCGCCAGGAAACTCGTCACCGGGCTTCCGATTTCTCTGACTCGCAATCAAGATACAAAAGCGGAATCAAAGCGGGAAAGGAAAAAGAGAAAATTTCGTGGCACCGTCAATAACTTCAGAGTCAACCCATCTGCAAGCATTGCAGGGACCCGACGGGGCTAAATACAAAAGCAGATTATGACTTAAGAGAGAAAATAAAGGCTTTCACTGGTTAACAATGGTAGATCAACCTTTCGCGTTAAGGTGAGGAAGCGTATTGTTTCATACGTCATCTCAACAGGAAACGCTTATTTTGTGCCTTACAGTTTGCTGTATGTATATGTAAGTTATCATTATGTTCCGCTGGAGTCAGATATATATTAATATACCCTGATATATCAGGTAGATATCTACATAGAGTCTGGCGAGTAAATACATCGATCATAAGCTTTGCAAATCTGGGGAGAAGCAAAAAATGAGTCAATCATTACTCACACCGCGCTCCAAATCCCTGAGAGCACTATAATGTTCCCAACATGTCCCCCACATATTAAAGAGGCCAATATGAATATTAGGGTAAATGAAAATCCCCATATCTTACCTCAAAAATCCGAATATTCATCTCTGTCTTCATCTCTTTTCACATCTAATTATCCGTCTCCTATCCTTCTTCATCTGATGCATCTATTCGTCTTCGTCTTCTTCTCGTTCTTGACAGTGTCCTTCCCCTCCTTGTCAGTCTTCTTCTTCTTGTCATTCTCGTTTTCTCCGTGTTTTCTCTAGTCCGTTTTCCTCCGTGTCAGGGTTCCTCTCCTAGTGCTCCTTCGTCGTCTTGCTCGACTTCTTCTGGCCCATCATTAGTATTTCATCATCCCATACATCTTTTTCTTTCTCATCTTTCTGCTTCATCTCGTTCTTCTACTTTGTCACTTCTTCTGTTTCCTCTCTTTCTTCTTCCTTCTCTTTATTTTCCTCATTTTCATATTTTCTCCTCCTGCTCCTCAGTTTCATAGTTAATATTGATGTTACATGATATTATATGTTATATGATAATTGCATGGGTCCCTGGAATATGGAGCGTAAAACGCATAATTGTCAAGCGGGTTGCGTCAAGTAGGGTGACACCGAATCAGTGTTCAACTGAATTCCTTATACAGAATTTGAAAGTAATATTGAAACAATTGAAATGGAATGCACTTGAAAGCTTACAATATCGCAGGAAGAATATGTTGTGATTATGCGTATATTTTATTATCTCTTTTATAAAGATACATCACACGATTAAAACAGAAAGAAACATTTCACATCAAATTGACTTATTCTATTATACAAAGCCACCATATCTATGTAAACATTTAGGTTTTGGGTACTGTGTAATTATTTGTTAGGCGATATCACATTGTAAATAAATTTAACAAGATGCAGGGTACACTATTCGTCAGACGTCGAAAGTCTAACCTGTCAGCTAGGTCGAATTCAGCCGTCTGGAGGAGAATTCTAGCGGCCGGCTGCTCTCATCGGTAGTTCTCCGTGGTTTCTCCGATCAACACCAGGCGAATGCCGGAGCTGTACCCTAACGAACGGGCAACGGACCGCGCCCAATCTTTCCTTCCTCTTCCTTGTTGCTATCCTCATCCCTTACACACACACTTACACTAACATGCAGTACACTACCACTCATGCCGCGAAACCGGACGGGAGCTTACAGCTTGTTCCAGCTGGGGCGGTGCCCCGTTGGTGAGAGATACCTGGTTGGGGAAACACCGTTAGTCGGCGGTAGGTCGGCGTCGGATCTCGCCATCCAGAAGGGATAATCACCACCACCGAGGAAAAACGTGTTCTATACTTACGGAACTAATGACCTTAATTACCTGGAATCACTAACGCTCAATGAACCAATGGTTGTTGCGCGCAGCTGGGAGAGCGAGCTGGCGACGCGGACGGTGTTCCGCGAGGAGACGCCGCCGCCACCGGAGGTGCCACCGGATGAGGAGGCGGGGCGGGGCCGGGGGCGGGGCCGGCGGACGAGTCGCCGTCCGACCTGGAGTCGGAGGCGGGCGGGGCGGCGGCGGGGGCTGCGTCGGAGGGCGGCCGGCCGGCCACGGGCGCGGGCGCGGGCGGGCGCGTGTCGAGCGTGCGCAGCGGCATCGCGTGGCGCGGCGCGCAGCAGCCGCTTCGCCGCCGGCGCCGACGACGACCTGCCGCCCTCCGCGCTCGCGTGAGCACCCCTCCGCGCCACGCGCACGCCATGGACCATCGTTCTGACGTCCTGTTTCCGGCCAACTCAGGGCGACGGCCAACGGATGGCAGAGAGCAGACAGCAAAGCTTCTGTTCGTCGGTTCAACTCGGCGACCCACCAGTTGGGCCCCTAGCTAGTCGAAACAACGCTTGAGGCTGGATTGGGTGAAAGAGCCTATGGCTAGCGCTTGGGCTCTAGAATCCACAAATAGAAGTCCGTCGGGCAACTACCCTCCGTCAGTTTGCCTTGGTTACGGTCCCACCCAGGTCGAAAGCCTAAAGTGAAGGCAGTGGGTAGACGGGAAGAGGGCCGGGAGCCCCCCGGACTTGTCCGAGTAGTCCTCTGACGGGCTTTCGGATTCGTCGTGGCAGCGGCCCGCTAACATAACGGGTAATTTGGGTGGGGTTCGCCCCGGTGCAAATGAGGCACTTTAAACAATTCGCACTAACCTATGGCCAGTAGGGGATGTCAGCTGCAGCATCGCGGCTCGACCCAAGCATTGTATGGGTAGGCTGTTTGTCTGCGCGCCGACGTGATTCGGTCGTCCCGCTTCCGGGGGGTTGTGGTTGAAGTGGACCCTATCGCCTGCGGGGCAGGGCCGTGAAGTGGAGTTGTTCACGGACGCGGGGGTGAGGTTAGATCCCTAGAGGACAAGATACCCACCCGGAGGTGGCTCCCTCAAAGATAC
Source organism: Acheta domesticus (assembly GCA_031308135.1). Lineage (NCBI taxonomy): Eukaryota > Metazoa > Arthropoda > Insecta > Orthoptera > Gryllidae > Acheta > Acheta domesticus. The sequence goes on along the minus strand of JAHLJT010003656.1, from coordinate 40,639,687 downwards.
AAACTTCGAGATATGGACGACACTGGCCACGGACCGCGCACCATCTTTCCTTCCTCTTCCTGATCCTATCTTTCTTGTACACACACACGCAGTACACCACTATACATGTAGAGGGACTTAGAGCTCCAACGTGTCTGGGAATCCCCATCGGTTACATACACAATAACTTCTAAGCTGTGCGGATGACGCCGCGTCGCCGTTGGATGAGAGGCCGACGTTTCGCCTACCATGTCGCAGGCTTCCTCAGGGCAGTGACATGACATTGTATGCGGCCGGTGTTATATACTGTTCTGCCGGGGCGCTCGGGAGGGGGCAGGTGCGCCGTGATTGGCGGAGAGGTATATAACACCGGACGCATACAATGTCATGTCACTGCCCTGAGGAAGCCTGCGACATGGTAGGCGAAACGTCGGCCTCTCAGCGAACGACGCGGCGTCACCCCAACATCCGAGAAGTTATGGACTCGAGTCGCGGAAGCTTACGTGTACATACACAATGCGGGTGTTGTACTATTGATATCAACGCTTTTCTTTCCAATTGTGGTACCGAAAGAAACAACTGCATCAAAATTGTAATGAAACTTGTACTTGAAACTGTAGCATACCAACTGAGGTGGCGGCGTCTCCACCAAGAAGATTCCTAGCTGGCGGGTCAGAAAAGTATCTCTAGAATACAGAACGTTCGTGTGTAACGATCCACTAGCTGTGAGACCTCCAAAGACGTTAGGGAGGCGCTGGCGATGGGGACGCGGGACGGAGAGGAGTGCAGTTGGAGGCGACAACGAATATTGCACTTCACGCATGACAAATGGAAAGGCAAACGTCGCCTACGCTCTTTCTTGACGATCGCTCCCCTCTGGCGACAGTATGACAAATGAGCGTGTGGATCTCGCACAAGCCATAACGCCTTAGTGGAACTTTATACTAGCTCAGGACTCGAACCCGCACATCGGGTGGTCGTGCTAACACGCAACACTCGCTGTGCTGGATACCCGAATTGACTTGAAATTTTCTCAGCTTGTTCAGTACCTTTCACAACCTCTACATACATTTTTTTACGTGCTATAAAGTATTGCAAGTAGTGTTTTTGCGACAATTAGTATTGAGACCTTTCATGACCTTACTTCCTATGGAAGGGCGGAAATCGCTGCTCCCCGCCGATAGTGGCGGCGCGGTGTATGAGTAACGGCCGCAGAACCAGCGGCGAGCAGCGATTTCCGCCCTTCCACAGGCAGTAAGGTCACGAAAGATCTCAATACTAATTGTTGCAAAAACACTACTAGCAATGCTCTATACCACGTAAAAATTTGTATCTAAGAGGTTTTGAAAGGTGCTGATCAAGCTGGTAAAATTCCAAGTTAATTTGAGTATCCAGTACGGTGAGTGTTGCGAGTAAGAGGGAAATAGCTATCCTCTCCGACAAATTACAGATACAGAACTTGGAAAACTCTGGGGCGGATGAAATACACCCCTTCCCTTTGAACCCGCTGGTTCTAAATGCCACGTGTACGGGAGAATCTTTAACAAAACACGTTTAGACACACGGAGAATTGTCTTGCGAAATCGGTTGCGCTTTTCCTTGTAACAGCCTCATGCCAGCAGAGGATCAACGGCGGACATAATCATAGCTTTTCCACGGATACGTATTTATACAGTAGTGCACCTCCGTGTTAAGTGCCCTTGACGACGTGTTGGTCAGCGACTCTAGCAATCTGCGCGGAGATCAAAGAATACTACGCCGCCTTGCAGTTTGTAATACAGCACCGTTCTGCTGAATCTAACCAAAAAGTAAACAATTTTACTTTCTCGTATACGTACGTATATACGGAGTAATGTACCTAATAAAGGGAAAGTTATGTAATGCTGCGCGAAAAAACGGCGGATTTTCGGCAGAAAAAAATTCATTGCCAGGTTCTAATAACGAAAAAATGAATAATTCCAGTTGCTAAATTAAGAAAAAACACTCTGACACGTTGTGCAGCCAGCATCCCTCGTTTGCGGGTCCTGGGCACTGAACAACCAATTGACGCCAACACGTCCGTCCGTCAGTCTGTGAACACCACTAGAGACTAAACCAGGCCTTTTCAACTGGCGGCCCAAGGGCTGCATGCGTCTCACGGATCTCTTCGAGTGGCTTTAAACATTTTATTGTACCAAGAAAATTTAATACAATTACACAATTAATCATATTTTTATTTAATGATATATTAATTTTCTCGTTGTATGTTCATTTATCATTAAGAATGTTGAATAAAAGTCATATCTAATATATATATTTGTTTCAGTATAACTTCAGAAGTTGGGGAAAAAACATTTTAAATTTCGGTGCGGCCCGCATCTTAACTAAAATTTGATCAGTGGCCCATAAGCCCTTCTAAGTTGGACCGCCCTCGCATAAACCATTCTCAGTATTTTTCCAAATTGAAGAAACTGTCGATTTGGCTCCACTCAAAGCTTTGAGATTTTGGAACACACACATTTATTTTTGGGGGGTACTTTACGTAAAGCCCCGCGGACATTTTCAAAATTTTCTCCAATTTTTTTTCTTTAAATTTCTTGTAAGAATAAATACACTTATAAAGGTGCCATAGGTCATAACTTCACGGTTAACTCTGAATTTTCGAAAATTTGAAAAGTATGAATTTTTATTGGTGCCTTCCTACAACTACAAAATTGAAGATATATTTTTCCATTACCTTCATTAAAAAACTTGGTGGCAGTTATCTGAAAAGTTGGCAGGTGGGAATGGACTGCATGTAAGTGTAAGTGATAAGGGATGAGGATAGGACAAGGAATGGGAATGAAAGATCGCACGCGGTCCTTAGCTCGTTTGTTATTGAACTGCTCCTACATTCGCTTAGTGTTTATCGGAGAAATCAGCGGAAACTATCGATCATACGACTCCCTGCGGTACGAGCGAGAACGAAGCGAAATACCTGTTGCACAAGGACAGGTTAAGTGAAAAAAGGACATGTCTCAAAAGTTGGTACTAGTGCGCTTCCTCGTCAAAGAACATACTCTCTGGTCAAAGAATTCTCCCATTTTTTTGCCACGAAGTCAGCAAAGCACGAGCGAACTTCTTACATAAAAATTAACAAATGGAGGTTGCTTTCCCGTGAGAAACAGGGATCGAGCGAGCGATTTCCAGAATGTTCGTTTCTCCATAACCCAATTCATAGCCTCTCCCAGCCACGTATCTGAAGCTATATTGCTGCCTCAACACCATGAGATATTGCATCCCGAAGACAAGCCACCACGCGCCAAGAAATGAAACCCCGAGTACAGTGTCGCCGCCGGGAGCGAACGGCGTGCTGCGCGTGCGCGGCCTGAAGGGAGGGCGTTGCGTGCGCATGCGCAGGCGTCGCCGCAGCTCCAAGCGCAGGCGCCGGCGCAGCACCACGTCCGCGTCGCTCATGGAGGTCGAGGGCCACACCGAGGCCGCCGCCGCCGCCGCACAGGCAAGCACCTAGCGCATAGTGTTTCCGGGCGCGTCAACTACTTTGGTCATTAGTCCCGTCAGTGTAGGGCGTGTTTTTCTCGGGAGGTGGCGATGATCTTTTCCCCGCTGGATGGCGAGATCTGGCGCCGACCTACCGTCGACTAGCGGGGTTTTCCCCTCAACCAATCTCCCACCAGCGGGGCACCGCCCCAGCCGAGACAAGCTGTAAGCTCCCGACCGTACTTCCGGCATGTGTGGTAGTGTAGTGCATGTTAGTGTGTGTGTGTGTGTGTGTAAGAGGAGAGGAGAGGACAAGGAAGAGGAACAAAAGATAGCGCGCGGTCCGTGGCCCGTTTGCTAGAGTACTGCTCCGGCATTCGCCTGGAGTTGATCGGGGAAACCACGGAAAGCTACTGATCAGAGCAGTCGGCCGCTAGAATTCTCCTCCAGACAGCGACTGAATTCGTCCTAGCTCACATGCTAGTATCGAAAATCCTGCAGCCGTCGGGACTCGAACCTAGGACCTCCCGGTCAGAGGGCCTGCAGTGCCATCAAGTTGATGCACAGAACCATCTCTCCCGGTCATATAGTGCCACACGGATTTTTTTCAGAAATCTGCTTGGCATGCGCAACATTCTTAAAACCATCCTCGTTTACCCCGGCAACGGATGGGTTGGGTCTGTGAAACATGAAACGTAACGAACAGACAATCACATACAGATAATACCAGAAGCCTGTTCGTCTCTCTACCTAACTTTTAGTTTCAAATGAAACGTTCAGTGTTATAGTTATTGCAGTATAGGTTGTACACGTGATTATAAGCGTAATTTGTTTCCTGCTGGGTCTCTCAGACCCAACCCATCCGTTCGAGTAAATGTAATCGTGTAGGTACGTATTCCTATTTTTAGAATTATCTATTACAATATAGATAATCATGTTATTTTATGTAATATTACATATAATTAAATTAAATTCAACTGTAATTTCAGAAATGAGTCAAAGTTTTAGTTATGTAAATGTTTTCGAAAACTACTTGGTATTTTGAGAAATTGTTGTTAGCATATTTTTGAAAAAAAGATATCAGTCAAAATTGCTTTTTTTAATGCACAAGACATAATTTAAAGATCTAAAATTGACGGAGAAATTGGATTGAAAAAGACATCTCTGGCATTGATATTGGAAGTGTGTGAAATGGAGGAAAAATATGACTCGGCGAACCCTTTTCTCATTTACTAGAAAAGATACGATTTATTGTTCAGGAAGCAACTATAGCGAGTATTGGTTCCGAGTTCATTCTCCCCTGCAGTGTACGCGCGTGTGTGGGTGCGAAAAACTGCGCATGCGCGAGTGCGCACGTCATCTTACGCGTTTGTACGCGTGCACTTATGCTCTATGGATGGGTTCGCATGGGTGTGTGCATCTGGGTTCGCGTATATGTACGCATGTATATATGTGTGCGTGCATGTGGAAGCAAAGCTGCGAGTGTATGCGCATACTGACGGGATTATGTCCTGTGGCATGAATGTGTGCTCACAAGCTTAATTATGTGCACTGTCAAATTCACTTGCATGCAACAATCAGATTCCCGTAAGCTGCACGTAGATGGCCCAAAATGTGAAATACGTCCCAAATAGGTATTTAGTCTGCTGGTAGCGTCGCGAAGATTTATTACCAATATGGAGGGCCGAGTGTGATTGGCTGAAACAGCCGGCCAATCACAAGGCCGAAAAAGATGGTCGAAACGTCGGCTATACAGCCTATACTGTAGCGGTCCTGAATCCGCTCAGGAACGCTTATAAATTGGCAAGAGTAAATACATCGTCGGCGGGACCCGCTGCGCCCTCACGCGGTCGCAACGACGACCTTGTCGCCTTTTCTGCTGTCGCTGGAGGGGAGGCAGGAGGGGTGAGCCGCCTCCCCTACACGGGGAAGAGGTCCGTTAGATCTGCCTCAGAACGTTTTTGGAACTCGGAGCGGCAGGTTGTACGCAACTAGTCGTGTCGCGAACTCACGTAAGCGAGGAGGAAGAGGTTGCTGTGAGCACGAGCCGAAGCCTACGATAGTACGTGCGCTGCCACATTTCTTCGCTTGGGAGTTTTGCGCTAGTGGCGAACGCCACGGCCACTGGATTCAGGTCGGTGTTCAAGATAATATAATTTTGAATAGGACGTTATAAAAAAGGTAGTAAGAAGTGGAAACTATTTGACTATAGAATACAGTTTGGTGGATTATCCCTGTAGTTCACTATCAAAGTCTATTACCATTAACATTTTTGCTTATTGACCGGCGTACCCGTTCCATTGGTATTTACATGGTCATTGCGAACTATCTTTTTTTTTAAGAGACATCAGAAGTAATGTGCCTTTCTTAGAGGGGAACCGCATTGATTTGTGAAAGAAACTTGTTTGGTTAATAATACGCGAGTGCAGTTTTTGTTTTAAAAGAAAACGTGGATAATGATGTTAAATTCGAGTTGAGTTGTAAAACAATTTGTGCCATTTGTGAATAGTTCGCAGAGTATTAATGTATGTGCTATGAGTGGTCTAAGAAGTTAAATGAACTTAGATGCCTGTTAAATGCAAAAGAACTGTTAATTTGTTTCCTGCAATTTGTGATATCATTGCGTGTTCTTAAAACTATTTATGCATTCCATTGTGATAAATGAACACGTGTAGTTTGTTTCATGCAATTTGTGGTAACATTTCGTGTTCTTAAAACTATTTATGCATTTCAATTGTGATAAATGAACACGTGTAGTTTGTTTCATGCAATTTGTGGTAACATTTCGTGTTCTTAAAACTATTTATGCATTTCAATTGTGATAAATGAACACGTGTAGTTTGTTTCATGCAATTTGTGGTAACATTGCGTGTTCTTAAAACTATTCATGCATTTCATTGTGATAAATGAACACGTGTAGTTTGTTTCATGCAATTTGTGGTAACATTTCGTGTTCTTAAAACTATTTATTCATTTCCATTGTGATAAATGAACACGTGTATTTTGTTTCATGCAATTTGTGGTAACATTGCGTGTTCTTAAAACTATTTATGCACTTCATTGTGATAAATGAACACGTGTAGTTTGTTTCATGCAATTTGTGGTAACATTTCGTGTTCTTAAAACTATTTATTCATTTCAATTGTGATAAATGAACACGTGGAGTTTGTATCATGCACTTTTGGTAACATTTCGTGTTCTTAAAACTATTTATTCATTTCCATTGTGATAAATGAACACGTGTAGTTTGTTTCATGCAATTTGTGGTAACATTGCGTGTTCTTAAAACTATTTATGCAGTTCAATTGTAATAAATGAACACGTGGAGTTTATTTCATGCAACTTTTGGTAACATTTCGTGTTTTTTTTAAAATGTATTCATTCCAATTGTATGTGAAATATTCCATGGTAATTCCAGTGAATTCTTTGCAAAGAATCTACTAAAGAGTGATTATGCAGTATATGTGGGTGGATGGTTAACTGCAATTTCTGTCAACTAAAAGCACCACGCCATTTTACGCCTGTAATACCGGTGATATTTTCCTGTAAAGTAATTTCGTGTGCACTCATCTCTCTAGAGATATCTTTTATTCACTTTATTGAATTTCAATTCATTTTCTTTTTTTTTTGTCTCAGAAGACATTGATAGGATTTTTATTAATGCATATTTGAAATTCATATTTTGCAGTTAATTATCCTTTCCAATGCATTTTTTGGTAATGATCAAGGGTTTTTGCTTGTTTTTTTTATTATATGGCCAATATTGCTGTCATACTGTATTTTTGTGTTTTGCCATCAAAGCTTATTTAATTAAATGTTGTTCTGTGGTAACGGCTTTGTGTTTATTTTTCCAAAATTTCAAGAAAAGAGACACTTTCCCACGAATTCCCAACGACCAACGCATACGGCTGGTCACAATACTTCGGTTTTTCTTTCTTGCCGCGTGGGGGTGTGTCATCAAAATGGAAAATCTCATGGTATTTCGCATCGTTCTCGTTCGTGCCGCTAGGAGTCAAGTGATTACGACTGTATTGAGCAGTGCTCGCGATCATGTGACTCCTAGCGAAACAACTGAGAACGACACAAAATACCGTGAGATATTCCACTTTGATGACCCACCCGCACGTGCCAAGAAAGAAAAACCGAAGTATATTACGCGGCGTCACCCGGAGAGCCAAGATCTCAACTGTGGCCCCGGAAGCCAAAGGCTTCCCTGAAGGCCCATTCACAATGCAAACATAAACATAAGCATGACGTTAACATAAAAGTTAGGACTACGTCCATAAGCGGACTCATTCACAACGCAAACATAAACATAAGCATGACGTTAACATAAAAGTTTGGACTACGTCCATAAGCGGACTCATTCACAACGCAAACACAAACATAAGCATGACGTTAACATAAAAGTTAGGACTACGTCCATAAGGGGACTCATTCACAACGCAAACATAAACATAAGCATGACGTTAACATAAAAGGTAGGACTACGTCCATAAGCGGACTCATTCACAATGCAAACATAAACATAAGCATGACGTTAACATAAAAGTTATGACTATGTCCATAAGCGGACTCATTCACAATGCCTTCGCATAAGCATAACACATAAGACGTTAACTTAAAAGCTTGCAAGCTTCAAGCTTCTGTGCTTATGCTTATGTCAGAAATAAGAAATGAACCAATCACAGTACGCTTAACTGAAAATCGAGTATCGAAAAAGGATCGAAGTCGATAGATCGAACAAAAAACTTGTTTTCCAAATTGCTTGGTTGATTTTCGACGGTTTTCTGCGTTGTTTCGTAGCGTACGATCTTTTTGTAGTTTAGTTTTGTTGTAATATTCATAGTAGTACTGATTTAGTTTACATTTTTATTGAAATTAAAATACCTAACCCAACCTAACCCATGGCCGTCTAACCGCTGGTAGGCGTCGGCTCGTAAAGAGCTGTTGGGCCACAGTACATACGTACATGTTAAATATGTTTATATAAACATGCATATTTTAAACAAAATTTCAATACATATAAAATATCGATTCTCACATCCAACCAATAGTAACTAGAATGGCCCACAGACAATAGAAAATGTTTGCTCACGCTTATGTTGGCCATTGTGAATGCTTCAGTCTATCACTTACGCTTATGTTCACGTGTGCATTGTGACTGGGCCTTTACACGGAGCGTGCGTGCGTGCGTGCGTGTGTGCGCGTGCAGGCGGCACCCGAGGAGCCGCCGGCGCCGGTGGAGTGGCGGCTGCGCGACGCGTGGGACGAGCTGGTGCGCGTGGACTTCGTGGGCGGCAACCGCTACGAGGGGCGCGTCTCGCGCAAGCTGCCCGAGGGGCACGGCGTCTACTACTGGGCCGACGGCGGCATGTACGAGGTAGCGCCTTCCTTCCGACGCCCATTCTTACCAATCAAGGGGAGCAACGATTCAGTTGAATTGAGACTCAGGCCATGAGGCCTGCTCTTCCGTCTGACCACGCAAACTTCGCTACGCTTTCTCCAACTAGCGGAGAAAGAAGATATTGCCTGGGAGACAAAACGGGCGATTTGAATTTTGCTCAGAGGCTTCATTTAGGCTTGAGGATTTTTTTTTTACATGCAGTAAATCTACAACATGGAACAGCCCACTTTACTTCCCTTCCGAAGGAAGGCGTACGAAGGACTTTGTATGTCTTAAAAATCCATGGCTTCCATTGGGGTTTGAACACACCAACTTGAGTATAACAGCCCAATACGCTAACCGTTATACATCGCCAAAAAAAGTGGGTAGAAATGATGAATTTATCATTTTTGATTTTTTCACTATTTAAATAATTTATTAATTGATAGTTCTGTGTATTAAATAAGCCACGTTCCATCTTAATATGTTATCTCTAAGTTGTTGTTTTTTTATTTTGACGTGTATGTGCGGCGGAAGTGAGCGTGACCATTTTGACACATGATGGTGTCGCTTGAACGTTTCTTTCTGCTTTCGTTGTGAGAGATGGTTAATATTTTGCCTTCTAGTATTAGACACACTGTTTATGATAACCGGTGAGGGTTAAATAGCGTCCAAATATCAACGTGTATTTATGCTTGCCCAGCAGATGAACCACAGAGGCACTTTAGACGCCATTTCTCGTAAGTTTAAAATTTTCAACTTTAGGAAACATTTTCTCAAAACTATTAATAGAAAGATGCTGAAGACAGATTTGACAGAGAATGTGGCACATTAGTTTATATAATTTAAAGGGGCTGATTTATAAAATGTTAGATACTTTAGAAAATATGAATATAAATGCAATTTTTTTAACAACAAAACTTGTACAACACCCAAATATTTAAATTTACAAAAATAGTCCTATTTTTTAAACAGCTACATTAAAATACGTAGAAATAGTGCATGTTCACTCTCATAAAATTTCAAGTTTCTAAATTAAATAGTTTCTGAGTAAGTGTTCATTACATTAACACTGAGGCGATAGGTCATACGTCTCCCCTTAAAGGAAAGTATCTCATTTTAGAGGGGAGGTAAAGAAGCTTTGGGAAGCTATTTAAATGCTCTGTTCGACTTTTCAACTGTTGTGTTGAGTGAGGACATTTGAAAATGGACATTTCAAACGCCCGCAGCAGGGAAGAGCACGTTGTGGTGGCCCATCTGTTCTAAGATGCAGGCACTGCACCGTAACGAAAGGATCGAGTCGAGATATTGGAGTGACGTCGCCCCTAGTAGAAAAGGGGCTGCGAGCACCGGAATGAGTAATTGGTAATCCAAATCAAGTACATAGTAACCTGATCGGGGAAGTGGCTAGAGGTCGTGCCTGGATTAAAGTACCGTATCTAACCTGGCTTAAGTTGTAGTGCCTTGTTTTGTTTAGTCAGCTAAAGTTGGTTGGAGATGTTGCCATTGGTCTAACTTTTTGCCGTTTCTAAGTTATTTATGAATAGGTGAGTAAACTAAACCTTTCATTTCTAGTTGAACCTTAATATCGTGTAGTTCACAAGAGTACTGCAGTAGACAGAGTAAACTAGTGGTGCTAAAACAGCACGTACTTTCTCGCCGGTTTTTCCACGCAAAATTACGAGAGAAGTATTCAAATTTTCGAAAAATTGCATATAATATTATTTCAAAATCTATCTTGAAGGAACACGTTTCTTTTACAGAAAAATCTCTATCTTTAATATTTTAGTTGTACAAAGATGCCGGAAAAATTGAACTTTGCAATTTTGGAAAAATCACGGTTTTTAATGAACATAAGACTTGCACCATTCTCTTAAATGGCTTTCCCACTAACCAACAAAAATGATTCGAAAAAGTTGGAGTCATTTCCTTGAAAAGTTTTGAAAATGTCCGAGGGGCATCATATAAACACCCACCACAATTAAAATGTCATTTTCAAATTCAAAGGGCCGCGACATCAGCCAGATCGATTGGGGACTTTCAATTTCGGAGAAAATCGCATGAACAGTTTGGGCGATAGCGTTCTTCACAGATAGATGGACAGACGAACAGACGGGCGGACAAACAGACGTTTCGTTTTCAATTGGTTTTCCGGTATTAAGGACCCACAAAACATGGATTCTTGCTATACCAGGTGTTAGAGGATTTTTTTTCCTAAATGTAGCCAATGGGTTTATCCTCTTCTCCGTTACCAGAGCCCTGTAATAAAAGCTTTTCTGCCGAAAAAATCGCCGTCTTTTCGCGCTGCATTACATGACTTCTCTGGTCACGGGGTAAAAATTCTTAAGTCAATTTTTGGCAAAAATTGTGTTAAGTACTGACACTATTAGTTAGGTACCTAGATTTAATTTTAGTAAAACGACGTACTTCAAATGTTGCCTCCTTAACGACAAAAAGCGATGGGAAATAGCGTTGAGCATAGAAAGAAGCATTGGGTCAATACTATTTAACCCTTGTTTTCTCCAAACTACGATTTTTGACTTAAGAACTTTTACCCCGTGACCACAAACTTGCTCTGTGGTCCGTGGCGAGAAAGGAGCGCGAGCGGTGGTGATTGGTGGGGGCAGGGCGAGTGGGAGGCGGGGCGGCCGACGGGGCGCGGGCAGCTGACGTGGCCCGACCTCAGCTGGTTCGAGGGCGAGCTGGTGGGCGGCTTCCGGCACGGCGCGGGCTCCTTCCTGTGCGACGACCCGTCGCCCGCCGCCTACGTGGGCGAGTGGCGCGCGGGGCGGCGCGACGGGCGCGGCGTGCTGTGCCTGGGGCGCGGCGCGGGCGACCTGTACGAGGGCGACTGGCGCGACGGCGCGGCGCACGGCCGCGGCCTGCGCGTCTTTCCCGGCGGCGCCGCCTACGTGGGCGCCTGGCAGCACGGACGCCCGCACGGCCAAGGCACCATGGTCTGGCCCAACGCCGACGTGAGTCGCTTCATTGATTGATTGATTCGTGTTTCCGGGCGCGTCAACTACATAGGTCGTTCATCCCGTAAGTGTAGTGCGTGTTTTTTCTCGGGAAGTGGCGATGATCTTTTCCCCGCTGGATGGCGAGATCTGGCGCCGACCTACCGTCGACTAGCCGGAATTTCCTCTCAACCAGGTATCTCCCTGCCAGCGGGGCACCGCCCCAGCCGGGACAAGCTGTAAGCTCCCGACAGGTCTCCCGGCATGTGTGGTAGTGTAGTGCAGTTAGTGTAAGTTTATGTGGATAGCACAAGGAAGAGGAAGGAAAGGTAGCGCGCGGTCAGTGGTATGTTTGTTAGGAAACTGCTCCAGCACTCGCCTTGCGTTGATGGGAGAAACCACGGAAAACTACCGATCAGAGCAGCCGGCCGACAGAATTGTCCTCCAGACAGCGACTGAATTCGACCTAGCTGATAAGCTAGAGTCGAGTATCCTGCCGCCGTCGGGACTCGAACCTAGAACCTCCCGGTCAGAGGGACTGCAGTGACATTAAGTTGACGCTTTGAGCCATCCGACGTGAGTCGCATTTGCAGAAGCATATTGTGGCGGCACAAACAATACAAGAGTCGGCCGAGATCGCTAAGACGGTAGTGCCGTAATGATCACGGACCGAGGGGTCGCGGGTTCGAGTCCTGCCTCATTAATGCTTATATGTGCTCGTCCTTCCATCCCCTATCATCACCATATAGTTTCATCATACCATAACGTTACATCCAATAGTGGTCGCTAATGACTTAGTAGTTGATGCGATCTTAAACAACAAAAAAAGTTTAAAGCATTTATTTAGACGAAATAAAGCGGAAGTAGCGCCAAGATTATTTCCAGTTCCGTTACATTGAGAAACGCCCCGTTCTTTGTGCCGCAGAAGCGAGGTAGTGCAGTGCCCCCCCCTCTCCAGGCGTCCGCCTCTGCGCCGCACCACAACGACCGCCCAGCCGCCACCCGCCACCCGATTTGTGTTTGCACAGCCCCACGTCCGCATATCATTATATAACTGCAGTGCGCAGTTATATAATGCGAAGTTATATAAATAAAATGAAAATTTTATTGTACCATCAAAATTTAATACAATTGCACAATTAATCATTTTTTATTTAATGATATAGTCCAAAATAACAAATCCAATTTGCTTCTTAGTTCATCAAAACTACTGAAAGATATTTATTTAATCTTGCAATGCTTTCTTTAACACGTGCTTCAATAGCAGCAAGCGGACACGCAATTTCTTTTCTTGAAGAAGCACTTCTCTGTAAGAAGTGCTTAGGCGGTTCAAGTAAGCAGGATAATTGGGCAACAAAGGAGGCGTAGCTCCACGGGACAATCGTGTATGTTTTAAAGGAGCACTGATTTTAGTCCATTATCACAACATAACACTACATTTTTCTCAATTTCCCATGTTCACAAATGTAATTCACGAATCTGAAAGTAAACGCTGAACTCAGCAACTTACACTCTTTACCTTTTAACATAATTCCCTCACTTGGAGACACAGCCCTTATTCACCATGATCCTCACTGTTATCGTCAACAGTCTACATCTACATAACCACAACTCGAAAGGTACAAGTGCTATTCAACATACAGCAACTAAATCGCCTCAACTCGAACGAGTCGTCCTTTTGTAACCGCCATATTGGCTTTGAAAAACTGCAGTGCACAGGCCTTGTATGCGTAGGTGGTGTTGCTCGAACCCCCTCCCCTTCCTTTCGCCCTCCGCCTCACAACGCACGCGCCACAGGCGGAGACGATTGGGAGTGCCTGGCGACGACAGACGAGGGGCATGCTTGAGAATTAATAAGTGGTTGCACTTAGACCTAGTGAAGGGTACATCATCATACATCAAACTTCAGCTATCCTTCAACTTCACATAAGGGGGGGGATGTGTTCTATCGCTCACACACGTCTGATGCATAAATACGACGGTTCTATGTAATACAATCCATATTCCTCACTCCCAAGTGTGTGTTCAGAATTCCAGGACATCACACAATACAAACAAAAAAAACGCATTGTCAATTACGAGATTGGAAAGCTCATAGTATTGTCCTGGAATGTCTAATAAATTCCTGTATCTGCGTAAGGTTCATCCCGAGTGTCCAAATGTGGCGTGTGGGCAGGTGTACCGCGGGCAGTGGGAGAAGGGCGAGATGCACGGGTACGGCGTGTACACGACGGGCGCCTTCTTCAACGACCAGCTGTGCTTCCCGCCGGAGAACGTGTACCGCGGCATGTGGAGCCACGGGCGCCGCAGCGGCGTGGGTGTGCTCGAGACGCTACGCGGCGGCGCCTACTACGGATGGTACGCCTCCTCCTTCTCTCTGCTTCTCCTCTTCCTCCCTCTCTGGTCCCTCTTCTTCGCCCACCTCTTATTGCTCTTCAGTCCTTTTTCTTCCACCTCTTTCTCCTCCCTACTCTCCAGTTCCCCTTGTTCCTCCTCCTCCATTCCAGTCCCTCCTCCTCCTCTTCCTCCTCCTACCTCTCCAGTCACTATTTTCTCTTCTCTTCATCTTTTTCTTCCTACTCCTCCTCCACCTTCCTCTCTAGTCCCTCTTCTTCGCCCACCTCCTCCTTCCTCTCCGGCCCCTTGATAGACGAAGTTATCTCACGCTTTGTTTATTATATTGCAGATCGTAGCAACGAGGACAGCATCTCTAGATATTGTTGTGTTCCTGCTGAAAATAAAGCAATGACGCTGGTTGCTATGTATTATATTATATTGAAACATGCGTTCGTGTATTCATAAAAAATAAAATCTGTTCATCTATAGAAAGTCTAACAGTCGATATTCTTAACAGCTGGGAGCAAAGAGCGCGGTTTAATATTAACTGGACAATGGCCGAAGCACGTAATATGTCCTTTGGGAAAATCGAAATCCTCAACAACACGAATTATACGTTGTGGAGCATGCGAATGAAAACCCTGATAAAATCGCGTCATTTATATACTGAAATAATCGAAGAGGAAGAACCGATTGAAAATTCCCGGAGACGAGGTAAGCGAAGCACGATGGAAAGAGTGGGAATGCAAAAATGATGAAGTGATGGGCCGGTTAGTCATGACGTTGTCGAACGAACAACTTCTCGCTTGCCGGGAATAACAAAAGCTAGAGATTTGTGGAATGCTTTGCAGAGTAGACACGAGGGACAGGGGAGATATAAAATAACCACTCTGAAAGCTAAATTGGCAAAATTGGAAAAGGCAGACAACGAACTTATTGGGGATTACTTGATTCGAGCAACGGGCATCGCTTGTGAAATTAATGAATTAGGCGTCAATGTAGAAGAAGGTGAACTGATTTATCACGTGCTAAACGGATTACCTAAGTCGTATAGCGAAATTACGACGGCTTTATTGACAAATTCTAAAACCAGTTTTGCAACGATGCGGGAACATTTGATACATTACGAGAATATTTAAAATCTTGAATGATTAAAGATGCGATTGCATACAGAGTTACAGAAAACGAGCAAGATGACTTGTTTTGTATGCGGGAAGATGGGACACAAGGCGAAAGATTGCTGGCATAGGAAAGATGGAGCAACTTGTATTCAAGACAGTGAGCGAGGGAATAACTACAAAACGAAGAATGCGAATAAAGAATATTCAGGTAGCAAGAATCTGTTAAATAACAAAGGAAGGCGTTATAATTCTGATTATGGTGGGAAACATTCCAATACTAACCACAGAATAGAGTTCGCGATGATTGCGAAGAAAGATCACGTTAAGACGCGGAAGACGAAAAGGAGATTTCGTGGTTGCTATATTCGGGGTGTAGTGTCCACATGACTTCTCGTATTGAAATATTGAGAGATCAAAAACCAGCGTCCGTCGAAATAGCTACTGCCGAGTCAGGAAGAAAACTCATTTCTGAAATGGAAGGGCGTGTTAGTGGCTCCTGCATTACTAACGAAGTGACAGTCACTAAAGTAAATATGGAACGCGTCCTATGTGTTCCAAACTTGGAAACCAATCTACTTTCTGTTCCGAACATAGCAAGGAAGAAGATAGTTTTGGACAACACCGGAGCGAAAATCTACGACACAAGGCATGGTATGTTAATCGCGAATGGATAGTTCGATGGGGAAATTTCATTTTTAATATGCAAATCGACAATAATATCAAATTTGGAAAATGTGAGGAAAAGAGAAAAAGTGATGATAAAGAAGAAACAGAACGAGTGTTATCGAAACCTGTTTTAAATCGAAAGCAAGTGTGGAAAATCTATGGCATAGAGGCTGTGTCATATCAATTATAATTATATAGCTGTGATGAAAAACAAATGGATTGGTTCGCGGACTGGAGAACGCTGTGATTCAAGATAATTCTTGTGATCAGTGCTTACACGGTAAGTTTACGCGGTTGCCTTTTACGAACATATCGCAGAGAACTTCGAATGATGTATTGTCAAGGCTATTTGTCGACTTATACGGACCTATTGCGTCACCATCCTTAGGTGGTAGTAGATATATGTTGACCATAGTTGACGACTACAGTCGTAGATATTTTGTAGAATTTTTAAAGAAGAAGGAGGAAAGTTCTTGTAAAATTATAGAATTCATCAATCGTAGGGAAAATTAAACGAACTGAAAAGTTAAATACATTCGCAGTGACAATGGAAGCAAGTTCGTGAATTCCGTTTTGACAGATTTTTACAAAACCAAAGGAATCAAAAGTGAACATACCACGTTCTACACGCCGCAAAGCAACGGAGTAGCCGAACGCGCGAAAAGAACCATTATTGATGCAGCGAAAACTATGCTCTTGGAGTCTGGGTTGCCTATGGCATTCTGGGCGGAAGCCGCTAGATAACCGCGATATACGCCTATAATGTAAGTCCTACCTCGAGCGATAAGAAAAAGGTTTCACTAGAATACTGGACGGGATTTAAACCAAATGTGGGCAAATTCAGAGTTTTCGTGGCAAAAGTGTTTTTGCTAACATGCGGAAAAATAAGCAGAAATTTAGCCCACGAGCAGAACAAGTCGTATTTGTAGGCTATTCACGTTGTAGGAAAGCTTACAGAATATACAGCCTGAATCAACGAACAATTTTGGAATCACGAGACGTGATTTTTAAGGAGGAAGAAAGAGGATACGCAGATTTTTCGAACATTCAGGAAGTATTGGAATGGAGTTATAATACAACCCAAAATCTTGAGAAGAATAACTTAACGTCATTTCAAGAGAAAACGTCAGAAGAAGGAGTATATGTACGTGTATTGATCAACAATAATTATCTGAAGAAGAAGAGTCTAACGAATGCGGATACTCTCGAAGATGCTGAACAACGAACTTCTTTTAGAGAAGCGAAACAATCTGGGACGGAAGAGGAAGCATCAAGCGAAAATGATATGATAGATGATCGTTCTTGCATTCGTAACGTAGAAGAGATTACTCTGAGAAGATCGACAAGAATTAAAATTCCTACTAAAAGGTATCAAGCGGTAATTGCGTGTGAAAGGAATTCGCATAACGAAGAAACACCGAAGACTTATGCTGAGGCGGTGATCTCCAAAGAAGGGGAAACTTGGAAAAAGGCTACTTCGCGTGAGCCTGTTTACAGAGATACAAAACATGGCAGATTGAAGACATTTCAGCTTTAGGTGAACACAAACATCTTGGAAACAAGTCCAGTATTGAAAATAAACACATAAAATCTCTTAATTTGGTATGATGGAGAAATAAACTTCAAAAAAGATTCGTTCGTAAATTAGTAAGATAAACGATCTACGAACGAAAGGGGAGAATGATAGATGAAGTTATTCTCACGCTTTGTTTATTATATTGCAGATCGTAGCAACGAGGACATCATCTCTAGATATTGTTGTGTTCTTGCTGAAAATAAAGCAATGACACTGGTTGCTATGTATTATATTATATTGAAACATGCGTTCGTATATTCATAAGAAATAAAGTCTGTTCATCTATAGAAAGTCTAACAGATGGTATCCTTAACACCCCTCTTGTTCTTCCTCCACTCCAGTCCCTCCTCCTCCTCCTCCTACCTCTCCAGTCCCTCTTTTCTCTCCTCTTCATCATTCTCTTCCTACTCCTCCTCCACCTTCCTCTTTAATCCATATTCCTTCTCCTCCTGTCTCTTCAGTCACTCTTCTTTCCCCTCCTTCTCTTGCTTCTCCTACCTCTCCAGCCCCTCTTCTTTCTCCTCCTCTTCCCCTTCGTCTATTCTAGTCCTCTTCTTACCCCTTCTCCTCCTTCCCCTCCAATCCATCTTTTCTGTCCTCATATTCCTTCTCCTCTTTCCTCACCAATCCCACTTCTTCCTCCTCCAGCCCCTCTGCATCGTTCACCTCTTCCTTCTTTCCTCTCCAGTCCCTCTTTTTCTTCTTCCTCCTCCTCTTCTTCTTCCTCGTTCTCCTCCTCTTCCTTCGTTTCCAGTTGCTCTTCATTTTCCTCCTCACTCTTCTTCTTATACTTCTCCCTTTTCAATTAATCCTTCTGATATTCCTTCATCTTCCTCCTTCCCTCTTCTTCTTTTTCTTCCTCTCCTCCCATCTTTCTTATCCTTTTTCTCATTTCCGTCCTTTTTTCTTCTACATTTACTCTATTTATCTCCCTTTATTCTCATTTCCCCTCGTCCTTCTTCTCATTATTATTATACCTTATTTTCTTTTCCTTCTTTATTCTCTATTTTCCTTCGCTTCTCACTCTACTTCTTCTCCATTATATTTTTCTTCTTGCAGTTCATACAGATATTGATTACGCATTTGATACTAACCCGTATCAAAAGCGGTTTCTTTATATACGACATAACTTTGACCTTTGCCTCAAGAAGAGTTGTAATTCTTAATGATTGCTGGAGATTCAATTTCAATGTTGATTACCTATTCATTTTCACCGTAAGTGAAACAATTACAACAGCTGTAGTGGCTTCTGAAAGTGTCCATTCTGTGAGGAGCTGTTGCATAAGCGGGCGTAAAACTCTTTGTCTCAGAGAGAGACTCTTTCACGAGGAGCAGCTTGTTCTTGTCATAACACAAACCAGAAAACTTCCCATTAGCTAACAAATCGCCTAATGAAATTTTAGTATTCCAAATCATATCTTGATATTAAATAGTGATGTACATTTTAATGATAATACGTAAGCATATTTCTCTGTAAAGAAACTGTGTTAAAAATTAATATTTCTGTGGAAGGCTCAAATTTCACTAAGTAGATTTTGTGACAAACAATTTGGAAAAGAGAACATGAGAATGTTACCATTTTTCTAATGCAGTAATTTTTCGTTCTTTTCCTTGCAACGGATCTAATTCATCTGTAAAAATACTGTTCCAAAACACGATCACATTTGTATTTTTATTTCTGTGTCAAACTTAATACGACAAAACATCCTTCGCGGCACCGTGCTTTCCGACGCGCGGCATAGACAGACGCTGTCTTATACTGCGATTTTACTAACTCTGCCCCTCAAGGCCCGTCTTCACGATGGAATATGTCACGGTATTTCGCGTCTTTCTCATTCGTGACGCTGGCTATCGCATGATCGCGACCGTATCAAGCAGTGCTTGCGATCATGCGACATCTAGCAGCAGTGCCGAGAAAGACGCAAAATGCCGTGTGATATTCCATCGTGGCCATAGGAGCTTGAGCCAATAGAAGGTTAGCTATTTTACGTCCGATTCTCAACCGTAACTCTTCTCTATAAATTCATTCACTTTAACCATCTACAAATCTATTCTTCGTCCAATATTAACCTACGCATGCCCTATTTGGATTTTAGCTGCCTCAACCACATTAAACAAAAAACAAGTTACAAATCTTCCAAAACAAAACCTTAAGAATAACAATAAATGCCCCCTGGTTTGTCAACAACTTCACAACGATCTTGCAATAGAACCAATTAATTCCTTTATTACAAAGCTG
Organism: Acheta domesticus; assembly: GCA_031308135.1. NCBI lineage: Eukaryota > Metazoa > Arthropoda > Insecta > Orthoptera > Gryllidae > Acheta > Acheta domesticus. The sequence continues at coordinate 40,619,967 of JAHLJT010003656.1, read as the reverse complement.
ATACAAATTTGTTTCAATAAGAAGTCACTTACGAAATAGGAACCGATTCAACCCCCACACTCCCGCCCACGAAACAGACTCCCATTCCATATTTTCCTTCAATATCTCTCTGGCATTAGATAAGTCAAGAACATTTCTTGCAATTACCTGTCCCTCCCATTGTATTTACTTTTTAATCCTGTCATTGCTCTAACATAATTGCCTCGCAATAACCCTGGTTGAAGGTACAACACATGAAATCACTATCAAGGAGGTAGGAAGAAGTTACCCCCTTCACACTTTTCTGATACAAAGTAGCTCGGCCAATCAACTGAAGAGCCTCATGGCTGAACGTTGTGCTGTCTGTAAATGTAAAATAAAATTAATTAAAAAATAGGGGCTTGAGGGGCTGGTGATGCTGGTGGCAGGTTCGAGAACAACCGCAAGCACGGCGCGGGCATGGTGGTGTGCTGCGACGGCGCGGTGGTGATGGGCGACCCGCTCTTCTGCGACGACCGGCCCGTGGAGCTGGTGGCGTGGAGCGAGGGCGGCGAGGACGGCGAGGGCGGCGGCGCGGGCGCGGGCGAGGGCGCGGGCGGGCGCGGGCGCGGGCGCGCGCGGGGGCGGGGCCGCGGGCGAGGGCACGGCCGGGCGCACGGGCGGTCGCGCTCGCGCTCGCGCCAGAGCAAGCGCCGCGCCAGCAGGCGCCGCAGCGCCGGCGCCGGCGCCGGCGCCGGCGACGCCACCCCGGGCACGCCCGGCACCGCCACCCCCGCCACCCCCGGCCCCGACACCCCCGCCCCCGAGTCCGAGGCGGAGGCCGACGCCCCGCCCGCCGCCGCCGCCGACAACAAGAGCCTCGTCCCGCGCGTCGTGCCCTTCAACAGGTGCGCTCGCCGCAAACACCGCACTCACCCAAGCCCCGCCCTGCGCGTCCATGCCCTTCAACGGGAACATCCCAGGCTCACTCACTCCCTCGTCTTAACATGACGTGACACGTGCGTATGCCCCGTACCATTCATGGCACCCTCCTATCACTTTTCCCGTCAATTACTATTCCTGGAGTCTTTTGAAATCCCAAGCTTTACTGACATCTGGAAGAGGTAAACACGTACAGAGCGTAAATAATTGATTTCATATAACGATACGTTTTACAAGTTGATTTCAACAACGTAATAAATAAAATTTATAATTTATTCATATTATCTCTTATAAAGAATATCCTCCGTCGTATTTAATCTCAATTGTTGATACCAATTCTCCAGAAATATTTATAAACGCTGGGGAAAGTTATTAGAAGATAAATCAAATATTGACGATATCACACACACTTTTTTGATGTTCGTGACAAGATGTTTCAATTGAAATTGTTAATCTAACGGACTATATACACCTGGTCCATTATAACGAAACAAAAACTAATATAATTTGGAAAGTACGTGAAAATAGATTGGTACCTGCTAAGGTATCTAGAAGGCTAAAATTATCTTACAAATACTGAGAAAAAATAGTGACAAATTAAGGAAGTGGGGCCAAAAAGACCCCAAGTATGGTACGAAGGTTACGACCACAAAAAAGCAAAAGCAAACATGCTGAAGCTAAAGTAAAACTATAACACTTTTTTTTTAGTGAAAGCAGTGGTGCTACAATGTAGTACACACAATTTGTTAAGATAAATCGGCGATGACAGTGGAGCCCGATTTTGGCCGAAATTTCGGTCGTCCAACGCGTCGTGATGTCGGACGTTTTCGTCCCATCAGCCGGATTAGTTTAAACCCGTGACGGTAAATCGAATGACCTCTTCCAACGGCGGCGTCGGAAAACGTCGATTGTCGGACGAACATCTGTTTCTTTAGATTTTATCCGTCCGACGTCCGCCGGCCGAAATTTCGTCCCAAATCGGCTCCACCACAGTGACCGCCGCCTAAGTTTTCAGGATAAAGCTACGCGCGCACTGGATCGGTATGGCACGGACGGTCCGAACCGGACGGTCGGACCGGTTATCTTGTATTGTGCTCAACGGCTTTATAATTTAAGTCAAGAAGCAATTGCATTAGGTTCGTTTTCAATAGCAGAAGAAGGAAATGAAGCAAGAAGTCGAAGACAATCCAAATTCTCTTCTCTTCTAAACAGAACGATAATGACAAAGGGAAATTACACATATCATACCCCGACCAGGTGGAAGATGAAAATTTATTTCAGTTCTTCAGGATCTCACGATAAATTTGCAGCAAATAATATTTATTTATATCTTATATTTTGAATAATACAAGATATAAATAAATATGTTGGTAACACAATTAAATTGAACTAAGGGACGGTCTCATCCTTGCATTATTTTACTTAGAAACTTATGAAAATAATCGGGTCTATAATTTACGCAAGACACAGGCAACAAACTATATTGATTAGTGAACTAATGAATTATTCCAAGACATGTCGGAATGATTCATTCCGACGCCGTGCACAAATGAACAGAAGTCTCACTAATACTGCACAGCTTCTTATAAATATTTAGAAGCTTCACGACGGCAAATGTTACTCCCTGATTCAGATAGCTAACCAATTAAATTACATTTCCTAACAAGGCAATACGCTAAATATAAATTACTATCACGGTGTACACCTCGGGATAATTCTGGATCAACATAATTACATTGGACGCATTCATGATCGCTCCACTCGCTTCACACAACCTCACAACTGAACTAATGACGATCTTTTCTTCGGACTTTTTGCAAACGGGGGAAGGTGCGGATCGTCCCGACCCGCCCTGTCTCGTTCCTTCCGTACCGGCCTAGTGTGCGCACCCTATGGAAATCAATGTACTCAACTTCAAAAAATCCCGCCCGTCCCGCCCGTCCCGCCCGTCCCGCCCGTCCCGCCCGTCCCGCCCGTCCCGCCCGTCCCGCCCGTCCCGCCCGTCCCGCCCGTCCCGCCCGTCCCGCCCGTCCCGCCCGTCCCGCCCGTCCCGCCCGTCCCGCCCGTCCCGCCCGTCCCGCCCGTCCCGCCCGTCCCGCCCGTCCCGCCCGTCCCGCCCGTCCCGCCCGTCCCGCCCGTCCCGCCCGTCCCGCCCGTCCCGCCCGTCCCGCCCGTCCCGCCCGACCGTGCCGTCCCGACCTAGTGCGCGTGTGTCGAGCGCGGGTTGTCTGCGGGCAGGCCCGACCACCAGCCCGACCTGTCGTTCCACCTGGACCGCTGGTACGAGCTGTGCTGGGCGGAGGCGGACGCGGAGGAGCCGCGCGCGGAGGAGGCGCCGCGGGCGGGGGCGGGGGCGGGCGCGACGGAGGCGTCGGCGACCGCCAGCGACGCCACTGAGAGCGCCACCGCCCACCCCTCGCGCGCCACGCGCCACGCCGCCGACGCCCACGCCCACGCCCGACACCCGTAAGACAGTGCCATCAAAGAAACGAGAGCGCTAAGGCAGCAGTGCAGTGGCAGTCTCGGAACAAAGGATGGTTGTGTTGTGTTGTGTTGGTCTCTGTACGGCGGGCATGGTTGTGTTGTGTTGGTCTCTGTATGTTTGGGTGTGTCTTTTTCGTTATTCAACATCGTCACTATTTCCTCCCATCCCCCAGAGCTAACAACCTTGGGACGTGGTTGTGTTCTGTGCGTCTCTATATGTTTGGGTGTGTCTATTTCATTATTTATCATCCCCATAATTTCACCCCATCCCCCAGCGCTAACAACTCTGAGAAATAAAAATGTAATTAGCACTAAGTTGCTCTTTTAAAAAAAACACTTTAGTGCTGATTACAATTTTATACCCCAGCGTCGTTTGCCCTGGGAGATGGGGCGAAACAAAAAAGGAACAAGTGTTAGATTCACAATATAAACACTAACAGTTTTTGTGATACACTTCGCAAACGTCAGAAATTACTAAAGTTCATTTCAGAAAATAAATCACACTACAGAAGGTCGGTAGGTTTATTACTTTTTACTCTTATCATTATTCCAGTAGAATTGGGTTGTTTCGATGCTTCAAGAATTTTGTGATTCAGTAGAAGTCGTTGATGTTTTACTGCACGCTCTTTAATTACGTGTACTTCTTCTACAGTCTTTATGTTCAGGTCAGGATGGAGTCGGTCCAATCGCATACAAATGAGTGAATCGACCGCATTGCGCAGTATCCTGACTAGTGCATGTGAAGTAGTGTAGAGCGTGTGAGTGTGTACAAGTAAGGAGTTAGAATAGGACAAAGAAGGGGAAGGAAAGATAATGCGCGGTCCATGCTCCGTTAGTAAAGGTACTGCTCCGGCACTCGCCTGGTGTTGATCGGAGAAACAATGGAAAATTACTGATCAAATCAGCCGGCAGTTAGAATTTCCCTACAGACAGCAACTGAACTACACATTGTTCTCTAGCCCGTGTCAAAGGTCCTGCCACCGTCGGAACTGGAACCCTAGAACCTTTGGGTCAAAGGCACTGCAGATATCAGAAGATTCGCTCAGCCACTTTTGCCGGTCATGTGTAATTTCGTTACGTGAACTTCCCAACACATTTTCATTGGCAAATCCTAATATCATATGAGTACAGACTCTGAACTTCGACCTCCTGCATTCTCTAGAAGTTCGTAACGTTCATTCTGATGCATCATGGATATTAGTACATATGTCCCTCCTGCTATTATGACACTAATCGAGAGATCACTCGGGAGCTTAGAGCTTGTCCCGGCTGGAACGGTGCCCCGGGAGGTAACTACTTGGGGAAAATCACGCCAGCCGGCATGTAAGTCGGTGCCGGATCTCGCTATTCGACGGGGAAGGTCATCCCCCCACCCAATCAATACAGGCCCTACACGGACGGAACGACAGATCTTGGCCGTTGACGCGCCCAGAAACACTAACCAATCAACTGACCCTGCTAGGGGGGGGGAAATAAGTGTTTCCGAATAAAAGTTGAAATTCAATTTTATTCGTTGACCAATACAAGTCCTCACGAGCCGACATGTAGGTTGGTACCGAATCTTGCCATCCAACGAGGAAAGATCACCTCTTCCTAACGCGATAAAAATCCACCTCACTTACGAGAGTAATATATAAATAAATAAATGTCTTTATTTGTGGCGAGGCTCAGGCCATTTACCCTGCTCTTCCGCCTACCCACTTTCAAAATTTTATTAGATTAGTGCATTATAAAAAGGAGGTCATTCAATGAAAAATACGTTCGCAATTGGGTGAAGGGTTTCTCGTATAGAAGACAGGAATGAAAGCGAGGGAAGCAGACCACAGAAGAGGAATGCTCTCACAGGATTTGTATTATTAAACTTATTAATTTAAAGTTCGGTATGGAATTAAAAATGAATTCCAAATATATCAAGTTAAACACTACGATATTTTACTCAAAATTTAGAGAAATTACCTTTTTTTAGACTAGACAAGTTAGGCATTGAAGAGTATTCGAAAGAAATTGTATACATCGGTAAAATATTAATATGTAGTTCTAGTTGGTTTTGGGGAAGGGTTTTGAAGAAGCTAGGATTGCGTACATTTTACTGAATAACGCCTAAATAAAACTATAAAGAGAGGGAATCTAGTCAGCATACAAGCGAAGACACGTCAGGTCAACAGTTCAAGATCTGAGAGAAACGGAGAACACTAGATGGGGATCATTGATCTAGATGCTGAGATACAATACTTGTTACACGCATATTTAGATTTCTAAAATTACACAGTACAAATTACAACTAATTTCTCAAGTATCATTATTAAAATCAATATTACTTTTCTTTTTGATGGTCGGTACAGTCTCTGATCGTGTAGAAACATGCGGTAGAAAAATGTTCTTGGCCATTAAACTTAATAATCGATTTTAATCGTATAATGCCATCTGATAATGTGTTGTAAAAGAATGTGTCCCAGGGGAAGGAATCTCGTCAGGTCAACAGTTCACGTCCTGCAAGAAACGGAAGTAATGACCTTCTTATACTGCGATTTCTCTAACTCTGCCCCTCTAGCCCCTTTGGCCGCGATGGAATATCACACGGCATTTCGCGTCTTACACGGTCTTGCCGGTAGAAGTCGCATGATCGCAAGCACTGCTTGGTACGGTCGCGATCACGCGAAATCTAGCGGAACGACCGAGAAAGACGCGCAATCCCGTGCCGTCTTGCGTGGCGAAGACGGGATTTGAGCGAGTGGCCTTGTGTGCGCGGGCGCGCGCAGGGCGGAGGGCGGCGAGCGGCGCGGGTCGCGGCCGCGGGCGCCGTCGCGCAGGCGCAAGGGCGTGCGCCAGCGCACCGACTCGTCGCTGGGGGTGGACGGGTGGCGCGCGCCGCAGCCCTCCGCCGCCTCCTTGCACCCCGTCTCCGCCACCGACGCCGACGCCGACGCCGCCACACACCACGTCTCCAAAGTGGTACGTGCGAGTACCACTCTCACATTCTCAGATCATAACAGGCGGGTGTCTCTCGTGCCACGTACATGCTGGGATATAAGGAAAATGCAGGTATTGATGATGATTGATTAATTTATTGTGTAAAGTCCTATCTGCGGCTGAATTGTTACTTTTTCTTGAGAGTCGTCTTCTTGTAAGTATTAATTTCCAAGAGGTTACGTAAGCCGAGAACCTGGTAAGGACTCATACATGTTTTGGATACATGTACATTTGCATACGTATTGCACCCAGATCGAATTATCCGTTCGATGTGTCTGGGACCATACGGTAAGAAATGAAACTCGACGGTCCTATATTTCATTTAGTACAACAACATATAGTTGGTCGCTTACTGAATGTGCGGCGCATGTTCCGAGTTCAGTTGGGTTAAATCTCTTCGGAGCTGAGACGGGGCTTCCACGCCAGGAGAAAAGTGAACAGGAGAGAATCCTGGGAGAGCAGGCTGACACGGTGCGACAGACATCCAAGAAGGAACACCAGACGTGCAAATCTTTACGATTACACGTCTGCGCTTTCCCAGTACAGTACGCGCTTCGGAGTGCAGTCGAGATGCTCGCCGGAAGCCCGCTTCCTTTCACGTGCCGAAAACACCACTGCAGCAGGCTCTAGGCACTTGGCACTAGACAAATGGCAAGCAACCCGTCTCATCTCCTCGGGATTCGCCCACCGGGCGATTCTTTTACCACGAGTTCATACAACTCTTACAAATACACACAGAGTGTCCGGGGAGGAAACGTCGAAACTTCGAAAATAAGTTCTTAAGACAATTCTAATTGTATTTTGTCTAATAAACTATGTAGATATTCCGAATGGTTGAGCCTCAATAAGCACTCAAAAGTTGTTTTCAAAAAATGATTTCTAGACAAACATTTGCGTTATAGAAGCATAGAAACTCTCCAGGAAACATATTAGTTGTTTAGCATTTACAAAAGAAATTACTATATTTGTTCAGAAAGAAAAATTAAGCAAAAATAAAAAAAACACCCAATTTACACAATTCGACTGCTTTTTTATTTTTCGCTTAATTTTTCTGTCTGAGAAAATTTATTCATTTCGTTTGTATATAATAAAAATGTACATGTCACTGGATTTATTCTATGCTTCCATAATGCAAATGTTTGCCTAGAAATAATTTTCTCAAACCAACTTTTGAGTGCTAACTGTGGCCCAACCATTCGGAATATCCACATAGTTTATTAGACAAAATAGGCTTAGAATAGTCTTAAGAGCTTATTTTGGAAGTTTCGACGTTTCCTCCCCGGACACCCTGTATTCTGATGCCATAACTGGTGGTTTCTCTGGTATCATCTAGATGAAGCAATGTAAGGAAAAGGCAAGTATTGATGATGATTGAATAATTCACTGTGCAAAGTCCGATGTGTGGCTTGGCGCGCGCAGGAGATCGGGCGGCCGAGCAAGCAGCGCGTGCTGTCGCTGGCGCGGGCGGTGGTGGCGGACGCGGCGGACGCGGCGGCGCGCGCGGCGGCGGCGGCGGAGGCGGCGGAGGCGGCGGCGCGCGCGGAGGCCGAGGCGGAGGAGGCGGCGGCGGCGCGGCGGCGGGCGCGCGCCGACGCGCGCAAGGCGGCCGAGGGCCAGCGCCTGCACAAGGCCGTGCTGCGCGCGCTGCCCGCGCTGCGCCGCCTCTACGCACAGTACGCCATGTGCGCCTGCACGCGCCCGCCCTCCGCGCCCCCGGCCGCCACGCCCGCCGACCCCGCGCCGCCACCCGCCCCGGAGGTACCAATACCACGCCAAAATATTAGGCCCAAATTAGGCCCAGAACGTTATACCATTAACAAAAAACACTGGTCACCAAATCCCACTGGACCCCATTTATACACTTCTTTATAATAATAATAATAATAATAACAATAATAATAATAGCAATAATAATAATAATAATAATAATAACAACCCGGTGATTGTGTACAATATTGTACGACCAACAAATTCAAACGGATCGCACGATAGCAGCAAACAAACCGGATATTGTTATCCGGGATTTTGAGAAAAAATCGTGTCTACTCGTGGATGTTGCTGTGCCTTGCGATCAAAATGTCGTAACCAAGGAGGCAGAGAAACGTCTTAAATACAAGAGTTTGGAAATTAAGATCAGCCGAATGTGGGGCGTAAGAGCACAGGTCGTACCGATAGTTATCGGAGCTCTGGGATTTGTTCCGCAAAATTTGTGTAAGAACTTAGCTAAATTTCTAGGCCATTTAACGGACTGGGAAGTGCAAGAAATTGCATTATTTGGCACAGTTCACATTTTGCGCAAAGTATTGTAGAGGCACCGACAGTCTCTAGATCTGCTCCTTAGGTAGTTGGTTGCAACCTGGAGTAGGTTTTATACTCAGCCGACTCATAACATCTGTAGTCGTGATATGAAGCAATAATAATATCAATAATAATAATAATAATAATAATAATAATAATAATAATAACTCCACCTAGGGAGTACACGACCTTGCAGTTGGTGGTGGAGCTTGAGTACCCCCATGAGCCTTAAAGCTATGTCAGTGGTAGCCTAGCTACCGGTAGGGCCTCCCTTGCTGAATAGGTTGAAGGTGAGGGGTCAGACGAAGAAGTACTCCATTTTGAGGAGAGTGGGTAGTAAGTACAGAGGGAAGGGTCATGAACCTTTGGACTTCCTGTTGTCGGCCCATAGAGGGTACAGGAGAGAAACTGGGTTGGCACACCAGGCCACTGATTAGAGTGGAGGCCCGAACCTTGCATTAGCCAGCGAAGGAGGCTGCCTTCAGCAGTCAGTGAAAATCCCGTAGGGTTTAGTAATGCCGACTGGCGATCGGAGGGACCCCTTGCTGGGCCCTGCGGGGGGATGTCCCGAGGCCACTGTGGGTCGCAGTAACGGATGGCAGGAAACAACCCGAGGGTTAAGTGTGATCTGTGAACTCGAACTTGCGTCCTGCGAATCTTCAATTCAAACCAATGAGCAAAATGGATAGAACAAGCAATGTAATCAACCTTAACGTGCCTTGTTCTACCAATGTCCCATACCTGCTCAGAAACCGAGCTAATGTCACCTTGTCGACGTCTGGCCATCCCACGGATGTTAGTCCCAGGGACCCAGAGCCGGCAGTAGCTCGAAGCCATCGTCAGAGATGGACCCGGGATGAATTAATGGAGGTCATGTGGTGCTTTTACTATGCAAAAGCGAAAAATGGGGGCTCAGAAATAGAAGTTTTCAAGGTATGGAGAGAGCGGAACCCAGATACGAGACCTACCCTAGACTCAAAGAAGCTTGCCAGTCAACGACGATACATACTCAGCAGTGGAAAATTCACAGCAGAACAACTTGCTGACATTGAGAGAAATGCGGAGTATGTACTTCGCTCGAACAACCCACATGACGAACATGTAGAACTTGAAAATGATGATCCCGTGGAAGGTTCATCTCCTTCCAGTGAAACACACGTCAGTGGTGAAAATTCATCTGGCAATGAATTACACGATAAGGACATAATGCGAAATCTCCTTCGGCGCGAGATAGAAAGAGTTAGTCAACTTCCGTTTGAATCTCGCGAACCGTTGAGGAGAATATACGAAAATGCCAAAGCTAAAAGAGTGATAGAAACAGTGAATTCTGTCTTAAATGAGGTGGTGGAGACCCCAGGCAGAGATCCAGATATTACTGAAATCAATCACATCATATATGCAACTGGATATCTAGTATCTCAGATAATTTTGGGACCAGCCAAGAACACCGACGGCCGACAGCAAAACAGAGTAAACAGCTCTGTACCCCCATGGATGAACAGGATTGAGAAACGGATAGCCGACACCCGGCGCGAAATATCACTCTTAGCTGAGGCATCTTCTAAATCAATGCACACCTCTAAAGTTCAGCGAAAAATATTCAATGTTGAACAAAAATACCAAATTGAAAATGACACCAGCAGGCTAATGGTAGTTGAAAAGCTAAAAGAGAAAATTCAAGCATGGGCTCAAAGAATTAGACGTTACAAACGTAGAATAGATTTCCGTGTACAGAACCGGTTGTTTGAAACAGACGCGAAGAGATTCTATCGCAATCTGACTCAAAAACCGAATGGCAAAGCTGTCACTCCTTCAAAAGAAGACGTCGAAGCGTTTTGGGCAGGAATCTGGAGGAGAGCAGATCCTACAACAAAGACGCATCTTGGCTTCAATCTGAAGTTGATGCTGCCGATGAACTTGTAGAAACAGTGGAAGATGTTCACCAATTCTCGGAAGAGGACCTCTTCCAAGCAATTAAGAACATGGGAAACTGGAAGTCCCCCGGTATTGATAAGATCCAGATTTATTGGATTAAGAAATTAACAGCAATACATTCTCATCTAGCAAAGGCTGTTAATAAAATTTTTGAAAACCCAAAGGAAATCCCGGAATGGCTCAAACGCGGAATCACGTATTTGCTACCCAAAGCGGGAGACAGCTCTTTGGCGAAGAACTACAGGCCAATTACTTGTCTGCCAGTACTGTACAAAGTTATAACTTCAGCCATAGCTGACAAAATGTACAGACATCTAGATAAGAATCATCTAATGCCAGCTGAACAAAAAGGATGTCGTAAAGGCTCTTATGGCTGTAAGGAAATCTTGCTCCTGAATAAAGTCATCTTGAATGATGTAAAGAAACGCAAACGTAATTTGAGCATGGCTTGGATTGACTACCAAAAGGCCTTTGATAGTGTACCACACGATTGGATTTTGAAGACCATGGAGATCTATCGATTTCATCCTAGACTTATTGAATTTTGCAAGGCTAGTATGAAGTCGTGGAGTACCAGGTTACTAATCCACAGCGGAAAGGAAGCAGTAGAAACCAGAAGTATTCAGATTAACAGGGGTATTTTTCAAGGAGATTCACTATCCCCTCTGCTGTTTTGCATTAGTTTGATCCCACTATCGAGACAGTTGTCGCAAGCTGACTTTGGTTTTAAGCTCCATGGTGATGAAAGGCCAGTATCACATTTGTTTTACATGGATGATCTGAAAGTGTTTGCTAAGAATGAAGCGATTCTCTCCCAAATGCTGTCTGTCGTGAATGACTTTAGCAATGACATCTGCATGAAGTTTGGTCTTGACAAGTGTGCAAAAATCAATTTAAAAAGAGGGAAACTCACAAAGTCTGAGAACATTGAAATTGATACGCACACTGTGATTCAAGATCTTGAGCCAGGTAAAACTTACAAATATCTGGGCATTGAAGAATGTGAAACCATCTCGAATTACAGAATGAAAGAGAGAATTCGTAGGGAGTATTATAGGAGAGTGAGACTGGTTCTGCAGTCCGCTCTGAATTCCAGGAATAAAATTTCTGCAATAGGTAGTTTGGCGGTACCTGTAGCCGAATACAGTTTTGGACTAGTGGACTGGACTCAGCAGGAAATTCGCACCATGGATCGAAAAACCAGAAAACTGCTAACAATGCATCATGTTGCCCACCCTCGAGCTGATATACATAGACTTTATGTGTCACGTAAGGAAGGAGGAAGAGGCCTCAGACAAATTGAGGCCTCCTGGCACAACGCAATAGTCGGGATGGGAAAGTATGTAGTCAGCCATCAAGATGACCCTCTAATGATGCAGGTCATGAAATCTGACCGAAGAATGGGAAACAGAGGCATTGTTAGTGTAGCTAGAAGCATTGCGAAGAAAACTAGGCAAGACACGTCGAATAACACAGACACTGAACTTCTGATGCTGCTAAACATGAAGTGTGAAACACAAAAAATGTTAAAGAAATCGTGGAGAGACAAACCACTCCACGGACAATACCTAAAAAGACTGGACAAGGTGCAGATCAATAAAGATCAATCATTTATTGTGGCTTAAAAGGGGAAGAATGAAGCCAGAATCGGAAGCACTTGTAATAGCTGCCCAAGATCAGGCCTTGAGAACACGACATTATGATAAAGCGGTTCTCAAAATTTCCCAAGATGATAAATGCCGCATTTGCCTGGAGCAAGTAGAAACCATTGATCATATTGTCTCAGCTTGTCCAATCCTAGCAAAGACGGAATACCTAAAAAGACATGACAGGGTGTGTAGCTACCTCCACTGGCAGATCTGTACCGCACTCAAAGTTCCAAACACATGCCCCAAGTGGTACGAACACTCACCAAAACCGGTGACGTCTGTTGGATTGTGTACGATATTGTACGACCAACAAATTCAAACTGATCGCACGATAGCGGCAAACAAACCCGGATATAGTTATCCGGGATTTGTCGAAAAAATCGTGTTTACTTATCGATATTGCTGTACCCTGCGATCTAAACGTCGTTACTAAGGAGGCAGAGAAACGTCTTAAATACAAGAGTTTGGAAATCGAGATCAGCCGAATGTGGGGCGTAAAAGCACAGGTCGTCCCGATAGTTATCGGAGCTCTGGGATTTGTTCCGCAAAATTTGAGTAAGAACTTGTCTAAACTCCCAGGTAATTCAAAAGACTGGGAAGTGCAAGAAAATCGCTTACTTGGAACAGCCCACATTTTGCGTAAAGTATTGTAGAGGCACCGATAGTCACCGGATCTGCTCCTTAGGTAGCTGGTTGCAACCTGGAGCAGATTTTATTTTCAGCCGACTCATAACATCTTTAGTCGTGATGTAATGGAATAATAATAATAATAATAATAATAATAATAATAATAATAATAATAATAATAATAATAATTTCTCTAAAAATAAAACGCCCAAGATGGTCATGGTTTTCCACCGTTTTCACGAAACAATCGGCGGGAAACCCTAAAAAATTGAATTTACACGCTTCCTTCTTCTTCTTCTCCTCCTTCCTCTTCTTCTTCTTCTTCTTCTTCTTCTCCGTCTTCTTCTTCTTCTTCTTATTATTATTATTATTATTATTATATCTTTAAAAATGATACGCTAAAGAAAGTTGGTTTCCTACAGTTTCACAAAATAATGACAACCCCCCCCCCCAAGATCCGAATTATTAGCGAACGTGTATACTAGGGTGTCCCTTATTTTCCGACTTTCAAATTTTTGACCGCTCACCCTCCAATTTTGTTCCAATGCACTTAAAACATGCCTATACAAAATTTTTTTGAGATCGGAGTATTCTAACCCGTGCCGACTTGAGCGCGAATTTGCATGACGGACATGTCCAGAGCATGCATTTTAATCGATCGTATTACTCGTGTTCACAGGTTGCTAATCTAACAGTGTCATATGTTAGTGTCATATGCAGTGTCGAAGAAGTGTGTTTTTCTTAGGAGATAATATTAACTATTAATATAAAACACCAAATAAACGGACACAATTAACCGTCAGTCAAGTGCTTGATGTTTTATTTCACAACATATGGGAAGTAAAATGAACAGTTAGGGCAAGCGCTAAACTTGTGGTTTGTGAGAGAATGATATTTTGCGTGAAAGCAAGAATTTCAACAAGAGCTAATCAGCATTGTTCACAAAATCTTATTACCTTGAATTAAACGGAGTGAAGAAAATTACAAAAAACGCAAAGAAGTGCGAAGATGTTTTTAAGCATCGTGAAGATGAGTTTAGAAATAAATTGAACAATCTATTTGATATTGCACATCCGAATGCTTTACAAATGATTATGTTGGAAGAAGAAAGGATGTTTTTATTTCGGCAGAGAGAGCCAGGATGTAAAAGTTATCTTGAAGGACTGGACGAACATCTTGCGGATAAAGAAGAAAGGGCGAGACAAAGAACATTACAAGAAGAAAAAAGATTACAAATTCTTTGATGTGATACAACTGCATCAAACACTTGACGCCTTGAAGGAGTGTACGTCTTTCTTGAAGAAAATTTGGACAGAGCATTATTCTTTCCGTGCCGCCATTGCATGCATATATAAAAACCTATTTTATAATGTGTGTGAATGTAAAATACATAATGTAGCAAGCAATCCTGACACCACTTTTTAGCATTTTAAGGAAGTTAAAAAAGATTTAACGCCATTAATTTTCAAAGTGGCAAAGAGAATATGGCAATATTCTTTAATGAGTCCGATTTTAAAGAAATGTTGAACTTTTATGAAAGTAACAAACTAAAGATACATCTTCCCGAGGCTTTTCATCGAACTCGATAGATGGCAAGAGATATTTAATATTTAAAATGTTTCTGCTCATATCAGATTCTAAACTATCTTGTGTAGTTAAAAATTCCTTAAATAATGTCTCTCTGTTGATTGTAACTTTATGTCAAACCGTGGCTTTAGGGCAGTGCAGCTATAAAAGTTCCTTATCAGGGTACTTTATAAAATTTGTAAAATTGAATGAAAAGATAGATTCCACAATTTCAAAAGCAAGTTTAAAACAATTTAGACACCGTATGTAGTATTTATTAGAAGAATTGTCTGTCGTACTCTCTGATGAAACAGGCGTACAAATCAAAATCAAAGTGGTAGCAAGTTTAGACTGAGAAAATCTACACATAGAAGAGAATTCCTTTTTGAAAAGAATTGGATGAAGAATAACATGGCAAGCGCAATTGTACACTGATGACCGTTTTTAATTATTAATTCGTTAATAATCAATACATCTTATTCAATTTAATCTTCATTTCAATGAAAACAAGCCGACTCTGTATCAATCAAAAGCAGATACCTGTTCTCTTGCCTGAAGATGGGTATTTGTTTTATTCAAAACTGTCCTTTAATCTGGAAAAGCAACTTCATATTTAGAAGCTAAAAGGTTATTTATAAAGATGAAAAGAAGTGAGTGACTGCACGGAAAGACCTGTTGAATCAATGCAAGATTTTCATGGACTATTGTAGATGAGGAGCAAAAGCAATTTTTTTTGAGTTGTTTAAGAACATCGTTCACTGTAAACATATTGCAAGAAAGAAACGCTGAAAAAAAATACCCATAATAAAAGTTAAAACCATAACACAGTCTAAAGAGTGAAAATGAATTAAATTATAATATAAAATTATATATTAAAAATGTATCAGTAGTTTTCCATGGACTTAACCCAGCAAAACCAATGATCCCTAACATTCAAATTTCGCGCTCAAGTCGGCACGGGTTAATATCGACATATTGAGATGAAGTTTTATTTTCGAGTAAATAGGACCCAATAGAAAATATTTAGGGGGTGAGCTCAAAAAAATTTGCAAAAATAATTTTTTGGGCAATATAAGGGACACCCTAGTGTATACGCTTAGCTCCCGAATGGTCGTTCAACATGTATGGAAGTGCCGGGCATGTAAATGTGTGTGTAGGGGGGGGTTCTGGGTGTATGGGAGTTTGCAATATGTACTAGGATGAGGAAGGAAACTAGACCACGCGCGCTGTAGGTGGCCAGGTTTCGGGTCCTTCACCAGCATCCACTTGGTGTTGGACAGAGGAAAACTACCAATCACAGCAGCAAGCCACAATAACTCCCTCTAAGTAATGTTTCTATTCGAATAATCTATTCAACTAGAATCGAAAATCCACCATCGCCGGAGCTAGACCCTCCCCGTCTGAGCTGCTGCAGCGGCAACAGTGGTTGGCACCGAGCAATCGCATTCGCTTTTCGACGTTTCACGCGTGGCCGAATATGCCGGAGAATTTGCAACCAGGAATCATCTGGGTAACAAATTCGAAATCTATGTATAATTGTTTTGCAGGAGAGAAATAATCCTCCACGACAAAATTAAAGTGACTATTTTATTTATTTGTGTAATCTAATGTCAATGCATAATGATAATATTTATTCACACGCTACACCAGTACAATTGTGCCGTAATAAACAATTCAAAGGAAGGCCGTTCGATGTTATGAATGAGAATCACAATTTTTAATTTTGAAGCAATGTCGCGCAGTGTGGAGAATGTTCACACAATTTCAGCTACTGACTAATAATAATAATAATAATAATAATAATAATAATTTATTTACGTCAAAACAGTTAAAAACTGTGTGTGACGAGCTATGGGGAGAAGTGAAATTTTGTACACGTTTTCATAATTCTGTGATCTCTATCCTACACCAGATTCTAGGTCGAATTTTGAATACAGAAAAGAGAGGGTTTTTTTCAAGTTTTGTTGACAAAATATTCGCTCCTATATAATAAAATATATTTTCAAAGGTAAATTAGCTATAAATTCCTGCCCTGAACCCTCATGTTCTTCATGAAAGAATAATACTTTTTGCCGCGATAATATAGAAAACGATAATTTGAATAACTATATTTCCCACTGAAATTCAGAAGACGTGCACAAAGAATGTAGTTACATTTATGTCCAGAAGCAAAACAAGGGACTATCTCAGCATTTGCCCAAGAATCAGGGAAACTGGACGAAAAACCTGATCGAGATGGGGGCCATCAACCCAGAAACTGTGGTACAATACTTGTTACAGGTTCTTTAGAATTATACAGTCCAAATGATAAATAATTACATTAACTATCATTGTTAAAATTAATGCTACTTTCCTTTTCGATGCTCGGTATAGTCTCGAATTGTATAGAAACAGTTATGCAGCAGAAAAGATTTTACTTGAGACTTGAACTTTTCTACCGAATTTAATCGTTTAATGTCTTCTGGCAAAGTGTTGTAGAGTAATGTACATCAGTTGTATGTGAATTTTTTGTAGTGAGCTGTTGATACTGCCACTTGGTGAATATGATTACTACGTCGTGTGTTATACTTATAGACATCGGCGTTTGCTGAAAATATATTCCCGCCCTTAAGTAAGTCATTTTTGACAAAAACTACTGATTCGTAAATCAGGACACAAAGTAATGGTAAAATTCCTAGATTAATAAAGAGAGACTTACAAGAAACACGTGGGTTGGATTTGCTTATTATTCGTACAATTCTTTTTGTAATCTGAAAGTCTGGGAGCTGTAAGATGTGTTTCCCCAGAATATTATGCCATATCTCAGGCGGGAATGAACATTGGCAAAATTTACACAACGAGCTGTATGAAGGCTGACGGAATTTGAAAGAATTCTGAACGCGTAGCATAATGAACTTAATTTTGTATTCAATTCATTTAAGTGGGCATTCTATTTGAGGTTTGACTGAATTGATAGACCTAAAAATTTTGTTACATTAACATCAGCCAATGGCACACCGTTCATTTTCAATGGAGTACAGAATTTTTTATTTGATATGGAAAACTGCATTGAAACAGTTTTCTTTCATTTACTATTAATTTGTTATTACGGAACCAATTTGAAACATCTGATATTGTACTATTTACGGTTTCTTGTTGCAAAGAACATTGGCAACAAAGTCGATGTCTTTACGGTTTCGATGTTTTGTTCGCGAATTCCACGATCACAATTTTGTAAAACTTAAAATATGACAATAAATTATGGTAACACTATTAGTTTAAAGTATTTGAAGCAAGCAAACACAGTTTGTACTATCTTCATTGAGCAGACTTATCTCTCGCCCGAGATGACCCGTGATGGCCAATTATTTCCTTCGTATTTCCTTCTATGTCGTCCATGGAGAGATATTTCTAATGTTTCTTTCTTAAACTTTAATTATAAATTAATATAGCCACTGTCAAATTACCGGGAGAGTCAGCTCAGGATATCACTGATGTCACTGCAGTGCCTGTGCTCGGGAAGTCCTAGATTCGGTTCGGATAGAGTTCCGTCGGTGGCAGGATTTTTGACTCTAGCTAGATAGCTAGATCTTGATAGTGGCTGTTTGAAGGTGAATTCTAGCGGTCGGCTGCTCTTATCAGTAGTTTTGTGTAGTTTATCCGATCAACACCAGTCGAATACCAGAGTCGTACCCTCGCAAACGGGCCACGGACGGCACGCCAGCTTTCCTTCCCCGTCCTATCCTTTCCCGTTACACACATTTTCACTTACATGCACTACACCACCACACATGGCAGGAGACCGTCGCACACTGATCAATTTCGTGTCGCTAGCTGGACAAAACTGCAAAATCAATTTTCTTGAAGAAATTTAAAACCGATATTACTTCGAAGTACATAAACCAGACCACACGAAAATGTGGTTTTGAACCCACTGACACCAGCCGTCGGTGTGCCGCCGCCCGTGCTATCTCCAGTCGCGATTCAGCGAGCTTATGAATAAGTGTCTGTACTGATTCGCTGCAAGCTGAAATTCGACTGTAACGACATAGAACACTCTAACACTGGTAACCCTGGTAACACCAATTCTTGAAGGTATTTCCGGAAATTATACTGATAAAAAAAATTATTTTAACACTATGTTTTATGTAGATGGATTTTACATGATTCAAATTTCGTGTAGCTCTATAAAAAAAAGCTCATTTATTTTCGCGTTCAAAATTGTACCTGACTCACTACCACATATCTCTTCTCTGCGCTGGTAAAATATTTCGTGCACCTATCCGCAACTTTGTGAAGATATGCTCTTCTTTTTTAGGAACTGCACTCTCGCGCGGCGCTATTACTCGAAGAAAACTGTTCGAGTTCGTGCTTAGAGAAGTTGACGTTCAGAATGTCATAACACTTGAAAATAAAAAGAATTTATTTAATTATATTATATCACGATTGCGACTTGAAAAAGGGTCGAAATCAACTGAGGAGGATATGTGCAAGAAAATCAGAACATCAGTTACAACCTCGCAAAGCGTTGGAAACAGTGTCACCGGGCAGAAACAAAGCTGTCTAGTGCCGGCCCCGTGGCCGAGATCGTTAAGGCAGTAGTACCGTAGTGGTCTTGGACTATGGGGTCTCGGGTTCCAGTCCCGCCTCGGGCATGGTTGTATGTGTTCGTCCTTTCACCCCCTATCATCACCACGACGTTTCATCTTCATACTATACCTTTCCATCCAAAAATGGTCGCTAATAACCAAGTAGTTGATGCAACCTAAAATAACCCCCCCTCCCAAAAAAAACTGTCTTGTAAATTCTCTGCATGGCTCAGTGAAGAGTTCAGCATATCCGAATGTTCAAAATCCCCCACAACGAGACGAGGAAGACCAAAGAAGCTCTTTCACGAAAGTGGAAACGAGGAAAGAAGCGAAAGATCAACGACATGTTATCAGAAAGAAGCTCCTCTGAATTGTCATTTGCCGTTCACCGTAAGTTTTCGGTTAAGTGGCCAAAGGAAGGTTGCCCATGTCATAGAACAGGCGTCAAATAGTACTCCCAGAACCCTGGGTAGAGTGAAGCGCGCAGCAGAATCCAGTGTAGCAATGCAGGAATGCTACTCTCCTGAAGAAGCCTGAAAAGAAGTCTCCTGAAGATTCGCAACGCGAACATAACACTAAGAGAAGGTGCGCTCAGAAAAAAATGTACACTCTATCCTCCATGCTACAAAATCTTGGAAGCAAAAGCTCAATGTTATCCGGCTAATTCGACTGTTACTCTAACTGATTCTATGGCTCAAATTAACCTTCAGAACATTTTAGATCTGACTTTAACGCGTTTGTGCAAAATCCAGGAAATCATTACAAATATTTTGAAAATTTCGGTTATGTGATGGAAAAACTGAGAAAAACTTGCAGATGATTTGTAAATAGGGTTGTGACGGAAGTGGAAGTCACAGGACCTACAAGCAACATTTCTCGGAGGGAGAAACTACTTCGTCAGATGCGGATATGTTCGTTTCAAGCGTTGCCCCTCTTCAGTGTCCGCTAGAACAGCACAATCTGAAGAAATTCTCTGGGATAATCCTAGAACTCCATGTTTTGTTCTTCCAATCTTTGTTTTCTGGTTTATTCTTTAATTAAAAAACATATTTCAAAACTACCATTTTAGGATTATTTCAAGTTAAAGAAAAACACACTCAATGAAATGTCTTAGATAATCAGACCACTTTTCGCATTTTTTCACGTCTTTTAAAACAAAGTATATTTCGAAGACGCAGCTCTGAGTGCTGCATGCGCTTGCTCCTAGAAGTGCCAATGACGATTATGGTGAAAATTAAAAATTGTTTATTTAGTATTACCTCATTCTGTTTGGCCAAAAAATGACTGCCGTTTATAATTGCGACAAATATCTATACTGAAATGTATTCGACAAATATTGTTACAGTGCAATACTCAGAATAGATGTTACACATATGTCGGTTCATTTTGATTGATCTTCTAAGTATCTCAGCCAAATTTCGCTTTTCTATGATCTCTAGATTTAGAGAAATGATTTTTGTCCAGCTAGCGAAGCAAAATTGATCACTGTGCGTCGCGGGTTAGAGCTTGTCCCGGCAGGGACGGTGCCCCGCTAATGGGAGATACCTGTTTAGGGGAAACCCCGCTAGCAGGTAGGTCGGCGCCGGATCTCTCCTTCCAGTGGGGGAAGAACACCGTCCTTCCCTAGAAAAGAACATACACTACACTTACGGGACTTATGATCTCATCCGTTGACGCGCCCGGAATCACCGATCAATCCATCAATGCCATATTCAAATTAATTTATGTTAATCGCAAATTTAATATCGGAGTTTACTAAACCAGCTTTAAAACAACAGTTTTAAAAACTAATTTTTGAGCTGACGTATTATGAACATGTGTATTAAATGGAAATGATGTGGTCCCTTGATGAGACTCGAGCACCAAAGATGGACCCATGCTGCAACAGTATGAGACCCGCGAGTAGGTTGGAGACAAGGCCGACAGGAAACTAGATGGTCTGACTATTATTCAAGAATGGCCTTCAAGGAGGCCTTTGCCTTACTAAGGGATGTATAGTCTTAATAATAATAATAATAATAATAATAATAATAATAAAATTAATAATAATAAACGTGGATGCTGGGCACCATCACTACACCGGCCGTCGCGGTCGCGTGTTGAGGAGGGCGGAGCGGAGGCGGAGCCGGAGGCGGCGGAGCCCGAGCCGGGGGCGGAGGAGGGCGCCGTGGAGGGGGCCACGCCGCCCGAGGCGACGCCGCTGCCCACGCCGCCGCTGTCGATCCCGGCGCCGCCGCCGGGGCAGCCGCAGCCGCTGCTGGCGCGCCTGCTCTGGTGGCAGCTGATGCGCGACTGCGAGCTGCCCGGCGCCGGCGCCTCGCTCGTCGACCTCGACCGCGCCATCGGTGAGTGCCGCGATCTCGATCGTTAGAAATACTTCACCCCCGAGGTACATAAAAGATTTCATTTTTACTTTCCTGTGTACATAGTATATGGCACACGTAGTATAGGGAAATTTATGTAATGCTGCGCGAAAAAAACGGCGGAAATTCGGCAGAAAAAAAATCATAGCCGAGCCTTGATAACGAAAACGTGGATAAATCCAGTTGCTAAAAAGGAAAAAAAATACCTAACACGTGGTGTAGTGAGAATCCCTTATTGTGGGTCCTTCATACCGAAAAACCAATTGAAATCAAAACGTCAGTCTGTCTGTCTGTCTGTCTGTGTGTCCGACCGTGTGTTCCCTTGTGAACACCAGTAGCGTCTAAATCATACGTAGGATTTTTTTAAAAATTGAATATCTCCATCGGTGTGTTTGTAAGCACGTTTTAGCCCTTTAAGACCTGAAATAATTTTTCTTCTTAATTTGAAACAAATGTTATTTTTATGACAATTCTATGTCTAAAGATGTGTGGAAAAATATTTTAAAAAATACTGCGTTTCTAGAATCGGCGTGGGCGTACTCGCACGACCGTGAGGGTTAGGTAGTAATGACTTCAGAATTTCAAAAAAGAAACTAATGAATACATTGTTTAAAAGAAAAACATAATAGAAGAGAAATATATTTTAACATAAAAATTAACTTACTTTTACATGAAAGAATTTTATCAACTTCAAAACAATTTTTGTTTCATGAACAACATAAATAAACAATGCACTTTCCATTGTTTAAAAGCAGGAAAAATATACAGAAGGAAAAAGCATTTTAACTTTTCGTGAACATAAATAAACATTCCACTTTACATTGTTTTAAAAAATATAATAAAAAATAAGCATTTATAACATAAAAATTTTACATGAAAGTGTGTAAAATAATTTTTGTTTCGTGAACGACAGAAATAAACATTCTAATTTCAGTGCGGCTTTTGTAATGGCTCTTGCAAATATTTATCAACTATTAAAAAATATTCAAACAGACGTTATTACTTCGCATAATTCCAGTAGCTTAACTAAGCGCTGAACCGTTTAACGTAACATAAAGCACTTCTTTAGTACATTAATCATGAAATTTAATCTAAGCATTCGTCTATAATTTGTCATACATGGATAAACAAGAAAACAAAAACACAAGTTTACTGACACAGCCACACGTAATTTCAATTCAAAACCAAACGGCTCCTGTGCTCTATGATCTATGCGATGAAAATGAGATCTAGTGGTGTAAAACGCAATGACTAGCATTCGCAAAACCCTCAGCGATCGTTGTGCGTCGGTCTTTGCCATTACAGACACACCATGCTCATAAAAATTTCCAATGGCTGAACCCTGACGGTCGTGAGAGTCGGGGCTCAAAGGGCTAAGGGCGCTACTCGTAATGATCGAGCGGCGTCAAAGAACCAGGAGGCCTGTGGTCCTTTTGGGCTATTAGTAGTAGCTTGATCATTGGGAATAGTTGACGTCCGTGGTGCAAACTAGGTATTATTTTTTGCAATCGTCAACCTCCGCGGCTAGCCATATGAAGCTTCTCGGCTGTCCGTGTAACGCCGCGTCGAGGTCAGTGATGACATTTCGACCTTCCTATCGGGGTCTTCTTTAGGGCTGGAATGACATCAAGAGGCCCGATCGAAAGGTCATCGGCGCAGGGACACCCGAAAAGCGGGAAGCCATTGTATAATTTTTTACCTAATTTTAATGATTCATATTTTCATACTAATTAACAGTATGTTAATTTATTGACGCGATTTGCCTGTTCATATTTCCATCCCATAATCTCCTTTTTATAATTCCCTTTCATTATTCCATCCATAAGGGAGCCTGAAGCATCATTCTACTTTCATATTTCCCTCGCAATCACGATGCTTTTGATCCACATAAGTTATGCTGTGTATATCGAGCTCCGTATCGAAGGCAATAGCCTGTCAGTAAATTAAATTAATTTTTCAAGCAATATTCAGAACATTCCATTGCATCCTCTTCAAACTTCGTGCCTTTCACTTAAATTCTTCTCTTTTTTTATTGCAGGAAACATCCCCTTTAACTCGCCTTTCAAAAAACTCAAAATTTGTTGCTTCTAATTTTCCTTCACTTAATCACTCATCTCGAAAAAACAATGTTACGTTTCGTTGCGTACCTTTCGAGAAAAATCTCGACATACAACTACTTGGTGTTGCTAGGAAACGATAACTAATAATGACAGATGAAAGGAAGAAGATTCCTCCTGAGGTTTCAAGCTACAAAAAGCATCCTAGCGCAACAGAGTAGAACGTCGCACAAATTCAATCGTGGAACTTTGTGAACGGACCTCGTATTATTAAGACTTTCATCTGATGAGCGCGTACTCATTTCTGAACTCCAGTCAGGTGAAAAGTGAGCGCGTCTGACTTTCCTCTTCCTGGATCTACTCGCAGTTGCGGTTGCACTTTGCCTTGTAGGCAGGTGCAGTCAGAGAAAACCAGGGTCCCGGGGCAATATGTCCACGGGAGCCGCTTATTGCAAACAAGCATTTTATCATCTCTCTACTTAAAGAGAAGTAATTAGCCGTGCTACATAAATAACACTAGGGAACATGAGTTTTACCTCCAGGATGGTAGTGTGCTCAACGTACTCATTTTTATATCTAGTTTACGAAAATCACAATAAAAACTTCATATTACATCACAGTTTTTAAATATACCGTATCTTTATACCATACCCTACAGTATTTTGCAATGCAAATACATTTAAAATGCACCTGTAAAACACGTAAAATTAATATGCATAAAATCTGTTTAAAAATAAAGTATTTGTTCAGTTTATCTAAGCCACTTTCATGAGATAAGAATAAAATTTGCCTTTCGTTTTTTACCTCCTTTATTCAGAGATTGCCGTCTCTATTCTCGCGTCTGGTAGACGAGCTCAATTACGAGTAGGTCTTAATTACGAGTAGTTTGGCTGTCGTGTTTGTGATCAGGACGAAGCATGGGCTGCTCACAATGTATGTGACCTGAGTAATGAACCAACGCCACCTAGACACTAGTATAAGGCCTGTCGACTGATGCTGTGACGTCACATGGGTAGTCATCACAGCAAACGAATCTTTCGCCGGCTGCTGACAGTCAATAACGTTTACTTACTTTCTTCGGCACCTTAATAATGATTTTTTTGAAGAAAAGAATGTTCGCAACATTTTATTGCATTTCATTCAATTAACAATTTTAACTAAAAAGAGATGAATGATTTAACGATTTTAAATTTAAAGTATTGCCATATTTTAAAATATTGTGCTTGTTAGACTGGCACATATTTTTGAGGCAACTCATTGATGCTGCATGCATAACATCATTTTCCATACGAAGAAAATTAATTTTGGTTATCTTGATTTTCTCAGTGGTTTCTAATGGACTCCAAGAGGTGTATATTGTCGTAAGGAAAAAGTAATTTTCTGTGGGAGTTGCATAGATGTTCATAAACTATTTCTAGTTTTGGAGAATCGGAAAACAATGAGAGGGTTTTTGGTTCACTGGATTGTCAGAGATCACTGCAATCACTTCAAAACCAATCTTTTCAAGCCATATAATTATGGTTTTGATAAAATGGTTAAGCAATTCACCAGTCAATTTTCTGACCGGAAATATATCAACTACACCTTTATGTGATGAAATTCCGTCCATACTTCCTCCTTTATAGTCAACACTTGACTTCAAGAATGTTTCATCCATTAAGAGCACTACCACAGTCTTGTCCTTATCATTTAACAAACTAAATGTCATTTCTGTGTACCAGAACGCATGCTCTGTTGTTGTTGTTTTAAACTTTGGGGTTGAATTGTATGGAAAGCAGTTTCATTGTGGGAGTGTGCGGAAATCACATAACGCGAACTTCTAAATGTTCTTACAAGTTGTTGAGAGAATTTACCTTCTCTGATGCAAAGTTGCTCTTCTACACATATCTTATGTTCGCACAAATTAAAAGTATAGATATTATTACAAAATAAAGTGGATAAAAGCGCTGTTCTCAAGTATTTCTGTACACAAAATTCACAGTTCACACTTATTCACACGCAAAACACGCTGTAATGTTAGGACTACATGTAGTGACGTCAGAAACAAGATGCCTGTCTGCCAATAAGCCTGATGATTTAGATGGCATTGAATGAACCTTAGATTATGGTTGTTGGGAAAACTCAAATCATTGTCGTTGGCTTTACCATTGTTGTGGAGAATACCAAAAAACATTTTAATGTCTGCATATTATTGCACAAATATGTACATTTCATTTTTAACTAGTTCTTACCTCATACGAAGCATTTTCATAAAATTTTGAAGTAATATAACCGCAATGTAAATGTGGAAATTAGTATAGGATTTAATTTATGTCAAATATTAAATATGTTTATATTTTTTGAGTCATGCGTGATAGAAACTTTTTATGATGATTTTCGAAATCATTGTGATTGTTTCCTTTCAAATTATCTTCTTTCATTCTGGAAGTATGAACAACATATTTTTGTTCCCTAGTGTCATTTATAGAGGTTAATTTGATCCAGAAGTAAACACATTTTTATGTAATTTTAGGGAGTTATTGAATAAGTTCGAAACCCCTGGATCAAGTGCCGCAGTGTCCTCCCTCGCTCTGGGCGCCAATTATTGTAGGGGTGATCGTGAGGGGTAAATTATGAGAGGTGAATGAAAATGGGATGAAACCAGCGGCAGATCCCGAAAGTATTTCGATGTGGAAACAATGTCAATTCATACCCCATAAATATTTTTTTAATTCTTAGCATTGAATAAAAATATACAAGTATATTCGTAATGGTAATACTGTTTTGTACATCATGTGATCTACATAAATTAATGTTAATAAATTGAGTTACGTTACAAAAAATGATGACCAGACATCGGATGTTTAGGCACTAAAAAATCGTCTTTTAGGCGCCTAAAAAGGCACTGAAAATGTCCAGAATAAGGAGAAAAAAGGCACTGTCATAAATTATATTCAAAATAAAATTAAAAATTATTTATAAAACTCCATACATATTTACAACTATTCTTCATTTTATTATTAATAGTTTCCATTGCAATATATTACCAGTAACGTTTCACGGATCGCCATTTCAAATCTGCAACGATTGGGAGACAAAATCAGTTTAAATACAGAAAAGGATTTCTGAACACCTATTGATACGTTTGGCATCAATAGAAGTCCAACATTAGCAACACTGAAACCTTCTGGGAACTTACATTTATTTCCACTCAAAAGGTGCCCCCGGTGTATTGTCAATCGACCATTTTCTCAGAACATGGCTCGTATTTATGAAATAGGGAAATGGAGAAAAATATGTAGGTATACTTTCAGGAATTCTCTCGTATTCCAAAATACAAATACGTGAATCGAAGGTTTTGTAATGAATGGTCAGGTAGGATGATGGTCGATTCTCTGATATCTTAGCATTGTATATAAAAATAATACATAAAAGGCAAAAACGTACAATAATTCTAAAGAAAAGTCATTGATGAAAAAAAGGAATTTCTGCTAAAATAAGCAAAAATAAGCATCATAAACCTTCGTCATATGTCATCATTTGTCATGATTCATGCGAATTTATTATCCGCCTTTAAATACGTTCGCTAGAAAAAAATAGACATTTCCCTAAACATCCGATGTCTAATGTTGACTTTCGGGGGAGGGGGCAAGTCATCCGTGCCTCCCCCCCCCCGTGCTATTGCGTGGGCCGATGAAAAGGGATATTTGATGGAATGAGACGTCAATGGAGCCGTGACCACCAATACCTGTAGTGCCATCTTTACCTGAATACGAACAGCTTAAAGTGTCGCTTATGGCGGGTATTCGCAGGTTAAAAAAGTCTGATTTGTGCAAATCCATACTCAAAATAAATTTTAAACATATTGCAGTTACTCGGTTCGCCCATTTGCGGGCCTAGAAAGTTACATGAAAAAGTAATTGCATATGCTCCGCTCATACATTTCCGGCCATAAAAATGTACAATAAAATACATGTTTAAACGTTTGTTTCATTACAAAATAGAGTTTAATTATCAAAAATTTCGCGAATCAAGTCATAACGATTCATATAAACGCCTGAAAGAGAGGACAGTAATTAGTAGCGTTTCACTAATGAACTCGTGGGTACCATTAAAACGTTAAAATGTGTTTTCCATAATTCTTCCAGGTATCCTGGAGGTAACCGGCTAAGTAAAAATTGGGGCAAACGATTTGTCTTGTGAGGAATCAAATGAGTATCATAATTCACCCCAAGACACGTTTTAGCATTTTTTTTTTTTGCAGATGGCTTAGAATCTGTATAGATGGATCCGGAAAAAAATGATCAATTTGCCATCAGGAGGGTCGAATCGAATGGCATCTCACTTGTCTCGGTTGATGAACCAGAAAAAGTTTAATCGTGAGTGACAGACGGAGGTTACTTGATTGCTATAGAACAAGGTTGTCCAACTGGAGGCTCGCGATAACCTCTACTGTGGCCTGCGAAAGGTTATTAGTCAAAGCTTAAAGCCCTTGCATCCACGGCGGAGGAGAACATTGCGCATTGAGTGCGCGCGCCCTGTCGGGGCAAAGGCTTCCTTAATGTAACTAGTGGTGCTCAACAGCACATACTTTCTCGCGTTACTGGGAAGAGCCACGTAATATGGAAATATTGCCTTTTTCTACGCTGCTAACGCCCCGGCTATTACTTGAAAACGTCCAATTCAAACAAAGCGCCTGTGATGCGTATCTGCATTCATTTCGATAGTCAGGAGCAGGAATCATTTCTCACTTTGACGAATAAAACAAAAAGAAATACATTTGACTGATTCGCAGCAAATTATGCAGAAGCGATCAACGCACTATTGCCAGAGCAATGATGTCAAAACTATGTGCATTCGCTGGGCGAATAATGTCAATTCGTGGCAAAAACGCTTATTTCCATGTGTATTTAGATTTCAACTTGTTTATCGGTTAGTCATAGTATTTCATACACAGTTGATGAATATCTCGAATACTAATAAACTAATTAAATAACTAATATTCTACGATTTGTAAATTTAAAATCATCCCAAAGTGTTTCACTGTTAGGCGTGGTACAGCGTAAATCAAGCGTGGTTCCATCCTCTTCGTATTTCATAGCAACCGGGCAAGCTACCGAGATCAACAATTCAGGATAGTCAGATGTGAATCGCCCAAGTGACATAAATATGGCCCGGAACCATATCAAAGGTTTTAGCTGTTGCCCTTGAGTCCTTGCAAGTTGGACTCCCCTGCCGAAAGGCGGCCAGGGCGAGGCTCAGAGTACAAAGTTGGAACCAACGAGCTTGAGTTATGTAGAGAGGCATTGAGCGGAAATATAGCGCTCCTGCTTGAAGCAATTTGCACTACTGGCCACCATGTTTTCTGATGTCAAAAACATATAAGATTTGCAACGTTTTCTTGCTTAAAAGTACACAATTCGGTCGTAAAATTTTGTATGTGTGCGAAAGTAAAGTGCCCTCCTCCTGTTGAGCAAACTAATTTCCAGAACAGAACTGACAAAAATACTGAAAGCAGAAGGGGGAAGCGATAAAAGTATTGGAAGCATTTACTAATACAGAATTTCTACAAAGTTAAGTTCAGATTTATTAACGACATTCTGTGGTAACTGTGGGTAGAGGTATAGAAAATTTTGTGATACCGCGTAAATCAATTTATTTTAAAGTTTTAATGAAAATGTTTAAATGAAAAAAGTTAAATTGAAAATTAATAATTATAAATATACGATTCAAAATATTTAAAAATATTTTTAAAAGCAAATGTCAGTAGAAAGAATATACCAAAAAAAATTTATACTACGAAGAAGCAAAATTAAATTTCATATTTTTTTAAAATTAATCTATAATAAACTAAGCGTGTTTTAAATTATGTCTTCTAAATGCACTTCAATCGAATTCATCATTTCACGAACTTTCTGATGTTGCCCACAGAAAACATGGCGATTGTCCTTTCAAAAAGCTTCAAATATGGCGGGCACATCGCCACTCTATATTATTTTATCTCGTTGGTTGTGGAAGAAGATTAGAATACGGCATAGGGATAAATGATGTAGGGTTCCCCGGCAATACTCGCGATCTGGGCTGTCCGGGTGACGCCGCGTCTAAGGCTGAGGTGTCGACGTTTCGACCGCCATATCGCAGTCTTCCTCAGGGCTTGGGTTAGTCACGACAGCCCTGAAGAAGACCGCGATATAAAGGTGGAAACGTCGGCATCTCAGCCTTCGACGCGGCGTCACGCGGACAGCCCAGATCACGACATAATTGAAATGAATCACGCAAATTTCGTTACACTCCTTTCACCAATTAGAAAAAGAAGGAATTCCTTGGGCGACGAAACAGGCGATTTTTTAAATTTATCTGAGGTTTCTATTAGAGGCATCGTTTACATGCAGTAAATCTACCAACATGGGACAGCCGGCTTTACATCCCCTCCGAAGGAAGGCTTACGAAGGATTTTTTCGCTCCCCTAAAAATCGGCTTCGATCGGGTTTGAACCCGCGAACTTGGGTATAAAAGTCCGATACGCTAACCGTTACACCATCGCAAACCGCCGCAAACATAGGGCTTGGTGCTAACCACACGCACCCCTAGCCAAGTGCAATCTCCTGTGTGTGTGGGTGGGGGGACGCAGCGGCGAACCCGAGCGCGCTGGTGGAGAGCGCGCACGAGCCGTTCGAGCGGCTGCGCATGTGGCAAGTGCTGCACGCGCTGCTGGAGGTGGCGTGGCTGCGCTACGTGCGCCCGGCCGCCGAGGACCGGCCCTCGCTCGCCGACGCCTTCGACCGCGTGCTGCGACAGGACCTGCTGCCCCGCGCCGGACGCCTCGTCGGTGAGACAATCACACGACAAAATACCAAGGACGCAGCATCGTATTGGTAACCGGTCCGTGTCCTTAGTTACAACACATCTCACCACTATCCAACAATCTCACACTACGCGACATTGTACACGTAGGAATTAATGTACTACACTACCATTCATGCCGGAACCCGCTTGGGGGTTTAGAGCTTGTCCCGGCTGAGGCGATGCCCCGCTGATGAGAAACTTGGTTGGGGAAAACCACCCCGCTAGTCGACCGTAGGTCGGCGCCGTATCCCACCATTCAGCGGGAGGTCACCATCTCCCGAGGGAAAAAGGCAGACACTGCACTTACGGGACTAAGTATCTTATCAGTTGAAGAACCCTGAATCACTGATTAATCGATCATCAATGTCTGAGGGGTCGAATAAAACAAGATGCGGGCGTATCTACGATTTAGAATATTTTCAGGCTTGTTTAATGCAACCCGCTCAGCATTTATGTATTAAGGGACTGCGTCGCAGCGGTGAGAAGAGGGGCTGGTCGAGGCCGCACAAGGCGGGGTGGGGCAAAAAAGGGGAGAGGCAAGGTGGGGGCACTCGGAAAGTCGATGGCAGTGGTGTCAAGGTCTTCTACTGGTGGTAGTGGCATGCTTCGTGGAACTGTCGCATGTCACGAGCTTCTCTGCGGTACCAGCGTCGGGAAAGGGAACTGTTAATAACCCCGCCGTTTTACAAGAGGGATGGCGTTGTCTCTGGTAGCAGGGTGATGAACTGCGTGGAGGGGCGATTTCGGCGTGGCATCGACCTTGATATCGCTGCTCCACGGGGTGGACTTGGCGGGATGGAGAAGAGCAGTGCGGGACTGAAGAGAGGCGGGAAGCTGGGGGGGGGGACAGGGGGCGGGGTTAACAAGCGCTGGACGTAGTGGAGCTGAAGGAAGAAAAACGGCGGCGGGCGACACGCGTCGGGCGTATAATAGTTATTTATGTATCAAGGGCGTTAAGTAGATGTTTTTGCCCCGAGGAAAACTTTTTTAAAAATTTATTATCCAATAAGATCAGCAGCTGGTTGCTGCTTTACATTATTTAGTTGATATGTTTACATATTACACACTCTTTTACAAAGAACTTAACTAATTACATAACAAGGGATACAACATAGATTACAATTTAATACACTTTAATAGATTACAATTAATTTACAATACCCAAGAGGTATAAATGGTTCTCACAATGGGCAGGGAAACACTAGTTCTTACAATTACTTACATTTACTATATGGGGATTGGTCTTGTGGATGGGAGGTGTGTATTTCCTCATACCAGCTAATCTATATTCAGTCTTTTTATCAGGGAGGAAGGAAAACATCTTTGGGAAATTTAGATTTAATTCTAGGATTTGTTGGGCCATTTCTGTTGAGATTGAAAATGTTTGTGCTTGGGCATTGGCTTGGGTTGCTTAAAAATTGTTGGTGAGTTTTGATAGAAATTCAGATAGTATGGGTATTTTTAATTCATGATGAATTTGCTCATTTGTAATGTACCAAGGCGCTTTAATAGCCAGACGGAGGAATTTGTTCTGAATTGTTTGTAATTTTGTAAGCGATGACTTGGAGGCTCCTCCCCAGATTACACGTGCATATGACATAGAAGGTTTTACAATTGACTTAAATATTGACAGGTCAGTTGCTGATTTCAGATGAGACTTCTTGTTGATGAGTGGATATAGTTTGCCAATTTTTTGTTTAGTAGATTTTTCTATTTTCATTATGTGTTCTTTCCAGTTTAACTTAGTATCAAAATGTAAGCCAAGATATTTGATTGCTTTAGATTTGTCAGTCCAGGGATTGGAGTATTTTGCATATTTAGTTGTGGTATGTAACCGTACACCTTACCCAATAATGCTTAAGGATGTGTACACACTACAGCCTAACTTCCAGTTATGCCTAAATTTCTTATGTTACTTTCTATTATAATTCATTGTATATGTATAATCTCTGGACTTTGGGATCTTGATTGTAAGATTATTAGTCATACTTACACACTGGATTGTATAAAAAAATATATATTTCATTATTTCGACAATAATGACAATAATCAACATAAATTCAATGCACACTTATTCTTCTTACAAGTAATAACACACAAAAAAGTTGCTTTCAATAGAATGAAAGCATCAGAACCATTAATAGGTGCTTTAAACTACAGTGAATCCAAACCTAATTACCCTTCAAAAGTATTTTCTTTTGGTTTACAAACCTAAAAAAAAATTACTTTGAAACATGCAAGTAAATTGTTTCCCCCTATATTCAAAGCTTTATTCACTTGGAAGAATAACTTGCAATGTTCATTAACATTACTAATTAGTAAATTGATTTATCTATTCAAGTAACTATTCACTTTCAACAAATAAACTTGGAATGTGCATTAACATTCCAGACAATATGTACAACAAATAGGTGCCCTTTACACCAGAACAATTTAGAATTGTACATTCTTCTTAATAATTTTCTTTCTTCCAAATAAAAAAAATGTACATCCAAATTTGACCAACACACGCAGCAATAGAAATTTAATTTCTAATGTACATACATAAATAAACCTTCTTTACCTTTTATGCATAAATTGTAAGAAAAAGGAAGATTTCCCAATTTACAAAGCTTTTAATTGCTTTCTGAGTATTGCACTTACACAAGGAACACATTGCCAAAATTACCCCACAATTGGAAGGAAAGTTTATCAGTCTACGAAGATAAATGTTTTATTTATAAACGACTCCTCCTTGTAACACTAATAATGTCCCTGAACTGTCGCAACGGCTATGGCGAATTACTTTAGTCGCCCCGTATACAATTCAATCCCCCAAAGTCAACTAGTTTGTGAGAATTATATCACTTTCCAAAACTCAAAACAAGAGAAGCACAAAGTTAACAAATAATCTCATCAACCTATCGGTAATGATGGCAGGACGCAGATATGCGAAATCATAACGCTCTCGGCCTGTTTCCAGCAGTACCCTCTCGTCCAAAAATCTTCCGACAGTCTCGTGGCACATCACTTATTACCCAGTACGACTCGAAAAACCTCTTGACGCCATGGATGTTCTCCCTGGAATGCCCTCCGGCCTCCTTCACCGAGCTTACAACTACCATCCTAGTCAAGAGTGCAACCGTATTACCTGTTCGCCACAGAACTTAATACGTTTTTGCGCAATACGTCGAAAGCGTAACTTCGTTACAATGATATTGTACGGTTACAGGTAAGACAGGTATTTTCCTTAGTGTAAAGATTTTGCAAACTGTTTTAGATGCGTTTAGAGTGATTCTCCATTTCTGTGTCCAAGTTACAAATTTTGAAAGATCTTCTTGTAAGAATTTTGCTCCTCGTTCGCAGGAGCTGGAGGAAATGAACAAGGTGGTGTCGTCAGCGAAGGTGGCCATTTGCGATTTGGCTGGTGGGGGGAAATCTGCTGGGTAGATGTTGTATAACAAAGGGGAGAGCGATGATCCTTGCGGTACTCCTGCAGAAATGTTTTCAATATGGGAAGCTGTGTTGTTTAACCACACAGTAAATGTTCGACCTTGGATGAAGCTTTGAATGATTTTATAGAGAAAAGAAGGTGTACCCAATATCTTTAGCTTATAGAGTAAACCTGCGTGCCATACCCGGTCGAAGGCTTGTGAGACGTCTAGAAAAACTGCGAGAGAGTATCTTTTACTTTCGAAGGAGTTCGCTATATGGTTAGTTAGTCTGAGAAGTTAGTGAGTTGAGGAATGTTTTTCTTTAAATCCGAATTGAATGCTAGGAATTGCATTAATTTCACTTAGGTATTTAGTTAATCTGTTTAATATGAGTTTTTCAAATATTTTGCTGATTGAAGGAATTAGACTAATCGGTCTGTAATTTGAAATTTGTTTATGATCCTTTCCTGGATTAGGAATTGGAATTATTTCGGCATGCTTCCATTGCTGTGGGAAGTAACCCAGCCTTAAACATGCGTTATAGCTGTTAAAACACTAATAGCTTGTTGTGGGAGTTCTTTTATAATAAAGTTAGGTATTTGGTCGTGGCCTGAATATTTCTTTGGACGTAAGCAATTAATTTGATTATTAATTTCCTTCGATGTAATAAATTTTGTAGGTAGCTCTACTGTGAACCAATCTTTGTTGATTTCCTTTTCAACTTTATCTGTAAAAGTCGTGTCGTGAGATACGTTCGGGCTGAATGCCGAGGCGTAGTGCGTTGCAAAAGCACGGGTTTTCGCTGTCAGTTATAGCTTCCTTATTTCCCGATTTTATTGCTGGAGTTAATTTTTTCTTAGTTAAATGCCTAATTACACAGGCCGACGTCAGTTTAGTTACAAAAATGAAAACAACTAATTCCGATTAATTTCAGGATGCTGCATTCGAAATTGACAGTCATTTTTCTAGATTAGCTCGTATTTTTGTGTAACGCGTAGTTGCCAGTTTTTACCATTTTGGCTTCAGTTGCCATCAAAGTAACCATTTTCACAATGTTCCTAGAGTGAGAAATAAATAGTATTTCATTCAGTTGGTGAAATTCAGGAGATTATTGTTGTGTGTATATATACATATATATATATATATATATATATATATATATATATATATATACACAACCACCTGCGCATAAAGACGGGTACTTGCTTGAGGCCTTCTTAGATTGTTGATAATTGGCAATGAAGGAAAGTTAGTGTTATCCAGAACTGGCGGAGGCCCGGACCTTGTAGCTTGGGGTATAGGTGGTCGAGGTTGTTGGAAGTTTGCAATGTTCGGGGCCACATGACTTGAATTTTGTCCTTTGTGGCGTAATTTTGGACATTGTTTGAAGCCGGCTCGGTGCCAACCTTGACAGTTTATACACCTGGGAGGGGCATTTATTGGCAATGGACAAGACTCGTAATGATGGTTGCCAAGACAACGTACGCAGCGTGATTCGCGTCCACAATTGTTTTTAGAGTGACCGTAGCGTTGACAGTTTTTGCATTGTACTGGGAAAGCTGACTTCCTTTTTTCTTCGACTTTAACTATTGCATTAAAAAGGATGTTTAGTTTATATATGGTTTTTGCTATGTCGTTGTTTAAAAGTTGAACAGCGTACAGAATAGTGGGGGAATGGAATTTGTATATTCTATTGATTTTCTGCACCGGATAGTTCAGACGATGGAGTTCGTCAAGTACGTCACTATCAGAATAGCATGTTGGTATCCCACGTATTATAACTGTTAGCGGCCTGTTGGCTGGGTCTCTGAACGAATGAAAGTCTAGATGTTCTTCTTTACAGAATTTGACAAGATTTCTGAAGTCTTCAATTGTTGTAGGCTGAACTCTAACAGTTGATTCAATAATAATTCTATTATTAGTTGGGTCTTTTTTACTTGTTTTGATATTATTTTGTAGAGAACTTAGATTTCATAAACTTTTTCAAATCACCCACTAATAGAGTATGATTATGTGCATTATGAATGAAAACTGGTGGAGTTCTTTCAATTAAATTTTCTGTGACTATTTCATTTGAATCAACACTATCGTCTAAGTCGCTGAGTGGTGCATATCTATTTTTTGTTGTTATATCCACAATCAATTTGTCGCTGCCACTAGTTAGCCTGTTGTTTGGTACTGACCTTTTGGAGTTCTCACGGTCCTCTGAAAAATCGCCTTCACGCTTTTTCCCTGTTGTTGATGCACATTGATTGGTACTCTGGCCGATTTCCAGTAATTCGTGGCGACTGTTTGGAGATTATTGTGGCGGGGGCGAAGTTTCTTGTGGGGGTTGTTGCTGTTGAATTCCCTGCTGGTGAAGTTGAGGTTGTGAGCTTTCCAGCTGACCTGGATGATGTTCAAACGCCTGTTGATGGGCTGGTATTTCACTGCTGTAAACAGTTTCCATTGCACCTCGCACTAATTCCCCAGTATGGGAATACTGATTAGAAAACATTTTAGTTTTACTGATAACTATTGAGCACTTCCTACTTTAAATATAACTGTGAAAAGTAGTTTAAGTTCTGAACACACTGGAGCGCGGCGGCCCTCGCAGGATCGAGAGCACGCCGCAGACTAGTACGCCTTGAGCTTATCTACACGGAGCGGAGCGCTGCTGGCACGACCGTTCGCGACGGAGGCTCTAAGCGAAGTGCCGAGGAAAACTGTGATATGCTTGCATAGGGTGTCGCACCATTAATTTTACAACTTTCTAGGGCATGAAAGGGCATTCAAATACATGTTACAGCATCTAGGTGAACCTTCCGAAACGTACTCTCATACCTTTATAAAATTAAATTACACATGTGATATTTGCCCCTGATTTGTAATCAACTCATTATTTATTGCGGTACGGCGAGCCCCTCTTTGACGCAGTGAAATGGATTTCCTTCACCTGAGAAATATATACAGGGCCTTAACGGGATAAATGTCACATATGTAACACTTCGTTATAAGAAATTTCCCATTTGATCATTGGTAAAAAGTGATGAAATTTCGACATCACTTCAAGCCCTAGAAGTTTCTAACTTTAATTCTGTGTGTACATATATATATATATATATATATATATATATATATATATATATATATATATATATATGTATATATATACACATATACATATACATATATATATATATATGTATATAATTACACACACACACACTTCCATGAACAATATACCAGTCTGAGAAAATTTGAAAATTCAAAATTAGGTTTTAAATGTTATTTCTATTATGAAATTAATGACTGATTTAATAATGCGTAAGTTATTAACAAATCAAAGCCATGATTTACAAAAAAAATATCAGTTTTCTATATCGATTTTAATTATCAGCCCTCCTTAGTCCCCCAGTGATAAGCTGCGATTCAGCGATCTAAGAAGGCGGGATGTATCGCTCCTAGAGTCTATGTGCAATAAAGCACATTTTTCTATTGTCTCATTCAGTTATCAACTGAAATAAATGGCAAAAAGATTTGGTAATACGTGAAGCAAAGAAATATACAATAGTATTCGACAAGGTCTTCCAGACAACACCGATAAAAGTAGAAAATATGTTTGTAACAGTTTGAAAATCTTTGTAATGACCGAAGTTATATATTACAAAAAATACACCAATTCAAGAAATTGCAAGCATTTTGAGAAAATGAAATCAAAAAATGTATATATTTCGTGTTTTCGTTACGTGCATTTCCTATTTGTTCATATTTGTACTGTAATTTTCGCTACTAAAGCATAAACAAACAGGTTGTACATATGTATAGATACAATCTAACCTCCCCTATTTTAACTTTGTAGATAGCTTTGTCTATGAAAAAACCACTTTGAAAGGAGAACGCAGGTTAAGTTCTGAGTCGGTATAGCAAAGATGAGATCAAAGCAGAGAAAGAATCAATGAGAAAACGCAGCAAATACTGAAGTGCATTCGGATGATGAATTGAATACCCAGATGTCATATGTGTGAACAATTCCTTTGCAAATAGCACCTAAATTAGTTTATAAAGTGATAAATCACTGTGTCACAACATGTTTTTATACAGTATAGAGTATATTTTGTTGACAGACGGGTTTACAAATTGTACTTACGTACATTGATTTAAAAAAAATTATTACTCGTAGAAACAAAAGAAAACAAAATTAGTGTTATAAAGTACAGTTATTCTAAACGAGTTAAATAATATCATACTATAGTTATAGAATCATATATTTCCTTCCTCTGCACGTAAAATCGAAAACTCCTGCCTCGCTGCCCGCGCCTTGACGACGCAGCTGACTTCCCCTATTTTAACGTTGTAGATGGCCTTGCCTATGAAAACCACTTTCAATTGAATTGAATCGATGCCTTATTTTCCGTGGCGAGACTCAGGCCATGAAACCTTCTCGTCCGTTTGACCAAGCAAATTTCGTGTTGCTCCTTTCATTCGCTAGCGGAGAAATAAGGTTTCATTTAGTCTTGAGGATCCTCAGAGTATTTACTGAATATAAATTCAGTAAATCTACTAACATGGAACAGTTGGGTCTACTTGTACAGTAATCTCTCGACATCCGCGGATTCGCTATTCGCGAGTTTCGAACATTTGCGAAGTTGCGTCAAATTGGAGGTAAGGGTTTTGGCCACACGAACAGAAAAGTCATTCAGGATCTGTGCAATAACCAAATCCTATATCCCAACACTTTCAACTTTGAAAACGTTTCAAATATTGTTTTATTTCTTCTCTTTGGGATATTAATTGTGAATTTTGTTTGTACTAGTGCCTACTCAGTTCTACTGCAATTGTTTATCATTTCTTCTTTCTTTTTTAAACAGTTTTTCGATATGCAGGAACCTAACCCAGGTTTTTCTCATTAAAAGACAGACTCAACATTCGCGGATTTGACATTCGCGATGCTTTTCAGGAACCTAACGCTCACGAATGCTGAGGGATTACTGTACATTTCTCGCTTCAATCGGGTTTGAACCCGTGGTGAAGCTAACCGCTACACCATCGCCGCCGATATAAGGCCGATATACACGGTACAGTTTTCGTGCAGATTCTCATACAGTTTCTGTATAGAAACGTCAAGATCTCAAACTGAACGTTTAAAAGGCCAAAAAGTAGCGCATACACGGTCTATACGCTTTCTGCATGAATCGCTTTCTACACGAAAAATTACGAACATGCTCATAATTTTCTCATGTAGAAAGTCTGGACTACATGAAGAACCTACACGAAAACTATACCGTAGTAAATCGGCCTTTAAAGAAGACCGGTGCTTGCGCGTGCCTTCGCTTGCAGGCACCGCCCTGACGACGCACCGCGACCTGCTGCCACTGCGCGCCGTGCACGCGCTGTACCGCAGCGTGGGCGAGCCGCACTCGCTGCGCCAGCTGCTGGCGCGCGTGGTGGGGCGCGGGGCGCTGGGCGCGGTGGTGGGCGCGCGGGACGACGGCAACGCCCACGCCAACGCCCACGCCCCCGGCGCCGCCGCCGCCCCGAGCGACGACGGGCCCCCGGCGCCGCCGGCCCCGCCGCCGCCCCCGCCGCCGCACGCGCCCGCCGCGCCGCTGTACGCGCTGCGCCTCTCCGACTTCCCGCACCACGTGGTGTTCGGGCGCAACGCCGTGGCGGCCGGCGCCGACGTGCTCTACCTGCCCGGCGCCGCATCGCTCTTCGACGACCAGGCCTCGGCGCACGTCCCGCCGCGCGGCCGGCCCTCGCAGGTCCGTTTTCCACTCTACCTAGGTCGACTTGGTCCGGTTGCAGGTCGGCAGCTAGAGTCTCTGGCCGGGAGGTCCTGGGGTTCGAGACCCGACCGTTGCAAGATTTTCCACTCTAGTGATATAGCTAGGTCGACTTTGAACCGGTCGCTGGCGGCAGGAGTCTAGCGGCCGCCTGCTCTGATCGGAAGTTTTCCGCGCTTTCTCCGATCAACACCAGGCGAATGCCGACTTTCGCACCTACAATCTTTCCGTGCTCTGGTCCTATCCTCACTCCTTACCGTCACACACTCCACTTACTTGCACTACACTATCACACATGGCGGGAGACCGGTCGGGAGCATAGAACTTGTCTGGGGACGGTGCGACGCAATGCGAGCTTGCCTGGTTGGAGAGAAAGAACTGTCGCACAGGCGACGTATAGGCCAGCGCAACATCCAGTGGGAGAAGATCACTGCCACCTCTCGCAATAAGAAGCTATTCGGATGCGCGGGAGACCTACGCACAGATGCTAACGTTTCGTCCGCCATCCTACGACCTTCCTCAGGGGGAAACGCAGTTTGCACCGAGCTTGCAATGCGCATTCCGCCTTGAGGAGGTCGTAGGATGGCGGCCGAAACGTTAGCATCTGTGCCTAGGACATCGTGCCTCCCAGACAATAAGGTACAGAAATGGTACGGCTTGCCGCAACGAAAATTACTCCCAGAAAGCAGTGGAGACACTGAATGTCCGAAAATACACACTACCAAATATCTAATTTGCGACGAGTTAATGCAATCAAAATGTTCCTCTCTTTTTCAGCTTTACTCTCTTCATGTTCATTTCTTGTTATAAAGAAAGCTAGAACGATAACATATTTTCACTTGCTGTACACCAAAGTTCCGTTCTGCAAATAGAATCATAACAACCATGGTTTATGTAGTTGGTGCCATGGTGCTGTTCGATCGCGCCTTTTACTATTTTGCGAAGGTAAAAGAGCTGTTTCAATATTTTGGACATATTTGCTTATTTTCAGTAACATTTTTTATTTCACGCTTAAATATTTTATGATTAGATACGTTTATAACAAGACACGTTTCGATACAGAAAGGATAATTTTATGAATTTACTAGAGATGTAGTTCATATGTTTACATTAAGACCTAATCATTGCGTTTTCCTCATGACGTGTAAATAATGTCTAACATAATTTCTTACGTCCCCGAAATTGTATCATAAAGTTTCAGCCACTGCAGCAAGATAAAAGCTTGGTTGTTGATGTTTACATATTATTACTTAGGGTTAAAGGATATGCTGCCTAAAAACATGCGGCACGCTATTCGATTACGCTGTTTGAGAGATTTTGTGGTTATCATGAAAATTGAATTTGCAAAATACAGCAATACCGAGGAGGCTTTCCTAAATTGGTTTCGTTTGGCGCCTCTCTTGGTTTTTCTGTGGCGTATCTGAACAAGACAATTGCAATAATATTACAAAACTTCTTGCTTTACCGTCTCATTATATTTTTAGATTGCTTTACGACCCTTTTACATTACAATTAGTTTATAAGATACTTTTCGTAAAATATTTTTGACAACTACTGGAGGTTGGCGATAGATATAATATACACTACATAAAGATAGATATAGCATTCCATGGAATGAAGGGAATGAGTCATTTCCCTAAGTAAAGCATAGAAAAAATCCTTTATATATTGGAAATATTCGTTGCTTATGACCAGAGCAAAACTGTTCACTCAACTCTGATTCTAAGCTAAGTGTGTGTGATGTTTTCAGAACGGTGTGTAGATTCGTCTCGTGACGTCAGCGAAGCATTCTTGGAGAGTGTAGGGGTTTGATTTCGTCATGCCTCGTGAAAAGTCGGGTCGATTCGTGAGTGCGCGAGAATGATAATTTAAATGCGTTCTCTTGTGATCAACTAGGAGCAATTTCAAGTTCGAAAGAATTAATTATTTCGGCGTTTTGAGCGTGTTTGATGTACGTGCTAACTACATTATAATACAATGAAAATATCAAGTACCTAATAATACCGAGAACGTTTATATTAAGTTAAAGAAAGTACTTCTAAACAAACTAATTCTTTGCGTACCGTTCTGCAGTTCTCCCTTGCGGGAAGGGAATGAATTGGTTAGCTCATTCCGAGCAGTAGTCATGGCATCTAGCGAGGAAAGTGGGGGGAACCCATGTTGACAAGCAGAGCTGTCGGCACGGCGCAACGCCTACGGATCCCTTTCCGGCGATACGTTCGAAGTAGGCTCGATCAACTTTCAGGAGAATAAAACATTACTGATATTTCGAGGTCTCACCACACATTAGAATTGCAGACGGAAGTTTGGATCCTATTCGCCCTTGGTCTATTATGAGATAAATTCTACGAGGATTGTCGCTAGAGCTAATACCTATAAATAATACAATATTTGCATTCAGAGCAAAAAAAAGCACAAGTTGCAAGAAAGAGAATCAACAAGACGTGAAATTTGTCCGAGGAACTTAAACCGCAGAGCATCCAGAGAATGTGAAAAGTGTAAGAAAACAGTAGAACGGACATCACATCCATTGTTTGTAAAGATTGTGAAAAACATTATTACTGAACTCTATAGATACATTTTCAAATCAACATTCACCATATATTAAAGTTTATGCACACATTTTTCATTTTATGAAAGAAAAAAGATACTTTAATGCGTTGATGGATTTTGTACATTTGTGTTAATAATTTTAAATAATAAAGTTCTCGATCCATAAAGTTAAGTTATAATCGCATAAATACAGAATTATATTTGTTTATAATGTTAGAAGTCATTTAGGCAACGAAATTTTCCTTGGGGGTCTGTTTTCTCCCGGGCGACCAGTTACATTCGTATGCAAGATGCTACCTCTCCCGGGTTAATATTCACATTTTGAGAAAATTCATATCATCTTTATCTGTTTTACGTTTT
The DNA here is from genome assembly GCA_031308135.1 of Acheta domesticus. Taxonomy (NCBI): domain Eukaryota; kingdom Metazoa; phylum Arthropoda; class Insecta; order Orthoptera; family Gryllidae; genus Acheta; species Acheta domesticus. The sequence goes on along the minus strand of JAHLJT010003656.1, from coordinate 40,577,634 downwards.
TATACCTTGGATTTCAAAAGTGCTTCCCCTACTAAAATTATCACCTGCACGCCACTGAGATATAGACTACATGTGATTAAATAGAACAGATTGTTGACTCCTCAAAAAATCTGACAGTTTTCGAGGAACACAATGCGCAAACCACAATAACCAACATGAGAAGAACTAACCTGATTTCCTCCATTTGGCAACCAGTGCCAACCATTACAAATAACCCTTAATATCACCTGGTGACCGCTTCAGTCATGCGATCTCTTAGAGGATCACTGGAGCTTACTTTGAAAAACTATCACAAGACTGTATTTCTGATAATTAAAGACATTTTGTAATGAGAGAAACATGCATATATAATAAACTTGGATTTTGTTCTACTATTCATTATAATGGATTATTAACATGGTAGTTTGATTTCGTTCCGTCATGTTTGATTTCAGTATTAAAATATTTAACTTTGGCTGTGTTCATTAACAACTGAAAAGCCTCAAAACCGGTTCTCAAATAAATATCTGCAATGTGGGCGAACGCAATGTGGTTTCTGGATTCAGTACACCGTATTTACACTGAATTTCCATGCCTAGTGAGCAAGCGCAAAAGCAAATTTTCTACATTAAAGAGGAACCGTATCTGGTAGCAAATTTGCTACATTAAAGAGAAACTCCACTTGTGACGTAGTAACAGAGAAGAAGTGTGATGTAACGCAAACGGCTATGACACGATTGCCATAGCGAATTGCGAGTGAAGACGGTAGAACCGTTATTGCTGGCCTTAATAACCGAGAGTGTCACGGTTCTCCAATTTGGTTCTCCTCAATAGTCGGCGTCTGCTAGAATGGATTCTATTTGCAAAACTTTGATGCAGTATTTTTGAATTCTTTATTTTAGAAAGGGCACAAGACATATTTACTAGTCATTTATCTTATACTCCTACAATAAATGATCGTGAAGCTGAAAGATCAGCAACTTCTCTCAGACATTTCCGCAATGGTCTTGTTTTCGTCGTTTATATCGCGCATGGGAATAATGTCTTACTTAAAAAAACAAAATATGTGTATCAAGTCCGGATATACCGGCAATAATTAATTTCCAAACCGAGCACTGTCGAAAACATATAGGTTTTCATCCAGTTAAGTAAAAACGCCGACGGCGATATATAAATTTAATCCCATTGAAATCGTTTAGCGCCGCAGTACGCAATATTGGATTTCATGTTATAAAACTATACTGCATATTTGTACAGAATCATTCGTGAGATGAAGACTAATCTAACACTTAACCCGCAAAACGTTTAAATCTTTTACCCTGCAGGCTGAAGTAAAAAATCCTATATACATACACCCGATAAATAGACCCCTTTTCGCTCTGCACAGTCTAGTTATGAATAAAATCTGGCAGTAAGATATTGATTGCCCAGAAGTCTTCTCTTGGATTTTCGCATAGAAGCACGGTCGTCTTCTATGCTCTATGTGTAGGTCTTCATGTTTCAACATGAACTTTTCTCACTTCTACGTAAAAACGTGAAAGGAGTATATTAATCCACATATTTAACACTCCAACATTTGAACTGTCGCTGATGGGTCGTTGCAATTCTTTTCATAATATTACTATCAATATTTTTGTTTACGTTTCTAGAATTGATGTCGATTACAACATTCGAGAATCGGTATCTGGAAAAGTAAAATAAACATAAAATACTAAATCGAATTGTTCCTATCTTATTCACATATCAAGAGCGTTATTTTCTTTCCATTCCAACACTCAGTGTAACTACTCTGCAATACTGTTATGGAAAAAAGAAATACTGCATGCCATTTAGTTAAATGAATAAATTATAATTTTTTGTGGAAAATAAATGTGACTTTTCAATTCAATCTATTACAATTATGTTAATAGTTTGAATATTAAGTACACATTTTTAGGCACGTCACTTTAGTGATTAAAATCGAGCACCGACGCCAATTGATAATGGAACACTTGACACTTATTTCCACGTATCGATATTTCACTGGTTGTAAATAACGAGACTAAATATCGTACATACTCTAGTATTGCAACATCGCATTTTTAATCATCTGCGTTAGGGATTTCAATCACAGAGTAGTTATTCAATGGACAGCTAATTGGTCTTCTGCGTATGCGCACAGTTCAAGATCGCATCAATTCTGAGCATCTGCGCATGCACAGAAGATAGAGAATCGCTGTAGATAGCTGTACGCTGCGCTTAAGAGCATGAAGCAAAGACAAGGATAAGCTAGTCCGGCGCACCGATGTTTCTCGTTCTGATATGTCGCGAACCACGTGACCATATGGGCGCGTCGTTTGAGAAGCCAGCCCAAACGCTGGGCGCAACGCTGCATGGCAAGCAAGAAGCGTTGGGATAACAAATTGAAAGTACCATAAACTGACAATTTTCAACGGTGACCAACCAAAAATAAGGTGTAGTTGAAATAACATATGCAATATTTTTAAAATGTGCTTCATATTATCTGTTTCAGTGACTTCTAACGAGGTCATAATGCTGGTATGTGGCTGCATTTAAAATTCTCGCCTATATTGCGAGGCGAACGGGTGCTCATTGGCTGAAGCCGGATAGGCTGCGCAATAGCTCACCCATTTCTTTTCGTCATGCATAAAAGTTCCTATTGCAATACGGTTAGTGTTGATCAATAGGAAGAGGATTTTTATGCCCTAAAAAACTTGAAATATGCTTTTAAAAATATGCATTTATGACCTCAAAATTCTTAAATATGCACTTTAATGTGTAATTAAAATTAACAATCATTTCCAGTATGATTTTTCTTGATAAAATTCACAAGAAGCATGCTTGGAATGAAAATATAATAATATATTTGTGCAAACATAATGTAATCTACCTCACTTCGCGGGAAAATATAATTGAAGTAAATATTCATCTAGCAGCAATTTCAGCACATTGGGAGAGATTAGCAAATAGTATACTTTCAAAAAGGTGTAGAAAACACTTTCGGCCACGCGATCAGTAGATCTTGTTGCATTTCTTCTGACTGGTTTAAAAAATTATATCAAGAACCTACATTTTCACAAATATTTTATCATTTATAAAAAAGAAGAATAAATGCAAACTGTGACAAGCTCTTTCTAATTAATGAACGCTTCCAAATAAAAAATTCTATGAAAGGATGAAACATTTTAGAGATAAGACTCTATTTTAACGAAACATGCAAACCTTTTCCTTATGATTACACGAATATGCACCTACAGAAAAAATCGGCCCGAATGTGCACAAATATGCACTAACACATAAATTCTATCAATTGTAAAGAAATTTGCCTTAACGCCAATATACAAGGTATAGTTTTCGTATAGATTCTTCATGTAGTCTTTCTACATGAGAAAATTATGAACATGTTCGTAATTTTTCGTGTAGAAAGCGTTCAGTTTGACTCCAGCGCCTCTAGAGGCAGAATCGTTTACTAACCGTAATCGGCCATGTCGATTTTGTGGTTAGGTGTGTCAAGGTGCGATTGTATGAAGTGATATATTGTGATAAACTACTTCTTTCCTTATCCCTGCCTTCCAATTTTTATTTGCTATGGCCTCATGGTTAATTAATACTAAATCAAGATCACAGCCAGAACACGCACAGAAATACCATCACTGAAAGTACTCCAATGATGTATACATAAACTCCTAGATGGATGGCTGTCGCCTTGGCGGTGAGGCCACCCAAGGCGCCATTTTGCACGGCAAAAACCTTGTTCGTATTGCCGAAAGCGGTGTGTTGTAGTGAGTTTTCTCTTGACTGATTAGTGAAACTTTTTGTTTTGATTTTTTAAATGTTTTCATTTTGATCTTTACTTAATGTAATTGTTATTTTCAAAATTGGCACAGGAAATCAATTATTTTTTGCCTTTGTTTTATCCATGTTTTACCACTATAAGGTGGGTTTCACAACAATATCGTGTAGTGGAATCTTAGTCTTAAGTGTTCATGTTTTGAACATGTATTTTAATCTATTCATTTATTCTCTAAATGTATGTTTTGTTCTATTTCCTGTTACGTAAAATTATAAGAACCATTATTTATTAGTTAATATTTTCTTTCAATGGTGAAAGGTATCATTTGAATGTTTGTTCTGCAAAAAGTTTTGTATTCATATGCAAATAAAAATGTCTGCCCATAAAAAGTACATATGTACTATATTTTTCTACGTGTTTTCATTTTAAATCTCTCTGCCACCTCCCAAATCCAGCAGTTATTTACAACCATCCGTTAAGAGAGAAAAAAGGGATATTTGGAGTGAAACGCAGTTTTTCTAATCACATGAACAATAAGTACGTCTTATTCTTATATTTGAAAACGGAATATTGAAACAGAAAAAGAATCCTTAATAATAAAGCAGCCGTAGCAATGATAATTTACTGTCACGTGCAGTATTAACATATAAACTTGGTCTCTTCTTAAGTAGTAGTATAAGAAGTTTGAACCTGTAAGTCATAATAAAAAACAAGTCCTCATTTTTGCAAGTCTCCGTTAACACTATGTCAAAGCTGTTCGTAGTTTTATGTAAATTAAAAATATATTTCAATAATTTATTGTTGCCTACAGCTTTACTTTCTTATGATGGAAGAGAACCATGTTAATAAACACAATGTATACGTGTTACACTCGTAAAAATCTGCCGAACTGTCATGGGCTGCAATTGACATTCAAAGCTTTTGCCGTGCAACATGGCTCCCTGTACGGCCTCACCTCCGCCTATTGGGAAAGCGCGGAGTCAGCCATCTAGTGGTATTTATATACTCATTGAAGTACTCCGACGGTGCAATTCAGTTGTTTCCCGCTAGCCCCCCTGCGGCGGCTTGTGGCGATTCATGCAGAAAGCGTATAGACCGTGTATGCGCTACTTTTTGGCTTTTGTACGTTCAGTTGAGATCTTGACGTTTCTATACAGAAACTGTATGAGAATCTACACGAAAACTGTCCCGTGTATATCGGCCTTTAGATACACCCTCAAGCTTGTAAATCCGTTTCCCTCTTGATGAGAGTGTGCTCGGCGGGCGCAGGCGGCGGCGGCGGCGGTGGCGCGGCCGTGGGCGCCGCGCGCGCCGGGCGACGCGGCCGACGCCCTGGCCGTGCAGCTGGGCGCGCTGGCGGCGCTGGGCGTCGCGGGCGTCGTGGACTGCGTCGCCGCCACCTGCCCGGCCGCCAAGGCCGACGGCTTCCTCGTCAACGCTGACTACGAGGTACTGCCACCCGCCCCACACACTTCACCACACTCGACTGGGAGAGCCGGCTGCAGGGCCGCTGGCCGGAAGATCCTAAGGTTCGATTCCCGACGGCGGCAGGGGTTTTCGACAATAGCTAGACAGCTAGGTCGCGTTCAGCTGCTGTCTGGAGGCCACTTTCAGCAGCCGGCTGATTTGATTGGTAGATTCCCGTGGTTTCTCCGACCAACACCAGGCGAATGCCGGAGCAGTACCCTAACAAATGGTCCACGGACCGCAAACAATCTTTCCTTCTTCGTCCTTGTCCTATCCCCATCCTTTATTTACACACATACACACACACGCACACACACACGCACTACACTACCACACATGCCGGGTGACTAATCGGGAGCTTAGAGCTTGTCCTGACTGGGGCGGTTCCCTCTGGTGGGAGATACCTGGTTGGGGAAAACCCCGCTAGTAGGACGGTAGGTCGGCGCTGAATCTTGCCATCCAGCGAGGAATGATCACCGCCTCATCCCGAGGGAAAAACATGCACTGCACTTACAGGAAGAATGACCTTTAGCAGTTGCCGCGTCCGGAATCACTAATTGATCAATCAATCACAACCTAACTTCTGGACATAAAATTGAGAAATCAGTGGAGCAAAGGAATTCGCTTCTGCATCTAGCAAAACTAAGCTCTTCTAGTTTGCGACGCTCTCTTATGGAATGTTCTTGCACTATCTCTCCATCAATTGGATTAAAGAAAAACGGCTTAGGCTTATGAGATTCTAAAACATCAGAGGCAAACTAGGTCAACAGAGAATTCTATCTATCCATTTTATCCTTTAGCTCTGAAACCTGTTATCACATTCACAATAACTCGCATGCTCTCCAATCTTTTACCATCGAACTAATAACTAACCACTATAACTCTGGAATTAGCTGCAAAGCTTAACACCAGCGCATCAAGCCGTGATTTACTGCAGCGAAATTGTTATCGTACAAAATGGTTAATGCATTGAGTGCTTATAGTTCAATTTTTAGTTATTTCGGTAGGTTACAGTACAATAATTTTAACCGATTACAGACAATAACGGGGTGTACGAAATACCTGTTATTTCGAGTAATGATTGCAAAACATTAACTGTCAAGAAACAAAAGCTTAGCTGCTTAGGACTCATCCGTAGTTGTAACTCTCAATTCTTGAGCAGCACGCATTGGCAAAGCGGGGACGTTCACGCCGAAAATATGTATGTCACGCTTTCTCTTCTAAATTCGATACCAAAGTAAGAAGCTATTCTAGAGGTATGCAGATCTTTCCAGAATTAACTTTAATATAGCCAATATCGGATGGAAGCTCTGAGTTTCAGATATTAATTTTGAGATCCAAAATCTATAATACGAACCGTTGTTGTATCTAATAACAACTGTGAAGTAATAACTGATTTCAAATATGTATAAAAATTCTAATGCATCATATGTTACAGGTAAAAGTAAAATTTCTCTGAAATACTCTAGGTCGATCAGAGAATTTGTTTTCTTGAAAATGAAGCTATAAAAGACGCAAGCACTATCTTTTCCTTTTAGTTTCATCGGCTTCTTCACGTGACAGCGTTTGTTTCATGTGGTGTGCTTCCGACCCTATCTCACCAAAGGCCTTAGTCCATTCTTCTTTATCGCATGACTTTTATGACACTCATGTGGCACGTTTTTCAAGGCTTCCTCCGTGTTGTTTCTGAAGGAAACTTACATAGAAATATATTAGGCGACCACGAGTTCGACTATATTCTCCCCATAACTTCGTTAATAATTTTAGTAGTTTTCTCGTTAATTTATTCAACTCTGTAATAAGTAACTTTTATGGCATCTGATATTTTTACAGCAGCTCTTCCCTTCTTCATTCAACACTCCACTTTTTACTTTCCCGTATACGTACGTATACACGGAGTAATTACGTATTATATGGAAAGTTATGTAATGCTGCGCGAAAATATGGCCAATTTTCGGCGGAAAAAAATTTAATTGCCTGGCCGTGAAAACGAAAAAAGTGGATAAAACCAGTTGCTAAATTAAGAAAAAAATCCCCTGACACGTGCTGTAGCCAGAAACCCTCTTTTGTGGGTCCTTGATACCGAAAAACCAATTGAAAGGAAAACGTCCGTCTGTCTGTCCGTCTGTGAACACTGCTAGCGCCTAAACCATACGTACGATTTCTTCCAAAATGGATATTCCCCGGTCGATCTGCTTCTAGTCAAAGCTTCAAAATTTGAGGGTACTTTATATGAAGACCCCCCGAGAATTTTCAAAATTATCTCGAAAACGGCTCCTAATTTTTTCTTTAAATTTCTTGTATGAATAGAGTAAAATTCACTTATTTACATGGCATAGGTCCGATTTTCATGGATAACTGAATTTTTCAAAAATTGCAAAAGTTTAAAATTTTACAGCGTCTTTCTGGAGCTACAAAATTGAAGATAGAGATTTTTCCTTCAAATAAATTTTTTTCTTCATAGTGAGTTCATTCTTTAAGGTCATCTACATTTTTTTGAAAATTTTCGTATTTTTCGCGCAATATTACGTGCAATATGTGCAATTTTAAAAAATTACAAAAACAAGATTTTCTCAAAAACGGCTCCAACTTTTTTCTTTAAACTTTTGGTAGTGGTATTGGTAAATGTACTATATCAGATGACATAAAAGCCATATTGTTCTATAGGTTGATTTTTTCACAAATTACAAAAATGTAAATTTCTTCACATGTTTCTCACGTCGATAATATTTACAGTAGCGACGATTATTTCACATTATTATGTTTGAGAGTACATATGCTTTAAATAATGTCAAGTAAAGTTTCTCGAAAACACTACCGTTTTCTGTGAAAAGTAGCTCAAAATTTCGCATTTTCAGAAACGCTCAAACGCCATTTTCTCATATGTGGCTGCAAATTGCTTCTTCAAACTTTTGCAACGGATAGTGCGAATTACACTCTTTAGTATAGCTTAAAGTTAATTTTGAGTTGTTATTTTGTTTTTTCAAAAATTACATAATTGTAATTTTTTTGAAAGATCTCTCACATCTTTAATATTCACATTACCAGCAATTTGTAAACATTATTATATTTGTGAGTGTAAGTGCTTCAAATAACTTCAAATAAAGTATTTTGAAAACTCAAAAATTTTCTTTGAAAATGAGCTTCAAATTTCGCATTTTTAGTAGCGCTAAAACGCCATTTTCTCTTAAACGGCATATAATTTTTAAAAGAAAATTGCCATTTATAACTAGGTTTTTGTGTTCTTTAATATTCTAAAATTGTTTTCGTTTTACCAATAGGAAACCGAAAAATTAAGAAAATGACAAAAAAATGTACTTCTGGCGGTGATAGATGACAGCTGGCAAGAAAGAGTTTGTGGCAATTCCGAATAGCTAGCGAAGACCCAAGGAAATAGAAAACTCATACGGGAAAGTCTGTGCCATTCTGTAGCACCACTAGTTTCTATGGTAAAACTTGAAGCAAAAATGTAGAATCCATGCGTTCGTTCACAATTCTATGAAGGGAAATAACTTTAAAACTTGATAATAACATGATAACTTGTTAAGGTTAGCGTGAAGCAAATTTAAATATTAAAGATAAATAATTTGAATTTTCAAGGTTTTCGTTGAGTTATAATTGTATGATAACTTGAAAATTAGATTTATGATTTTCAAATGCCCTTGAAAATTAGAAACAATCGAAAAATCTCAAAGAAAGTTCAAACATGTCATAAAAATCACATGAATCTCTTAATGTTAGAGAAAACTAAAATTTGGGGTTTGAAATTTAGTTTATTAGTCTGATAAAAGAGCTTGTCATTTTGAGCAGAAACGTTGTTTCTGGATGGGCCGTACTGCGCCTGTAAACCCGAGTATATAGCAAAAGTGCGTGATGCACTTTGGCTTTTAGTACCAAAGCGAAAATGGCCGACACACCTACCCGGGGTCACAAAGCAGGGAAAGCTTCGATTCCAAGGGTCGTGGATTTGATGTCTACCCAACTGCGACAGAGGTATTTTAGTTGTCTATTCATCTTTTATAACTCTTTCTTTTATTGGTGACGTGTATGAGGCATCTGAATAGTATAAATAAAGCGTAGTATATTTAGTTGTATTTACCGTACCGACATTTTAATTCATTTTCTCAATATAATCAGGGTTTAGTAAGATTTGCAGACTTTGAAGATGATGATTAAATCATTAAAAGCTGCTAATTTAATGAATGTGAATAAAAATGTTAGTCATGACATATTTTATTTATACTATATCTTTATAATCATATTTTCTTCACGCATAATTCATCATTGCGAATGGTACGAATAGCTGCAATATAGAGACAACCCTTAGAAGACTGTTTTTTCTTGGAATTAATGAGCACCCGAAACACGAGGTTATAAATAATATGCTGGGGCTTGTGCGCCATGGGGGTCTCTGGTCTCATGGATCCCAGTTAATCGAAACGAAGCAAAACAACTTTTGAAAAATTATTGTTTCATTGCTTTAAGTTGTTTTGTGAAATACTATTCATCTTTCATTAATAATTTTAAAATATATTACTAATTTCTAATGAGCACATGAACGGGGAAAAAAAACTATGTAGCCTCCGGCTATCTGAGAGATGCCTGTGGTCTCGTTCCTAGGAGCTCGGGAAAAATCTAGAAATAATTAAACAATTTTGATTTTGACTGAAAATGTACTAAATATTTAATACATACTAATACATGATACATGGTAATGAATCATTAGTATGTAGTCCCTATGAATGAGACATGCTAGCTTTTGTGGCGCTCCGTATTGGAATAAGTATGATTATGGTTGTGTAATTTTCTTCACACAGCAAGCCCTGAGGGTGGAGAAATAAAACACGGAAACGTCGGCTAACTGACATAAATTTCATTTACTAGCGTACCCGTGCGAGTACTCTCGCATGTTAAATCCCACCCTTTCCCTATCCATTTGTCTATCCGTTCCATAAAGGAGAGGAACTACTAATGTACTTACAGAATATCAAACAAAATAACAATGCAATTGATGTTTGAAACAAATTTTCAATTAAAGTTTATTCAACATTATAGAGAGATGTTCTTGTAACAATTCATACTGCTTTAAAAACAACATTTGAAGAAATTTTTCAATCTTCCTTGAGAGTTAGCTTTTCGCTTTCCTTGATAGTCAAATAATAGAAAAGGTTTTTACTCTTGAGAAAGCCAAGTAAATTAGTGCAAAAATACCGGATCGGGCAAGAACAGACCTACTAATTGCAATATTATTTAACTTTCCTTGATTTGCTATGAAGAACCGATTGGGTTTTGGAGAGTCAGGATGCCAGCTTGCTGGGGCGAGAAAACTGAACAATTATTTGTTTACTAAAAAGTATTGAATTATTTTCTGCGTCCTTACGTACCTCAAGAAAAACAATCCCGAGCCAAAAAATAATCAAACTAAAGTTTTCACCTTTGGGTACTAAATACCATTTGTTAGCATTAGAAACAATTTAGTAGGCATTAGTAAGCCCACTTCGGTACATGGGAATGTTGCTTAAACTATGTTTGCATTTTTATTATCTTAACGAAGCGACACCTTGAGTTTAATATCAAACGGTGTTTTATTTCAATATAAGTTTGCACTTGGGCGTTGGTGTACATACTTCCAGATACCGCAAATATTTAAATCGTGCGTTTGGACTGCGATCGTTGGCAGTTGTCGGGTGACTTGCACTATTCTTTCTATAATTTTAAATTTAGCTGTTTTTTAATTGATTCACGTAGTATTGTAGGCTAGCGCGTTTTGATTTTTGTTTTCCAATTATTTCAAGCTATTTTACTTTAGCTACTTTAAAAAGTTTGTTCTTTGTGTTGTGCCATAGCACAAGTTTTCCCCCACTACCTCTGCGTACCCGTGCGAGAACTCTCGCATGTTAGACCCCACACGCATCCCTATCCTTCTATTTTAATTCTAAGAGGGAAAGTAGTTAACGAAACCTGTTTATTTGTTTATAACCTATAAAGGTAACTTGCAATGTACTAACACAATTAGAAATAAAAATAAAAAACAATGCAATTAATGTGTAAAAGAAATTTTCAATAAATATTTATTCAATATCATGAAGAATTTGCTTGGAACAATTCCCAACACTTACTTAAAGACATTTGAAGTAATTATTCAATATTCTTTGTCAATTAGGTTTTAGTTTTTCGTGATAGTCACAAAAATATTAGCTTTTTACTTTTGAGAAAGCTACGTGTCTGAACCCGTTGACTTGAACATTTCATCGAATAATAACGAAAATATTGGTACAGGTAAAACACAAACACAGTCTTCACTCTTCACTGAACACCCACATCCTTCCACAATTAAGTACACAGCACTTATAGACCATGAAAAAACGTTAATTGAATAGTTTCACTACACGCATAAGAAACAATTTTCATAGGTATAGGTATCAAGCAACTATAATAGTACTTCTAGTTGTTGCTGGAGAGCAAATCTTGAATTAATGATTATGCAAATAAACCTCGTCAGACTGCACAAACTACGGTGTTAACAGAAAGCGTAAATAAAGATTGTCGAATCTAAGCCTTCTAAGCGTGTCGCCACAAAAATTTCTACCAGCAGGAAGGACTGAAATATTGAGGTGGTTTACTTTTTAAGGCTCTAAAACGCTTTGTTTATGAGTTATTTGCCGATATAGGTTGACATGTGATGCGGGTTGCATTTTACATGAATATTTCTATGCGTTTTTTTAAAGAAATCATCCATATTTTTAAAGTCAAAATGGAATTCGTCAAGTCTCCGTGAAATTCTCTTTCTTTAGAGCCCTCATTTATAAAGATTGGTTGCGTGTGAGAGCCGGAACCCAAAGGTATACTACTGAAATAATACAGGAGACGAATGGACCAATAGCCAGGAACCACGGAATGGATTCTACTATAGATGGTCATGAAATACACCAGATTTTTATATTGTTTTTAGCAGTGTGCATGCTACACTTTGTAAAATCTTTATGTATGGTTTTGTTCGGCAGCGTTTTGCATGTCTGCTGTATGTCTCTAGTTCTTACTAATGCTTCATTAGTCAAGGAGATTTCATGTACCTGCTGAACATCTGTGCAAACTTATAACCTAAAAATTATGAGCAAATGTCACATGTAAAATGTATTTAACTCCGTAATAAGTATCATTTTCTACGTCTTCATGTCCTCAACGTTTGTAACACATTCTGAGACATATATGTGTACATACATATACGCACACATAAATACATATATAAATAAATTATATATATATATATATCAAATAATTTTCTTCATTATAAAATTTTTAATTTTTTTCTCTATTCTGTATTAATGCTCTGCAAGTGGTTGTGAAGCCAAATCACCTACGTAGTATATATCATAATAACGAATAGTTTAAAGGGGAACGTCCATCAGATTCTCATTGCAAAACAGGCAATTAAAATTTTACATGCAATATGATGTTTAAAATTTATTGCAGGGATCTATTCAAGGATACACCATAAGTCTTCTGTTAGAAAACATTTACAATAGATGTTCTCTTTCAAAAGATCCTATACAGGGCAATTAAAATTCTCATTGGAAATCGATTTATGTCATACAAGCAAATTAAGTATGCTCTAAATTTACCATCACTTTAAGAAGGAAGAATCCAAGAGGATATCATTACAAGAAAACAAAAGATCACAGGATGCAAGAAAATTATCGAGTTAATTTTTGAATATTTCTACATTTTCTTTTCGCTAGTTCACACATTTATTGAAAAGAAGTAAATTTAAGTCACCATGAAGAATTTTTGCCTTCAAGAATATGGTATAAAATGCCGTGAATTTATTTCGGTATGAATAGGTAGTCTTGAAGGCAATACAATAACTTGTTTAAAGTTGAATAAAAAATAACTTAAGCATGTAAATATTCAAACATTGAAAGAGAGAAATTTATGCAACTATAATTAATTCAATGTTTATAGTATTTCTACTGTTAAATAACTGAATAACTGTTATCTGCATTATGTAAGAATTTCATATACTGTATTCACTTTATAATAAAACCCTTCTATATTATTCATTCCGTATTCGCGCAATCAGTTCAAATTTATAAACATTATCACAGATTATATCATGATGCCGATCTATTATACTACTGTAAAAATAATTAAAATAATTGTGCATTATAGTAACATTGAACACGTAACGCTTCTGTCTACTGTTACAACTTTAAATTTACCATTGTGTGTAATTTAATTAACAAGAAATTGAATTCTAGTATTTTAAATGTTAAATAGTAGTTTGGAAGATTAGCATTAGATTACGAATAACACCTAGGTTAGCACCAACCCACAAACGTGTACACCCAATATAAAATAAATGTCATAATACCTAACTTGCTTCAATGAAAATATTTCATCAACAAAAAATCTTATAATTATAAAATTCAGATTGATCTTTCCAGAGAGAGGTTGCTATTAAATTCCCAAAAATGCAATTTCAATACTTGTCGTCGCTGTTAAATCAAACCGGCATATGTGCAAAAATTGAGGTTTTTAATTTGTAGGTGCAAAAAAATTCTTATTTTTCCCGTCTATTTCATGTCGAACCGGCAAATCGTATAGTTGAATAACAATCCATCAGATGGCGTTAGGCCTATATGCATCAATATGCAGAAAATATCACAGGCGAAAACTTAAAGCTCTCAGGTGAAAAATATGCATTTTGCAGATAAGCCGGTTTGATTTTACGTCAGTCGTTTTCATAATAGGTTTTATCTCACCTTTTTTACTTTCTCATACACGTACGTATACAATATACTGGGGCGTCCAACTAGCAAGGCCTCAAGACTACAACTAAAACCCTTAATGTGGTTTCAGGCCCTATTTTCATTACTCAGGCGATCCACTGACCTGGCTTCCTCATACAGCGGGTCTCGGCAGTCTGCCTGGCTGCTCTGGAACGGGGGTGGAGGGGGGGTGGAAGCATACGTGATATCAGGCCGTACCTTGCATAACGCAGTGAAACACATTGAGATGATTTTGAATGTCTGAATTTACAAGAAAAAAATCCTTAAATCCAAATGTAACCTATTTATACATTAAGGGGATATTAACTCGTGGAGGGCGCGAGCGCAACGGATACAATGTTCTCGCCCGACAAAGGTGCAAGGGCTTTCACTTTTGACTAAAAATCTTTCGCGGGCCACAATCAAGGGCACTGCCTGCCGCATGCGGCCCGCGGGCCGTCAGTTGGACAGCCTTGTACTATACGGTGTACGTACGTAGTATTGACAAAGCTATGGAATGGGGAAAAGTGCCACAAATTCGACAGAAAAACTCGTTTTTTGATTCCCTTTTACCGTAAAACGATACCGTACGAGTCAGAATTCACATTTTGTGGTTCCGTAATACCGATAAAAGACGTTTTGTTTTTTCAAACCTTTCGTCCGTTCGTCGTCTGCCTGCCTGTTCGTCCGCCTATCTGCTCGTCCCTGTGTAAACAAGACTAGGGTATTCTTGGATTTTTTGCCAAATTGAATATTCCTCGATCGATCTGGCCCGATTTACAGACCTGGGATTGTGAAAAGAATTCTTGAAATTATGAATCATGATTATGATAAAACAATGTTCTTTCCAATAAAATATTATAAGTTGGCTAAACATTCGTTTACATACATTCGTTTTTAAATGAACTGTAGTGACCGTTTTGTAACAAGCCATACCGGTCTTCAGAAACCATTCCATGAATCTCTGAGTGCCAGAGTTGCAGATATATGAAATGTGACATTTGAGGCAAATCGGACAATTTGGTAAGTCACCTCCTGTTCTTGTTTTATTAGAAATTAGTTCTTCAAGTAATGACATAATGTAATATTTTTAAAAAATAGTTTAACGTAATTTTTGCTCGAAGTAATGGCAAGATTTATTTTTTCTCAAAAAATTATTCCAATTTTTTTCTTTAAAATTTTTTCATGGAAGAGAGATCCAATACCATTCACTTTATTGAGGTAAATGAGGCAGGACTCTTCTTTGATGAACTCCCTAAATTTTCGCAAATGGCAAAAGTTAGAACTAATGCGCAAAAGTATGTGCTGTTGAAGCACCGCATGTTGTACTCTACTATTAGAGGAACGAAAATTGAGAAAATATGAAAATATGTCCTTGCAGGTGGGAAGAGGATGGGGGGAAACCGAAAAGCGACCGCGACGAAAAATATTAGGAAACTACTACAAGGAAACCTGTGCCATCCTGTAGCACCATTATTTATACATTATTTGTATTTAAGGTATTTTCAGAATAAATTTATTTTCCTGATGTATATGTTTTAGCAGCTCTGAATTAAAATAATGACGTCCAGGAAGCCTTCCGTTCTTTGGACATTTCTTTTATATTTGAACTCCCCAGCTGAATTAACATGTACTTGAAGCGGGAGGCAGTAGTTTGTATCGGTCAGATTTACTGAACTACAGTCATTTCGATTAACGTTTATTGCAGCCAGTTTATGGACGAACAGTAATTGCCTTAACAAGCGCTAAATTTCCTAATTTGACTATCGCTGCATTTTCAGAACCAAATTAAGCTGTGATCAAGTCAAGCGCGAGGGTAATAGTAAAAAGTACTTGAATTTGTCAACTTACTGGTTTAATGTGAAACTTCCCTTTTTCGGCAGAGAAGATGTTATTACTCGTATATATGTAAGCTCTTGTAAGTGCGTTTATTAGTTTTGTTTCAGATGTTAGATGCATCATTTTGGATTAGATTTAAATAAACAATTATTCATCGATAACATTTCTCGCGTTTCACCCACAGTTTTCACAGTTGTAGTTTTTCAATATCACGGTTGTAAGTTTGCATCTTTACAGTTAATGATATCATGTTCCAAACGTTTTTGTTTGTTTGTTTTTTTTGTTGTTTTTTTTTTCAAAAAATGCCCTGCGTGGAAACGTGGAAAATCTAAAGGGGCAATATCAAGAGAATAAGTTATTGTATGTCTTTTTTCACTAAAACAGAAGCACATGATGAAATCATTTCGATCGTTACTCCGGCTTTGCTAAAGTAAGGATCCGCCTTAATTGACCCTCCTTTTCTTTGTAACATCCCATTCCTGAAATTGCGCTTTTCGAAACCCTCCGGTGGCGTATTTTCATGCTCTATGGATGGAGAGCGGCTTCAAAGGAACCTTTGTGAGAGAGAATTCAGCTTAGCGCAGCTTAATGCTAATCAAACAACATGTTTTCTCGCCACTTGTGACAATTGAAGAGCTTACTTCAAAAAGTGACGTATCATTTCTGCTTGTTTTGTAGTCCTGCGCATCAATCTGATCTAAAGATGCTTCTCCATCATGTTGCCAAAAATTGAATTCAAAAACTGTTTTTTCCACGTTAAACAACAC
This sequence comes from Acheta domesticus, assembly GCA_031308135.1. Taxonomy (NCBI): domain Eukaryota; kingdom Metazoa; phylum Arthropoda; class Insecta; order Orthoptera; family Gryllidae; genus Acheta; species Acheta domesticus. Next base: position 40,561,021 of record JAHLJT010003656.1, on the reverse strand, counting down.
ACGAAATCCGTCGAATCATGTCTTGGACAATAATTTTAAATGTTAATATTTTCCCTTATTGAAAAGTTGTGATTTATAGAGACACGTTACTTTCCAAATAAGTGCTTTAATTACGGGTAGGAATAGTGATGATGTTCAGAAGCTACAGGATGAAGGGAAGCAGAAGGATCTATTCAATAATTCTTCTTATGTTGTTTTCGATAATAAAAAGTGCATAATCCGACCACGGAATAGTATAGCTTTTCCATGGAATGCATATGTGACTCGCATATGAATTCGATGGTGTCACGATGGCATCACGATGGTAAATTCGCGGATGGAAATACGTGAATCATCTAAAGGTTCATTTCATCCGAAAGGACGTCCACAATATTCAATAACAAAACTGTTCATTGACTTCCATTCCTTCTTTGCCTATTACTTGGCAGAGATAAAAGTTTGTTTCTAGTTTTTTACTTTACATAACATCATAAAATTAATACATAATATCACATCCCTTTTTCATAACTACAAATTGCAAAATTTTTTCACACTTTTTTTGTACTTAATTCATATAATGAACACTCACTAACCGCTTTAGCACATTAAAAATAATAATAATATAATAATAATAATAATAATAATAATAATAACAACAATAATAATAATAATGAAAACTAATAGTGGGTGGTGTCAATATTTTTCACATACACGATGCAAGTTCCTTCATTAGGGTAATAAATGAGAGCTTCAAGGACGAAAAACGATGTGGTACGATAACGCAAGGCATACAAGGCATATAATGTGACGAAGAAGTCAAATTATAAACGCTTATAAACACAATGTTCCTTAAGTCTAATAACGTCCAACTTCGTTATTCGTTATTCTGGCATTCTTAGAAACTTCAGAAAATGCAAATACAAAACAATTACAGGATTCGCCTTTAACGAAAAGATTCTAATGCCGCCAACGTCCAGAGCAAAACATCACGTACCTCACAACAAATTGTTGGTACAACACACTTGACTGGCATACGTACAAAGAAGCACCATTTATGAAAGCGGCCCGTTACATTGGCAAATGGAGTCCTGCTTTTGTTTGCAAGGTTCCTAAAATTTGCTATGCATTGTGTTACTAATATAGATGAGTTTCTAACAATAGTTGCATTTAGACCATTGTAATAGCTTTTTCCTTCACGGAGAATCCGTCGAATATTTGCAGCCTGTACAATGATAATTTTCCACGTGGCAACTTGCCTAACGTGGTGCCCCGCGCCGGAACTAAAATGAGGTAGGCAGCCGGCGTGACAAATACGCAACAAAGGTTGCATTAACACGAGTGGTATTGTCCAGGGATACTAGAAAGCCATTGCGTCATGCTATCTAATTGATTCATCCAGTTAGCAGTTAGAACGTTTAATTTTCTTTTCATTTCTTATAGGATCTTTTCAGCCAAAGCATTTAATCGTCTACTCGCCGAAGGGGTGTATCGTGACATTGGCACCGCTGTGATCTCTTCGAAACTCGAAGAGTCAACTCGCCAAGACCACTACATTCGAACGACACAATGTAATTGGTCTTAAATACTATGCAGTGACAACTGACAGCAGATTACCGTTCAAAAGATATTAATGAATATTACGGATTGTTAATTTTAAGATATTACGGAGTAAAACTTGACAATAATAGCAAGTGATATCACATCTAACAATAAGGCCCACTAACTTGCATTTAAAGTAAAAATTCCAAAATTTGGTTCAGTAAAAAGCTCAACTTCCTCTCTAAACGAAAACTCTTAGTGTTTTAATTGCATAGATTATGTGGTTTTCAGCTAAGGACGAGCGAAGGAAGGCATTTTTACCTTAAGTTTTACTTTATTTTTGCGTTAGTATTAAAAATATGAACATTACAATCGTCTACGTCAGCATAGAAGTATTACCTCTGACTACCTAGCGACTCTAAGTTAGCGACTCTAAGCTAAGTGGCGGCGGTGGTGTACCGGTTAGTGTATCGGACTACACCCGAGTTCGCGGGTTCAAACCCGATCGAAGCCATGGATTTTTGAGGGCGAAAAAAATCCTTCGTACGCCTTCCTTCGGAGGTGAAGTAAAGTAAAGACAGCCGGTCCCATGTAGTGGATTTACTGCATGTAAAAGATCCTCAAGCCTAAATGACGCCTCTGAGCTAAATTCAAAATTGCCTGTTTCGTCACCCAAGGAATACCTTCTTTCTCTGCTAGTTAGTGAAAGGAGCGTAGCGAAATTTGCGTGGTCAGACGGAAGAGCAGGCCTCATGGCCTGAGCCTCGCCACGTAAAATAAGGCATTAATTCAATTCAATTCAATTCTAAATGGAACATCCAAGGGTTGAAGTTCAGAAGATAGTGGATTTTCGACAGTAGTCGAAATGAGCTCGTGTCTCAAAGACAATCCTAGCTGCCAGCTGCTCCGATCTGTGGTTTTGATCCGCTCTGATCGAGATTTCTCCAATCAACACCAGCCCAATACCAGACCTGTACCTTCACAAACGAACCGCGGACCGAGCGCGATGTTTCGTTCCTTTTTCTTGTCCTATCGTCGCCCTTACACACACACTTACACGTACAAGCATCGCACTACCATGCATGCATTTCGGGAACCGGTTGAGAGCTTAGCGCTTGTCCTGAGGGGAGGTATCTGGAGAAGGAATTCCCCGTATGTAGGTCCGCGCCAGAACTCACCGTCTAGGGAAAGGACGTCTAGGGGAACTTTTCACTACACGAACGGATTAATGTCAATCAATCAACTTCGCAATTGCTCGTTCTTAGGAATTCGTTATGCGATTAATGTTTTCAGATTCCATAAGTTAAACCACGCAAGCTGTTGTGTGAATGAGGAAGTTAGTAACCTCTCGGCTCGGTCCCGTGGCCGAGATCGCTAAGACAGTAGTGCCGTAGCGATCTCGAGGGGTCGCGGGTTCGAGTCCCGCCTCGGGCAAGGTTGTATTTGTGTTCGTCCTTTCACCCCTATCATCACCATATCGTTTCATCCTCATCGACCCCATAAATCGTTAAATCCACGTTAACACGTTACACGTTAACACGTAGTGGTCGCTAATGACCGAATAGTTGATGCGAACTTAAGTAACAAAGCAAAAGAGGTAGCAGCGCGGCGTGTCCCGCAGCTGACGTTGCTGGAGTTCCTGGAGACGCTGCTGGAGGCGGGGCGGCGGTGCGCGGGCGCGGCGCGCTGCCGCCGGCTGCTGGACGAGCGCGAGGCGGAGGCGGCGCTGGCGGGCGCGGGGGCGGCGCTGGGCGGGGCCGCGGCGGCGGGCGCGGGGGCCGGCCGCGCCACGGGCCGCGCCGCCTCGCTCGTGCCCAGGGCCTCCAAGCGCGGCACGCGCTGACCGCACACGTGAGTTCGGGTAACAAAGCTCCAGGGTGCTACTACTCGGATTGTTGTACCCAAGATTGCGGGCTCAAATCCGATCGAAGCCGTGGATTTTTAAGGGCGAAAAAATCCTTCGTACGCCTTCCTTCGGAGATGAAGTAAAGCCGGATGTCCCATGTAGTAGATTTACTGCATGTAAAAGATCCTCAAGCCTAAATGAAGCCTCTGAGTAGAATTCAAATCGCCTGTTTCATCGCCCGAGATAATACCTTCTTTCTCCGCTAGATGGTGAAAGGAGCGTAGAGAAATTTGTGTGGTCAGACGGAAGAGCAGGCCTCATGGCCCAAGTCTCGCCACGTAAAATAAGGCATTAACTAAACTAAACTAAACTACTATAGGAGAAGCTAGTACAGCTGCAGGTTACGTTCGCCAACTTCCGGTTCGTTTGTGAGAAATACCAAAAAGTGCCTTCTAAATGTTCAATTATTCATCTATAAATATAAAACAGGATGTTGGTATGTATATAAGAGCAAAACTCCAACACCGTTGGACCGATCTCCATGAAAGTTGGCACTTTACGTGTTTTTTCATCGAGAGGGTTTATGTGTTGTTAATTCTGTTGTAACTCCACTACATGGCGCTACATATCCACTACATATTCACGTCAAATGCAACCTGCAACACACTCGGCAGTATTTTCAATCGATATTATTAAATTACTTCTAAATGAGGCGTTCTAGGGCCTTAAAAACTAAAATTTTGAGGCCGAAGGCCCTAAAGAAACGTTTCTCACACCGTAATCTGCAGAATGAACTCTTCCTGGACATTCTATTACATTTTTGCTGGTACGACGCTTCCCGATATTACCTCAGCTCGCTGCTCAGAGATGTACAGAATCTGCAATTAAATGTGAATGAGAGAGACACAGAGAGGCAGAAGCAGAGACGGAGACACACAGAGACAGACAGGGACAGGGTGAGGAAGGAAGGGAGAGAGTGAGAAACGGAGATGGAAGGGGAAAGAGGGAGATGAAGGGCAGAACAACGTCTGCCGGGTTTTCCTAGTAATATATATGCAAGAAACCGCTGAAGAGAGCGCGAACACCGACGCTAATTTTTGTAACATTACGCGCCTGCTTGCGACTCGCGAACCCACGCAGCAGTCACGTTGGCAGCAGTTCGTATTTTAGTTCCTGTAAGAAGGTGATAGAGGAGAGCGCGCCTCTGTAATGATCTCCACCACGTTACATGGGAGTTGAAAGGCCCCTAGTTTGTTCTTTCTCGCCTCTACTTCGTAAGAAGACAACGTATTGGAATCGTGTGCAGGAAAACGCCGAATTTTCCTCAGAGAAAAGCGGCTTAGCTGGTTCAGGATATGATGTCACCGCAGTGAACTGAATGAATGCAGAGATCTGCACTAAACTGATGTGCGTCTGAGCGGGCAGGCGGAGGGCTCGAGCCCCGACGATTGAAGTATTTTCGGCACTAGCCACTTGGAATCTAAACTATGTCGAATTCAGTCGCTGTTTGGAGGAGAATTCTCTCAGGCAATTGCTCTGATCGGCTTCGGAGCGAAAAAAATTCTCTGCTTGGAAACAATTTTTCGGGTTCATTTAATAGTAATACTGCGTAGCCGTTAGAAATAATGCAATAAACTTTAGCCCTAGATTACAAATGCAACCTGTGCCATACTTTATTACAAAGGTGTAGTCTAACAGAATACTTCAGGTAAAAAAACTCATTTTTACCATTAAATACTAAATGTAATGGATAGACATGTATATATGCAGTTACAAAATACATTTGAAAGGTTTTTACAGATACACCTAAAAACTTGACTCTCATAACAGACACTTGCTTTTGAGAGACGTCCGCAGAATTACCTCTTCACGCAACCGTTGCTGTGATCTCTGTCGTCCCTTTATGATTGCTAAATGTTCAGAACATAACTTAAGTGCTACAAGACAAGGAGTTCGTATTCATTATTCCAATATTAGCCAATTTCACGCCAAAAATATCACTGACGTAACTGCAAAGGCATAGTGTACTCGACGACGCGTGTTGAATTGGCGTATTCCGGAAATAGGCACGTGCACTTTTACTGCCTAGACACACACCTAGAGTTTCAGAAACAGGGAGTGAAGGGAAGGGGGCAAACTGTAGTGTTCTGACAGACGATGCCTTTTTAATGTAAGGTTAAGAATGTTTAGCGCCACTACTTTTTTCTTTTTTGCTTTGAACCACATCCAATTGCTCTGTTTCGCTGTGCTCTTGTGTGCCCGCAGCTCGCTTTGGTTGATCAGCCGAACGCCCCCCCCCCCCTTGAAAAGAAGTTGTCGATTTTCATATTACACTTTGGGACTTCAACACTCCATTCTGTTTACTGCTCTGTTTCTGGTTGAGTCTCCCAATGTGTTCATTACGCTGGAAAACTATTCAACACGACGTCACGCATTACGAAATTACGCTTGAGGCTGGAACTGCTGTGCGCCGTTTGCTGTGCGTTGCTCAATGTTCGTGGCTATGCTTGAGGCTGCTTAACCTCCTTTGTGTATCTCTCGCCATTGCAATGACTGACTCAGTTCAAACATTGTATTCGACTCTCCCGAAATCGTTACCCTAGACACTGACCTCTGAATTCGTCCACATTCGTTCTCCAAGCCGACGTGTCGATTTGTCGACTCGTCGCAACTCATCACGAGACTACTACTACACAAACTCCCTAATTTGACCGGTCGAGCAATCCGTTTTCAGAACCTGTCCAGCCGTCTTCAAGTGCCGTCCCAATGTAGACCCGACCCTTCCTCCTCCAGTACCGTCCCTTCCCGTCCCCAACTGCCCTCCCGTGGAAGCGGCCCAATTCGATCTGTGCCACGCCCCCCTCTCGCGGCCGCTTCGTCCCACTGCGCCTCAGCCTCCGCCTCCTTGCCGCGCGGCGCGGTCGATGGCGGCGCGCGCTCCCCGACCGACACGGCCACGGCGGCCGCGGGCCGGGGGCCGGGGGGCGGCAGTCGATAGGCGGCGGCGGCTGGGCGCGCGGGCGTCCGCTCGTGGCCGCCGCGATGATCCCGATGCTGCGCCGCGGGGCGGCCTACGACCGCACGTGCGCCAGCGCCCCCGCCGACTGGCTGCGCTGCTCGCACTCCGACGGATGGTGAGTGGCCTTCAGCACGGGGGACGGCTGCACGCTTTGCCGTGTTAAAGTTCCAAGGATAATGAGGTACCAACCACAATAGTAGAATAAAATATTTAATATTTAGAGAATTAAGTCATACACGTGTTTCGGGAGTGTTTTCCAATTATCAGTGACACTATAAAATAGAAAATTCAGTTCACAAGTTAGCAAATGGAAAATTACGTAATTACATAAATCTATTCAGCTTAAAAATATTTAATTAGTTGGGTTAATTTTATAACTTGGGTAAGTACATAATTAAATAGTTTTAAGCTGAATAGATTTATATAATTATGTAATTTTCCATTTTCTAACTTGTGAACTGAATTTTCTATTTTATAGTGTCACTGATGATGGGAAAACACTCCCGAAACATGTGTATGACTTAATTCTCTCAATATTAAATATTTTATTCTACTATTGTGGTTGATACCTCATTATCCTTGGAACTTTATCATGGATTACCACAAAATCTCTGCTGCCACCACAGAATTTGCCGTTTTAACTGCTAAATCTCTAAGAATGACCAATCGACGAGCAGCTTTGAAGATTTCACCTATTCCCAAAGGTCCGTGAACTGTTATTTCTGCCATTCCGACATCCTGAATTGTCAATGCTACACCTGGCAATCCCCCAAGTCTCCCATGAGCGATGAGTAATAAAAATATGTGCAAGCTTTGAAACTTTCAGTCGATGTTCATGAACCAATCGCTGAGTTCTTTAGCGATTAAAAATATATCTAAAACAAAATTATAATTCATTGCTTTAGAAAACTGCACTAAACATTTTTTTATAATTGCGCACTATCATACTTCACACGCCTTACCACATGAGGAGGATATTAGTGTTCAGTTGATGAAACCGGCTGTTTTGGAAGATGATATACGTACAATGTGCCACCGAGTTCATGACATTGTTTTATTCATTTAAACGATGTGTGCTTAGATAGAGCTGTCAATCTAGTGGTAATCAGTTTGACAAAACTCAAACGTCTCATTACGCACAACTAACGCAAACATCGAGTGGGACAAAGGTTCAGAAATTTAACTTCAGGTTCTAGGTACTGAGGAATAAGTTTTCATTGTGAACTCTGGAAATTTCTTATTTTAGAACAATTTAGAACATTTTTGTGAACTCAACAATAGCATTCTTTGCACATTTTAACTAATAATACGCTTGACACTTTTGCATCATTAATTAGTTATTCTAAATAATTGTATTCCTAAATACTTTATCTTGTAAATGTCAGTTATTGTGATTTTAAATTTTCTTTGCGCGGCCTAAGTAAGTGTTACTTTGAAAATCTGACCGTTTAGTTCTTCAATCATCAAAATCTGCAGAATTATTCAGACGTTATAAGTTACGAAAGAAATTCACAGAGTTCACAATGAAAAGGTATTCCTCAGGACCTAGAAGCTGAAAGTCGATTTCTGAACCCTCGAAGTTTGCGTTAGTTGTGCCTAATAGAGATGTTTGAGTTGTGTCAAACTATCACTAGACTGACAGCACTTTCTAGCATGCTTTTCGTTAGAATGCAAATAGTCCAGAGTAACACCAAACTATGCAAAAGTTACTCACAAGTTCATGAAAGTAACTGCTTCCACTAGAGCTCTTCAATTCGCTGTTCATGTTGGGCAGAGAATACCCAACGCCCATGGCTTCTTTCTTATCGGCAGCACGCCAGGCCGCTGTCATATTTTCCGCCTTGGAGACGGTTGTTATCTCGGTGAGGAGAGAAAGCGTGCAGCAATGAACGTGTGAAAGGTGGACGTTGCAGCCTAATAAACAAATTGTTTTGGACGAGGCACAAAAGAACTGAAATATTTTTAATAGAAGTGCGAGAGATGATTAAATATAATGCACATAGAAGAGGAGATTTATGTTTTCCATTGCGTACGTTGAAGTTTTCCCCGCACTCATAACTTTTCTTCTAACCAAAGGAATGCGATGACAAAAAACAATCTTGTTTTATTGTGGGATGTGAATATGGAATGCGTATCTAATTAAAAAGCAACGTGATAACACTAATAAGGAAAGGAATTCAAAGAACCAACAGCAATTTATTTAATTAAAATAAGTTTTGTCTAATTTCATTCAAAGGGTGTTGCAATGAATCTGTTCCAGCCCAGGCAACCTAATAAAACTAACAAAATCATCCGCTTGAGTAAACTAAGTATCCTCAGTGCACTGTCGGCAGTCAAAGATCTTTGAAAGCAGACGAGTTTCCTGTTCTTAAACCTAGCAATGTTTCTGTGGCATAGATTTCTTTCATAACAGTAGCATGCCAATAGAGGGGTTCAACAATGGACAGGCATCGCACTTTTTCCTTTATTTTTGTTTAGGTTGCTGTTTCATCGTTTAGAACTTTCATTACTGGAACCTTTCTTAAACATATGTGACAGTTTCACGGATGCTTATCGGATTTTTACCAACCAACTCCAAACCGTCGCCATGAGAACTCGCACGTGGGAACTCCGGCATTCTCCAACAGCCAAGTCAACTCACACAAATCTTACTTTAGTATCCGTGCCGTTGTGCGACCGAAGCCACGTGTTGAAAGTTAAATTGGTTCTTTAACAAAAAGTACGAGAATTTTTGTGCAAGCAGAAAGGACCACAAGAGCAGAAAATGTTCAAAATATTTATCGCTTCGCCGTGGCTCACAAACTCGAAATATCTCACCAAAAATTTCAGAAAATGATTGAAATATATTGTTAAATGCATGTAGCAAAACAAAATTTTTTCTTCGACTGCAATATTTATTCTCAGGGCACGTCTTGGCACAAACACACACACACACACACAATTCTCCTGGCCCTGGAATGGGGCCGTCCATAAATTAAATAACGGAGATTTGGAGTATTTTGACTACCCCTCTCCCCTCTGTAACGCACCCATAACGCGCGCGCTTGAACCCCCCTAAATAATTACGTAGCGCTTGTGACAACACGCTTGCCTTGTGAAAGCAAAAGGTGGGTGCACGTCGTGAGTGAAGGACGGACGCACAGGCAAGAAAATTTTTGATCACAAGCCATGCACATGCCGTGGGCGAGAGTCTACTGCGCCAATTTGAATGGATTTTAGAATAAACTATATATAAATTTGGAATATTTTCCTCGCAACAATTTGAATGGACTTTAGAATAAACTACATATAAATTTTGAATATTTTCCTCGCAATCTTACGGATTAATAAAAAATTGATTAAAAATAACTCCATTTGTGACAATTTACATTTCATAACTTTAAATTGTTTTTGTTTTTAAATTAATTACTTCATATTTAATGTTTTAGTACAAGACTTGAAAAAAGGAATTATTGCAGCAAATGTTGAAAAATGTAAATAAAATATCAATGTTGGGTAACAATAAACCAATACCCCCTGCCCCTATGTAAAGCAGCGTAACGCTGCCTCAAACCTCCCTCCCCTTCTTTATCGTTACGTGATTTATGGACTACCCCAAAACAAAATTTTCCTTCGACTGCATTTTATTCTAGGGGCACGCGTTGACACACACACACACACACACACACACACACACACACACACACACAATTCCCCGGGTACAGGAATGGCACGGGCACGCGACTGCTAAAACTTCGCAAGGGGGAGGGGGGTCGATCGCTGGATCGGCAGCACGCGCAGCAGGGAAGGAGCGCCTGAGCGAGGGCGTGCCGGCCTCTGCGCGTGCGCGCGAATCCCCCCCCCCCCCGCGCATGCTGCACGGCGCGTGACCCCTGCCCGCGCAACAGCAGGCACACACTGATTCAGATCGATGCGTGATATTCACCACGGGCTGCGACAGCCTCATTCCTAATTCAATACCACCGCACATTCTTCCTCGCATCATTTCTAACTTCTCCAATTTTCCAAAATTCAGAGAGTTCAACGAAAATAAGACCTTCGCCATTCTTTTTTTAATTCTTCTAACTATGGAAATAATATGAAGAAAAAATGTAGAGCGATTTTTGATAAAAAGATTTTTATTAAATTGCATTAACTTCAAGCAGTAATCAAGCGAAAACTACTATTTCTTTTTTCAAAAAATTGTACATGACCTTTTTTTATCGAACTTTGTCCTCGGATAGCGTAAAAGACTCTTAAGAAAATGGTGCAGGTCTCATGTTCGTAGAAATCCCTGATTTTTCGAAATTTGCCAAAGTGCAATTGTTTGGGTGTCTTGTTACAACTATTGAAGATGGAGATTTTATTTCTTATAGAAATCTGCTCTTTAAATACAGATCTTGAAATAAGATGATGATCAATTTTTCGAAAATGTGAGTAGTGATCGTGAAATTTTGCGCGAAATAGAGGCAATTTTAAATTTTTTAAAAATATTTTTTGTGAGAAATCGCTCCAATTTTTTTCTTTAAATTTCCGTCACGTATGTATCTAGGGACAGTAACAATTATTATGCAAGTCTCATTTTAGGCGAGACTCCCCTAATTTCGAAAATTACAAAACGTTAACAATTCAAAACTACAAAATTGAAAACAGGTTTTGTCTTAGACGAAGTCTGATGTAAAATGTTAGCTCTTTAAAAATGATCATGTAATATTTTTTTGAAAAAACGAGTTGTTTTTGGAGTAATTTGTGCTTGAAATAAACGCAATTTATTCAAAAAACGCGCCTAATTTTTCTCAAAAGCCGTTCCTTATTTTTTCTTCGATTAATTTCCATAGGCAGAAGTAGATAAACTTTCCTACAAAATGCATACTAAACTTTAAATTTCTGGAAAACGGTTTACTCTCTAACCTAAATCGTTAGGCAGAAACTAAACGCACGACTACATAAAATATTATTACATACCATATTTTTTGACATAACGGAAGTTCCAAAATACAGAATTCCAGAAGAGAAAACAAATATTATTTTTCATCCAATCACAACGTTCCCCTGATGCCATATTATGAATTACTGCCAAATGAGATCGCATTTACGAACCTGAATCTAATATTATCATGTAAATTGCACCAAACATGGAATTGGCGTAAAATGAGGTAGATATTCACGAAAAAGAATCCTCTAAATGAGAAACTGCATGTAACAAGGAGGGCGTATGATGTTTCGTTGCAACGCCCCGACTAATGACGTAATTACAACGCAGCAATATAATTGTTATAGTTGAAACAAGTCTATTATATGCATGATTTGAAACGCGGTGTTGCACCCCGAGGTGTTTCACGAAACTAGTTCAATTGCCATGTATTGAATGGGTATCATTCATACATATATTTATGACGATTACAAAGCCTTTCTTAATTTTATTTATTTTATGATTATTCTACGTGAATCTCCTATTTTTAGTTCTGATAGTAATCGAACTTGCTGGTTCAAACAAAGTTAAAACTGTGTGACTTACTACGGCGAGAAGTGTATTCTGTCATTTCCCTTTTGGAATGGTAATGTTATAATGCATATTGGTATACATTGTAATGTTTAGTACTTTCAATATTAACGATGATCATTCAATATTTCACTTCCGTGTACTAAAAATAATAAAATATCTAATGAAACAAACAATTAAATGAAACAGAAAGTGATACGGCACGCCTATCAACTTTTGACATCGAAGACTGGATAACGCATTGCAAGAAACGTGGACGGAACCAATGAAACAAGACAATCCCGAATATAATCAAGCAACTCTAGAAATGGGGAAAAACATACTGAGGTCCCTATCAAGATGATGACATTACAATGGAAGAACTGCACGAAGCCCTACGACAATTGAAACAAAGAAACGCTCCAGAGCTTGAAATAAGTACTGAACGTTCTATGGTGGAGTTCTCAAAATAAGACACTTATATTTGATAAATAAATGTTGGAAGACCTGAGAAACACCAATATCTTACGAAATAGCTGGGATCATTTTTTCATCATTATTTAACTATGGGTGTTACACAATGGCAGTCTTTCCTGCATTCGTTTTCTATTCCCTTTGGTCTCGGCTAGTTATTCGGACTTACCACATTCATTTGCCAGCTACCACTATCGCCGCCCCAAATATAATTTCTTGACATTTTCTTAATTTTTTGGTTTCCTAATTGTAGAACGCAAATATTATAAGTGTATCAAAGGACAGTAAAACGTCCTAAATTTCTTTGAAAAATTTGAAGCCGTTATTAAGAAAATGGCGTTTAAGCACTACTGTAAATACGAAATTTGAAACTCTTTTTCACAGAAATTTTTTGAGTTTTTCGAAAAGCTCCATTAAAAGTCATTTGAAGCACTTTCACTCACAAATACAATAGTGCTTACAAATTGCTGGGAATGTGCATATTAACGGTGTGAAAGTTCTTTCAAAAAATTTCATTTGTGTAATTTAAGAAAAGCAATAAAAAAAGCAAAAAGAACTTGAAGTCATATTAAAGAGTGGAATTATCACTATCCGTTCGAAAAGTTTGAAAACATTTGGAGCCATTTATGAGAAAATGACGTTTGAGTATTTTCGAAAATGCGGAATCTTGAGCTAATTTTCACAGAAAACGGTTGAGTTATCGAGAAACTTTACTTCACGTTATTTTAAGTACATGTACTCATAAATATAAAAATGTGAACAAATTGCCGCATTATACTAACGACGTGAGAGACAAGTAAAAAAAGCATTTTTGTAATTTTTGAAAAAAAGAATAGAGCAATATGGCGTTTATGTCATCTCATAGAGTACATTTACCACTATCCCTACCAAAAGGTTAAAGAAAAAATTTGGAGCCGTTTTTGATAAAATCTTGTTTTTGTTATTTTTTAAAACTGCACATAACGCACGCAATATTGCGCGAAAATTACTAAAATTATTATCAAAATTTACATGACCTTAATTAAAGAACTAATTGTGAACAACAAATTTCATTTGAAGGGAAAATCTCTATCTTCAATTTTGTAATCGTAGGAAACCGCCCTTAGTAAATTCAAACTTTCCCAATTATCGACCTACGCCACCTTTATAAGTGTACTTTACTCTATTCTTACAAGAAAATTAAAGGAAACTAGTAGTGGTGCTACATAATGGCACAGACTTTCCGTATCCTATTTCTTTCGGTATGGGCTATTCGGAATTGCCACATACTCTTGCAGCAGCCATCTATCGCCACCCACAGTACACTTTTTGACATTATCTAAATTTTTCGGTTTCCTATTAATAGAACGGAAATATTAATTTTAGAATATCAAAGAACATTAAAACTCTTCCTGAATTGCAATTTTCTTTGAAAAATTTGAAGCTGTTTTTACGAAAATGGCGTTTTAGTGCCACTACAAATGCGAAATTTGAAGCTCTTTTTCACGGAAGATGATTGAGTTTGTGAAACACTTCATTTGAAGTCAAAATACAATTGTATTTACAAATTGCTAGTAATGTGGATGATAAGGTGTGAGAGATCTTTAAAAAAATTACATTAATGTAATTTTTGCAAAAACAAAAAAAATCCCCCATGTTGAACTTGACATCATATTAAAGATTGAAATTAGCACTATACGTTCGAAAAGTTTGAAGAAAAAGTTTGTAGCCATTTGTGAGAAAATGACAGACTAAAAAATAATTGTTTCACATACATTTCGCGAAATATTTACGTTTCGTGGCTCACAAGTGGATAAGAAGGGATAGGAACGTGACTTAAAAGTCAACGAATTATTAATGAGCGTCTTTATTCCTTCCAAATTAATACAGCGAAGAGGTACATTATAGGTTATTGGGCAAAACTTTTTCGTAGTGGACCCCATCAGTAAGCACACAGCAGACGGCAGGTTGCAAGGCAATATTGGAAAAATGTTTTGACTTCATTACAGGAGAAAATCGATTTTGCATATTTTATTTGGCATTCTTCCACCCTAAATAAATAACCATTTTATAGACAAAAATGTATGTCATTGCCTTTTCTGGACAAAATAGGATAATGCATCTAACATGCGCTAGTCCTCAAAAGACAATGACAATAATTTTAAGAACCTGCAGCGGTTATTTTACTCTCACAAAACTACGATGCTCAAAGTAGCAAATAATACATAATAATATAATTCATTAACAATACATAATAAATTCACATATTCATTAATAATACATAATAAAGTAATTAACTTAATCCAAACTATTCATAACGTATGATTTCTTACTAAATATACATTAAACCATCACGTTTCGACCTTTTTTACGTCTTTTTCAAGGGACGCCTAAAATCATGTCTAAATGTTAATTATACATATTTTATATAGAATTTATTTTTAATTTGGCTCTATTCGTAATATTCCTCAAATTAAGAGGCATATGATAAAACACACTAATTTTTGCATTCATTTCTTAACTTTCCACTTGTTATAATCGATGAAATTTAAAATTACTTCGCTATTCTCTGCATTATTTTCTTTGTAGTTTCTCTCCAACATTTTTTCATGTTTAATTTCATCTCGATCAGTTTCACACTTCTCATCAAAGCGATGTTTTGTTTTGTTTTTCATTTGAAGGCACCAACTATCCTCAATCACTCTTGGTACTTTATTTATAGTATCTCCCTATATTCCTTGAACGACTAAATCTTCTTCTTCTGAGAATGTCTTCAATTTTTTACACTCGTTGAAATCTTAAATTTTAGCACTCGTGAAAATTTGCAAACTAGCTCAGAGCCAGTGTCGATCCATGGCAGTCATAGCTTGTTTTCGCAACTACTAAAAAGTTACCAACTACAAAATTGAAGCCAAATATTTTTCCTTCAAATAAAATGTATTCTCCATAGTAAGTTCTTTCATTAAGGACATGTACATTAAGTACAAGTTTTCGCGCAATATTGCATGCAATATGGGCAATTTAGAAAAATTACAAAAACATGATTTTCTCAAAAACGGCTACAATTTTTAGTTTTGGTAGGGACAGTGCTAAATGTACTCTGAGAGATGACATAAATGCCATATTGCTCTTTTCTTTTGTTTTTTTCAAAAAATACAAAATGTAATTTTTTTGACTTGTCTCACGTCGTTAATATTTACATAAGCGGCGATTTTTTTCACATTGTTATATTTACGAGTACATGTACTTTAAATAATGTCATGTAAATTTTCTCGAAAATTCAACAGTTTTCTGTGAAAACTATCTCATAATTCCCCTTTTCAGAAACGCTCAAACACCATTTTCTGAAAAACGGCTACAAATTTTTCTTCAAACTTTTCGAACGGATAGTACTAATTGCACTAATTAATATTCTGACCGACCTTTCCTCTTTCTCTTCCGCTACCATTAATTATTTTTATATTAAAATACTAATAATGTGAGAGGTAGTCCGGTCATGAGAAAATTTTTATTGACCGGGTTCGATACGCCGCCTATACAGGATCTCGGCGGTGCAATATTTACGCATGTAATTATTAATCTTTATACATGGGATCGGGAATTCTCCTCGCTATTAGAGATAATAATAGTACTTACTTCTGTAGGATAATATATACTATCTATATTCTGCAAGAACCTACATAAATACAAACATCCCAGTTGATAAACAAAATCCAAACCCAAGAAACATTAACAAAACATTACTTTAATCACTCATTGTTACTTTTGCAACTTATATTTTTTTTATTTTCCTCCCTGAATGCATATGCCATGGCCACTGGCTTCTTTCAAATCTTAAATTAATTTTTAATTTTAAACAAGGCTTGATCTTCCTACACTATCTCAATTTTGAACAGAATTCCCCATTGTTTATTTTCCTTCTGCAGCTGGGCAGCAGCCGTTGAATGCCGTTCCCAACTCATTCCATCTCCATCTCGCTGTTTAATCCACACAAAAATGTCTGTGTTTTAAAAGCGCATTCATATGTTCACATGTACTTCTGAAATCCCCTGATAATTCTCATCTGAAAGGTAATTCTTTATCTATTAACACTTCCATTCGCGTTCACAACTATCGCGTTAAAATTTTAAGTTAAGATTTTGATGCTCAGACTCTTTTTTTTAAGACTCTTCCTCATTTAAAAACGTTCGTTAAGCAACAAATCAAACACAATAAACTTTTAGCCTAGTAATTTTACGTTGTGAAAGTCGTATAAACACAGAGTGGTGGGGGGAAATAATTGTTTCAGGTACTTTCCATACATAATAAATACTTTTGAAACGCCAATTTTAACAGATGACAACTGCGCCTCGTTCTTCGGTCCGGAGGGCAAAGCGCCACTGGAAGGGAACCTGTCATATAGATTCACCTAGAAGCGCCCGCTGTCACTCACTGTCACATCAAAAATTCATTGAAGTTTTCCTTTGGAAAAAAATCGTCATATTAACGAGCATAGAGCTGTTTCACAGCGCGACACTCGAGAATATACTTTCATAAATATTTATGATTTTCCTACTGAATATAACCAAAATTCCATGTGAATGGAAAGTAGTTAAAAAATGTGCATCTCTGCAAATAAACCTGTGTTGGTATGTCCATATGTGTTTGATTAATTATCAAGACATCTACGAATTACATGGGAAAGGAATTTAGGAATCATCTTTTTCTCGTGTTGAAGAATTAAAATAAAATTATAATGAAAAGTAAAGACGCCGGGAAGACACAATTTGCACAGCAAATTCATAGCCTTCCCCAAACGCAAGTGCTGTTGTTTGGGGTAATGGAAAAAGCTTTCCACGGCCTTTCGTCCACACCTGCTGTGAGAGAGAGAGCCTCTGGCGAAGCGATCTGGTCGGAAGACGATTCTGACTGGCGCGGCCCATCGATAAATTTCTCTCTTTTAGCATTCAACCATGGAAATTTGTGCTTCCGAGCACTCTTAACTCATATTGAGAGTATTACTTTGCGGCAAGCAAACAGAATAGAATCATTGTGCGGGACGCCTACCGCAAAGTAAACAAAACACTGTGAAAAAAATAAACAAAACTCTGGGGCGATATAAATAATCCCTGACGTTCGCATATTGTGAACGATCTCAAGATTATACCACGACGATATGCGTGTACGTCTACATGAATTCATGTCAAAAAGTAATATTCGCAAATTGTACTAAACTGAATTTCGCATTCTCGTTTCAAGATGTCGAACTCTGCTCAGTGCCTCGTCTGTCAACATTGCACTTGTAAACCAAAGGTTTTCTTTGCTACTAATAACGTGGAGGTGTAATTATCCCCCCTATTCGTGCACCTTGCTAGTAGTGCCCTCCTTCCTACATCCCACCCAATTTTTTTACTGTAAGCCACTGAAGAAGGCCACGATGTGATGGCTGAAACGTTGGCCTCTCAGCCTTCCACGCGGCGTCACCGGGACAGCCCAGATCGGTAATGTAAGAAATTAATTTAGTGTAAATACATTTATACTCTAGAAAATTACTTCGTTTTACCGATCCATAGGGATTTCCACAAGATTTCTGCGAAAACCATAGAGTTGAAATATTCATTAGAAAACGGCCCTTGAACCCGCTAAAGAACATTCATATTAACACCAGCTGTGAAAATCTACGTGGTTTCATAGGGCCTTCTTTTTCGTGCAGCCCGCTAAACTTCGATCAAATAATGTCGACTGCAGTATACCGGTTTCAGAGGTTCAGGGCATCAATTGATGTCACTGCAGTGCCTTTGACTGGGAGATCCTAGGGTTCGAGACCGGGCGGTGACTGGATTTGCGACACTAGCTAGGTAGATAAGTACAATTCAGCCGCTGTCTGGAGGAGAGTTGTAGCGTCCGTCTGTTCTGATCTGTAGTTCCCCATGGTGTCTCCGATAAATACCAGGCGAATGCCGGGCCAGTACATTAACAAACGGGCCACGGAAAGCGCGCGATCTTTCCTTCCTCTTCATTGCCCTATTTTCATACATTGCCCTACACTTACATACATTACACTACCACATATGTCAGAAGGCCGGTCGCGAGCTTACAGCTTGCGTCGGCTGGGGCGGTGCCCCGCTGGCGAGAGATACCTGCTTGGGGAAAATCCCAACAAGCCGACATAGGTCGGCGCAGAATCTCGCCATTCAGAGGGAGAAGAGCACCTTCCCCTACATAAAATATGCACTACACTTACGGGATAAATAATACATTTACTTAACCGTTGAAGCGCCCGGATTCACTAACGAATGAAACCAGTCATGAAAGCCTGCATAGCTTCTTAGAGACTCTTTTCTTCGTGTAGCCTGGTAAAATTCGTTCAATAAAAGGCGTCGATGATGTAGCGATTAGCCTAACGGACTGTTATACTCATGTTCGCGGGTTGAAACCGGATCGAAGCCGTGAATTTTTAAGGGCGAAAAAATCCTTGCCTCGGAGGAGCAGTAAAGCCGGCTGTCCCTGTTAGTAGATTTACTGCACGTAAAAGATCATCAAGCCCAAATGAAGCCTTTGAGCTCAATTCAAATCGCCTGTTCCGTCGCCCTCGCCAGTTGGTGAAAGGAGCGTAGCGAGATATGCGTGGCCAGACGGAAGTGCAGGCCCGAGTCGCTCGAATTGCCTGCCGCCAGGGACAGCACGCGTCCGCCGCCGGGGCGCGGCTGCTGCGGCAGCGCGTTCAGCCTGCCGGGCGGCGACCAGTTCCGCTCCACGTGGTGGCGCGTGGGCGCGTGGCCCGAGCCGCAGCGGCGCAGCAGCGAGACGAGCGACGCGCTGGCCGGGCCCTGGGCGCTGCGCGGCGCCGCGCGCCCGCCGCCCTCGCCGCGCCTCGCGCTGCTCTCGCCCTCCGTGCAGCGGTAAGCAGCAGACAGCAACCTGCCAGCACACAGTCATCTCGACTCCCGCTGTCACTTGCGCCAGAAAACCCGCTTACACACGCATCAGAAAAACCGATTGCACACTTCGCCAGCTAGCAATCGGCAGCATATATTCCGGCCCACTCGCCGGCACTCTCGAGAAAACCCGCTTACACACTGGCCAGGGCACTCGCTGCCTCTCTCCCCAACACACCTGTTTGCGCACTCGCTTGCTAGCACATTCGCTAACACCTTCTCACCGTTGCTAGCGTACTCGCTCGTTTCTTCAATAAATTTCCCACCACATTTGTCAGCATACTCATCAGCACAAATCCCTTTTCCACTAAATTCTAGGCCAATGGCCGAATCATGGAAATAACTTTCTTTCCCAGATTTCGCATTTTAATTTTTTTGATTTGAACATTTCAGTCAATAAATCACAAATGAGGCCCCTACATATGGATTAAAAGTGTTCCAGGCAGGGAAAAATTCATATTTCAGCATGAAACATCCAAACTCTGAGGGGAGGGGCAATCCCCGTCAACGCTTGACCCAATGGCCGGCTGAGTGTAGCTCAGAGCCAGTATTTCCGCTGCATCTTAACCAGGAGGGTCTAGGGTTCCAGCACTTCCGGTGTCGGATTTTCGACATCACTTATATATTTAGGTCGAATTCAGTCACTAGCCTGGAGCAGAATTCTAGTAGCCGGTGCTCAGATTGTAGTTTTACGTGGTTTCTCCGATAAATATCAGCTGAATGCCGGAGCAGTACCCTAACAAACGGGCGACGGACAGTCCGCGATATGTCCTTCCTCTTCCTTGTCTCTTTACCCACACACACACCTCCACGCACTACAGTATCGCACATCGTACGTATGGTTTTGGTGCTAGCAGTGTTGACGGACGGGTGGACGGACAGACAGATGTTTTCCTTTCAATTGGTTTTTCTTATCAAGGACCCACAAAAGAGGGGTTCTGGCTACACCACGTGTTGGGGATTTTTTTCTCTTAATTTAGCAACTGGATTTATCCACTTTTTCGTTATTACGGCAACGAATTTCTTTCTGGCGAAAATTCGCCATTTTTTTCGCGCAGCATTACATAACTTTCCCTATACTACGTATATTACTCCGTATATACGTACGTATACGGGAAAGTAAAAATGAATTAACAAATCGAATACGTTAAAAATTGATATAATACAACTGAAATACAGCAAATGACATTAATTGACATATTTCAGTAATATAATACGTAACTGACATTACTTATTAAATGTTCATAAATACTATTTATGAGTTTCATGTTGGAACAAATTATGAACTTTACTTCTGCCAAATTATCAAAATTAACAAATTGTTAACTTTAAATATGTCAAACTCATCAATACAATACGTCAACATCAACTCAAAACTAATTAAATTTTCATATGCCGAATATATCAAAATGTGTCTAATGTGTAGATTTGTAAGGAAAAATATCAATATTCACCGAAATAAATTTTATTATATTGAAATATATTTAATATATTCATATATATCGAAAGGTATCAACATACATCGAAATAAACCTACGATACCGAATATATCGAAATATATGGAGATATATCGAAATATATGGAGATATATCGAAATATATCGAATTTCGTCGATATATGTCAAAAAAGATCGACATATACCGAAAAATGTTTAAATAAGTCGACAAAAGTGAAGCGGAACAGGAAAAACTAATAAACTCCACCCGTGTACCAGAAAAAACTCATTAACTCCAACCCAATCCAGTCAATTAACCCTTAAAAAAAGAATCGCACAACGAAGCATTATTTCTATATCCCAAATTAGTATTATCAAATTTAAAACCTGATTTTCTCGAATAACGTAAAAGTGGAGTTAATGAGTTTTACCTAATAGCCACACATATATTGACGAGCTTATCGAATCGCTCGCCTCGCGGCTAGCTCTTGGTCAGCGTTCTCGCTTTCCACTACGCGGCCCCGGGTTCGATTCCCGGTCGAGGCAAGACTATACTGTGCGCTTTCCTTGCAGTGTCCCAGTATATGTTGCTCGGTGACGATGAGAAAATTCACTTCTCAGGTTTAGAAGGCTGGAATACGGCGTGGGGTGTCTACGTGCTAACCACACGTACCCCCTTAACCCATGGCCGCGAGGCAGGGACGTCGCCGGTAGGCCTGAGCCAGTTCACAGGCTATCGCATCAAGTACATACATTCATACAATTTCAAATATTCATATTGAGAAGGGCACGTCCATATTTGTCTTTCAAGGAAGTTTACGACTCAGCTATTCTTTCAATCAATAGAAAGAAATTAACCAAGGTTAAAAAAATAGTAAAATACATCCCACATCAATATCTCCACTTCTACCAGAAAGTTTTGACAGAGTCACAGACTCAAATGGAAATCGATGATGCGTAGATGCTGATATTATTAACTTAGTAAGAATATTTTTCATTTTCACACAGCACAGTATGTTATTTCACATCATTATATATTCTATGATTATATTATTTCATAAGTTCAAAAAACAAATAAATAAAAAACTTTTCTTTTAATATTTCATAATCATTTTTTAAAGGAAATAAGTCCAATATATAAAAACGATTCTGTGATAAGAAAAAATGAAAATTTGAAGTTACAGCGTGGTCCAATTAGTCAATAACGACTAGTTCTACAACTTTAAGGTAGAAAATAAATGTCACAGAAGCCAACCGCGGATGTGTTAAGTTTTTTGTTTCTCTCTGAGTTATGGAACAAGGTCTTACTTCCCTTTTCAAATAATCGATTTAATTGAAATACCAGCTTTATCAGAAATCTTTATTCATATGCATTTGCACTTCAGACCGCTCGTTTTAATAAATGTGTCAGTCTCGTTGCATATATGACGCGAACTGGTAGAGCTCGCACCGTCTTGTTAGGTTTTCTCACATAGCCCACGGACTGCATAACAGACTGTCACAATTTTGTATTATTATAACGAAAACAAACGAATAAGATATCAAAATTCACTTGATGATTGTGGTTGTATTCAGATACATTTACTATATCAAGGTTCTCAAGTTCACATAACACCAAAAAAGTGAAGAAAAACTAATAATACATAATTCGCTTTCACAACCTTGCAAAACTAATAAAGTAACATTGTTCTGCACACTTGCTAACTTTTCCTGTCAGTCTTTCACACATAAACTTATGTGGAAGCAAGTGTTCACGTATTCAAAGAAACGCCTCTTTCCAAAGGATAACATTGACTAACACGTAACCTCCCATTCTTTATTTTTTTAGAGAGCAAAACCGGTAGCGTTAACATCCCAGTCAATTTCATGAGGAGACAGCGCGAACTAACAGCGTAAGTCCACGCGCTGGCATTAAAATAACATTCTCTATGTTCTCTATTCTCTCATTCTCTAAGTTCTCGCGGCAGTAACTCGATTTCTGTGGGACACAGTAAGAGGTAAGAGACAAAATATGCAGATCATTTGCCGACGCAAATAGTTGCTATTATACTGGATCGAATACTTTGTTATCAAATTTTCGCTTTGATTATAATTCAACTTAGTACACTCAAAAAGTGAGGGTAGAGATCCCGGAATTTAAAGAACTGCCCAGATTTTATTTCTTCCCCATACGCCACATACAGTTTTTTCGTTGAATAAATAACAGAAACAAAGTGTTTAATATTGCTTAAAATAGCTTAAGATTTTTCTCAATTTTTCCCCCTCCAGTTGCCCTGGAGTGACCGGAATTTATTCAAATTAATGGGGTACATGTTAGCTGCAGCCGGTGAGACTTATGCAGCAGGGAGCGGGCCTAATTTAAAAAGACTACTTATGAACTATCTTAAAATTAGCTAACTACAACAATTGTCACTTTGGGCATTGGCTAGAATTAAATAAAGGTTTTGATAATGATTTCTAATAAGTTTTTAATATTGTTTCTGTTTCCTTCTTAAGTTTAGTAACACGCCTTAATTTAACTTACCCACAACCACTGCGTGTACTAACACCGGCACTGCGGCGTGGGCGGCGAGCCATCTGCGGCCGCGGCCAAATTTGCATTTCGCGTTAGGGCAATCGCGTGTCCGTTGTGAAGCACAGCGAGGGGAATCCTATTAAACAGACAAATCAGGAAATATCATTATGAACCAAGTCTATGCTCCAGACAACCAAATGAGGTATGGAGGACTCAGACATTGGCTATTCCATTCGCAATCCTGACAAGCAGTTATGAGGTTCAGTAGACTTTTTTATACAGTCACGAGTTCTATTTTCG
The DNA here is from genome assembly GCA_031308135.1 of Acheta domesticus. Lineage (NCBI taxonomy): Eukaryota > Metazoa > Arthropoda > Insecta > Orthoptera > Gryllidae > Acheta > Acheta domesticus. The sequence goes on along the minus strand of JAHLJT010003656.1, from coordinate 40,537,557 downwards.
CTCACGTGTAGTAGAACTTCTCTCAACACAATTAGATGACCCCCCTCTTACTACTGATTTTTTGGGGTGGAAAGAGTCGAATAGAATGTTCTTAACACTAATTTCGAATATATTATTTAATTATTACTGATTTTACTATCATTTGCTTTATTATCATATGAATTATAAAACTGCACACTCCACTACCAACAGAACATATCTCAAATCCGTGTTAATCTACCAGCATTCGAAATAAAACAGAAATACAGAGAGCATTCTTTAGTCAGAGGGTTTGGTTGTATTTTGACATGATGTAGGTGAGTCTGGTCACATCACGTGAAGTGTGAATCATCAGTGCCATCATCAGTGCAATCACCAATGCATCAGCGAATCATCAGTGAAGTTTAGAAAACTGCCAGCTGTTATTTTTCAGCGTCTACAATCCCAGCATCAGTTGCGGAATGTCACATTTCGTACCAATAGTTTTGTGAAGAGTAGACCTCACATCAAAAAGACCAATAAAACGACCACTATCTTGAAACTTAATCAAGACTAGTAGTGGTAAAACAACACGTACTTTCTCGCCCGTTACTTTCACGTAAAATTACGCAAAAGTTACCAATTTTCGAAACATTATACAGGATCCTATTTCAAAATCTATCTCTAAGGAACAGATTTCAATAAGGGAAAAATCTCTATTTTCATAACTGTATTCGTAGGGAAGTCGCTGAAAAAAATTTTCCAATTTTTCGAAAAATCAGTTTTCAACGAAAATGAGACCTGCACCATTCTCTTAAATGTCCTTCACGTTATCCAACAACTAAAAATTTATTCAAAAACGATGAAGTCTTTTTTTTATTTGGAAATGTCCCAGGGGCTTCATGTAAAGTACCCATCAAAATTTAAATATCAGTTTCAAATTTAAGGACCCACAAAACATGGATTCTGGCTACACCACGTGTTGGAGGATATTTGTTTCTAAATTTAGCAATAGTATTTATCGACTTTTTCGTTACCAGGGTCCTGTAATAAGAATGTTTATGCCGAAAGTTCCCCTTTTTTCGCGCAGCATTACATAACTTTCTCTCAATTGCGTAAGCGTTAGCGAAAAATAAAAATTAAAATCGTTGCACATTCATTGTGTTTAATTACTTCCAGCAACATTCACCCCCAATTAGAAGAAAATCTAACGATGAGTTTGACTGTGACCAAGTACTATCATATTTACAGCCGAAATGCTGAAAGGTCGAGTTAAAACAGGTCTTCAAACGAAAGGATCACAAGTGTCTTATGAAATTATGTTGTTTCCTGATTCCTCCGTTTTCCTATAGGTCACACAAATTAACCGATACCCAAAAATGACCTAGTGAAACTATTCTCCTAGTTTCCATCCTTGAAATAACTCTGGTACCAGTATTATATGCAAAGTGTAGGTAATCAAAAAAATACTTTACTGAACTATTTTTCTTCGATAAGGACACTTTGTTTCAAGGTCGTAATAAATTACTTGTGTTACTTTATATGTATCCCAAAATTTCAAATTGCTGCGGTAATTTGCAGATTGGAATTCTCAACAATTTAGATCCCAATTATTTTTCCACATTCGCTACTTTTTTTGTACGGTACCCTTGTACTCTATTATCCAACACAGTATCCACGAGGAAACCACTTTTAACGACCGTGTTCCCCCGGAAGCGCGGTCTGGCGAGCGCTTAATTGCTCCGCAGCGTCTAATTCCCGCCCACCGGCCGTATGTAAATTGGGGACCAAATAATACCTTCATTTTTTTCTCGCTTTCACTCACTTTCTAATTCCACATGTAAATTGAGGACCAAACCATAAGGAAATGGACTGACTGCGCAGGTAAGCGAGTTAAGGGGGCCGCCGCCGCCGCCGCCGCGCTGCTGTCCAGATTTTCCTTCTGCCTTATTAAAAATGTTTTAGGTTAGCTCCTATATCAAAATGAAAAGCACAGAAAGTAGTAGAAGAGTGTTCAAATTTCATGTTCAGCGCTGTTGAATATTAGCAGAAAAAACTGCAGAGAAATGTCAAAATAAGCAAAATTCATTCAAACAACGAATGATTCAACTGAATTAACCACAAACTCTTTTGGGAAGAAAAAATGCCAGTCCTAAGTCTGGAAAATTGGGAAGGGAGTTGTTTTAAAAATAATGGCTCTGAAAATATTCCTCGAAAATGAAGGGTCTCCTTCCACTTTTATCTGTAAGGAGATGAGGTAGTCTGTTCCCAATTTACGTATGCCATTCTCTGAGTCGGTCCTCAATTCGCATAAGGGTTGTTCCTTCTCTTATTTGCCTTGTGGTCCCCAATTTACATAAGTATTAAGTTCCTTCTCTTATTTGCCTTGTGGTCCCCAATTTACACAAGGGTTATGTTTCTTCTGCTCATATTTTCCTTGTGGTCCCCAACTGACCTAGGCCGGGGCGTGTGTGCTTGCAGGGCGGTGAGCCCGGGGTCGACGGCGCCCTACCTCTCCACATACATGTGGGACTACTCGCGCCTGCGCACGCCGCCGCCGCCGCTGCCGCCCCCGCCGCCGCCGCCGGCCTCGCTCGGCGGGCCGCCGCTGCGCCTGGTCAACGCCATCCGCCTCTCCGAGCTCAGCGGAGGAGGTAACCACCCCCACCCCGAGCAACCCACCGGCAAGCGCATTGCGGGCTAAAGAAATGGTGGAAAGGCGATGGGCAAGATGGGGTTTATGACGTGCGCGGGAGCGTCTTGGAACACGCACGTTGTGCCATCGAACTTGTATGTTGGGCATGATACTGTCAATCAGGGCCGGATTTACCTACTATTAAAATAAGCAGTTTTTTTGGGGGGGGAGAAACCCTGCGCCCGGAAAAAGTTCACAAAAATTTGAAAGCAGTCATAAAATATGATTGAATCACTAAAATAATCGTTTATCAAATAGTCTACTGCATTAAAGAGGTTGTATTTAAAAATGAAAGACTTGTTTAATATACGATTTTTTAGTAAATCTGGAGAATTTTTTTCTGGAAAGGGTCCCGAGTCTATTTTAGGATGGAAGGTCTCGCAGAACTTAAATCTAGACTTGCTGTTACTAGTAATGCGAGTAATACGTATTGGTATTGTACTGCATAAATGGAATTATACATGTTTAGAATAACAAAGTAAGTGGTTGGGTGAGAGTGTATGCATCGACATATTTAATTTCATATTTCACCTATGATGTATATTTGATGTCGAGTTCTGTTTTCTTATGTAAATTATATAATTAAAGTGTCATTTTGCATGTTATTGTTATTGCCAATTTGTGTTTGTATTACGTGTGTAACTGTAATCTTTAAACTTCTGCCTTATTAACTCTTCGTAAAATAAATATCACAAGTTATATAGTTGCAGGGGAAGTAATGGCCAAGGTGGGGAAGAATGCGGAAAATTGAAAAATGAAATATTTGATGAGTTCAAAATGATTTCGATTAAGGAGAATTCAAAATGTAACAGTCATTTTAACAATCTTACTCTTTTTACAAGAATGAGAATGTAAATGGCCATTTCAAACCTGTATTACTTCCCTGTAAATAATAATTTGGTTCCCAGTTGCGAACTGTTTATTTTCTTTTGATTTCACACTTCAACGTTGCGTCACCGTCACAGAAACATGCCATTACTACGATCATAAAATATATATAATAAACAGTTCTCTGAAGTTTGACTAGTTTTGTTTAGTGTCAAAACATAACTTTATAATTCCATTATAAAACTATAGTATATTTAAAACATTGAATTATTTTAAAATGTATTTTAATGGATATGTAATAATTCGTCTTTCAAATATTTATAGTTAAAATGTTGGGAAGGGATTCTGGAGCTCAAGAAAACGTGCGCAGATGATATTCTTTCCCATAAGTTACACTCAGTTTTTCTGTTTGTTTGTTGTTTTTGGCAAAATAAACCAAGTTTAAAAATGACCTCATGAGCTCAATATCATTATCACGACCAATGTAATGGTATCTCACTTGTGGTACACTCAGCACACAAAGTACATGAAATCTCGACTGTTTCAAAATGTGACCTTTCGAACATCTGTGCAAACATGGTTGCCTAACAATCGGGGGCAAATGGCATATTACATATTACTTTTTTGCAGTCAAAATATGAGAGGTGCTTGACGGTGGCCTTTAGAACTGTCGTACCGAATCGACGTGTTGTTTTTATCAAATCTTATTTCTATAATGTTGTCTTTTCATTTAACGATATTTAAATTATATCAGTGGGTTAGAATAATAATATTTACATTGCCTTCAGTAAGTCCGGCATATAACTGTAAAACTAGAACTCATCAAACCACAAATATATATTTTTTTCAAATTTACCGCCTTATTTGTGATGTGTTTGTCTGCTTCTTATTCCAATGACATTCACTTTCAGGAGTTAAGCTTACAACAATATTTGAACATCTATATTTAGTGAATGAATGAATATAATGGATATATATATATATATATATATATATATATATATATATATATATATATATATATTGTGACCGTACTTACCCTTGTCGGTCTCATGGGTGCACATATCATAAATTTTGTGATTGTTCATTTGGGCACAGGGGTTCTTTGAGGGGGGGATACTTTAATCATCATTATCTGAGTTCAAAGAATCTATCATCACAGAAATAGGATTTATTAAGAAGAACATCTTCACATTAATAACATAATTTACATCATTGACCTGGTCGCAAATCCTTACTGAATACAGATTAAATGGTTTACACTATATATCTCCGACCATTCCTATCATCTCTACATTTATTATTCCCATTTATGTAACCTCCATTTCTCTGAAAACTACATGCCATTCGTGAACCACTACAGACACTGTTACTCTCCTTACTACTCAGTGAGCATCCTGAACCGGCATCTTACATTCGATTACCGGTACAGCGGTACAGCTATTCTGGTTCATAATTTTTGTTACTTATCTGTCTTCCACTACAGTCGTCTTCCACGCGACGCGACGCCACGTGCCCCGATTCGTTGCCGAGAGGTGACCTTGGCGTCAACGATGTTCTGCCTGCCCACGTGTCGCCGGCGGCCCGTTCTCGTACACCGGCGTTGTCTCATCACAATTTCCTTCTTCACACGACGGATTTCCTGTTTCATCTCACACGGCTCCACCATGTAATCCCGCATCTGCACAGCTACACAGACTACCACTGAACAGCATCGCCCACGTGTCCGTGCAATGTTCTCTTCTCTTGTCAAATTTCGTGATTACTCCTTACAAACACGTTTACCACAATGCTTACTCGCCTTCATCATTAAGTCTATCACAATTCTCCTTCCTGTAACACCAGTCGTTTCGATTATTCCCGATTTCTCCGCACATTACCACCTCACTCCCCTGTCGCCATCACGCCTCCTACCTCTCTGCTCGCTCCCCAACCACTGCTTCCGCGCGGTATGACCGACCAATCCCCCCCTTCCAGGCGCTCGTTCACGGCTCGGCCCGATTCATCCCGCAACGAATCATCAACTGCGCGCCACTTTTGAACTTTGCGGTGTGCCTAATATTTACGTTTTGACCATACGGTCAATATATATATATATATATATATATATATATATATATATATATACTGCGAGCAAAACTTCTGCCGACTTGACAGCCGGGAGTGGGGGAGAGCGATGTTGCCACTTACTCGGGCGGCAGACACATATTCGTTCTTGCGTCAGATCAGCTGTTGATGTATACACGTCCAACTCATTGTATTTTTGGTAGAATTGTAATAATGACACTAGTTTAGTTGATGAAATTCTGTTACACAATTTTATCGCAGTCCCTTACACTATAATCCTGCCAAAGCAAGGAATAACGAAACTTTTTTGCATAAGCAGATGAAAATAAGTACAGCGATACGCGTTTTAAGGAAGATATGCAGTATTCATTATGAAAGTTTATAAGAGAGAAGTATCTAAAAGCAAGACATCTTGGTTTGAATACCTACCTTTCATAGAACGTTCACAAAAAATGCAGGACTTTTCGAAGTTACGACTTTGCCTGTTATTTACAAGGTTTTCAAAGATGCGTCCTATTGAATGCATTGGCATAAAGATGAAAATTAGAAATGTCCCGTAAGGTGGATGTACATATATATCGTGTCATAAGTATATCAGCCTTTAAGTAAGCCTTTAACACTAGATGTCACAACCGCACACACGATGCATAACCTAACAAGTAACAAGCAAATATGGCGCTCCTCTTGGCGCTAGACGCTCTTCAATTTTCAGTTGCTTCGTGCTATTACATTTCATTTGTTTCTTAGTAAACGTCGGCAATTCTGTAGTGACATCATCACAATTTGAAGCCTCCGATTGGATAACGGAACCCCCTCTCCCCTCTCACCCTGGAGCTGTCAAGTCGGCAGAAGTTTTGCTCGCAGTATGTATGTGTGTGTATATATGTGTATATATATATATATATATATGTATATATATATATATATATATATAGTTATATAAGGTCGCATCAACTACTAGGTCAATAACGACCATTACTGAATTCAACATTATGGTATGAGGACGAATCGATATGGTGATTGGGGTGAAAGGACAAATAGAACCATGTCCGAGATCACTACTGCCTTGGCGATCTCGGGCAGTGCACGGCGCCGACGCATGTGTGTGGCGCCCGCAGGCAACCTGCACCGCTGCGCGGCGCTGGGGCCCGACTGCGTGCGGCTGTGCTGCGCGCGCGCCTACCGCCTGCCGCGCTACGTGTCGTGGGACCCGTGCCGCCAGGCGCACGTGCTGGGCATGCGCCCCGCGCCCGCCTGCCTGCCGCCTGCTGCAGGCGCGCTGACCGCCGCTGCTCGCCCGCTCTCGCTTGCACCACGTCAGGTTGGCCTCTCTCCCTGGGAGCGAATCCGCCACTTCCTTCCGGTTAAGTTCGCCGTGCTACATTCTTTACAAAATGTTATCGGTTTTCGTTATGATGGACTGTTTCGGACGTCAACCCATCACAAAATAGCCTCCGACTTCTTTAAACGTATGCCCTCAACTACTGCCTAAATACCCGCAATATAACTAAATTCCTTACGCCGTTAGGAGTTCCCTGCTCGATTTCTGAGTCATCTCGTTTTCAAGGTCGCGCAGGCCAGGGCGCCAGAGATTAAATTTTCCAGCTTTTGTAAATAAAATGGAATGTTCTATTAACGCTGTACACGAAGTACGAAGTGGTTGTTTATCAATCCACGCAAAAACAGAATGAGTCCTTGTTGGTGAACTGGTACATGAACTATTTGTGATGGGACACTTCAATGTACTATACACACAGGAAATCATTTCCGCAAATTAAATATTTGAATATAAGACCCTTTCCTGCAAAAGGGCAAGGCATTAAAGGAAAATAAAAATAACTTATCACTAATGTAAATTAATAATTTTGTTAGTTAAAAAAGTAAAATACACATTCATATTAATAATTTGTACATAGAAATTCATTTTATATTGCTGTAAGACTACAAGAATGCTGTGAATACCATACAATAGAATTAAAAATTAAATATTTAACAATTGTATTTTTTTTTATCTCTTCATACTCATTTCAAAATATTAAGTTTCTTAGAATATTAAGTTCTTTTAAATATTATAATTATAGCTTATTATTAAGATCTCTCTCCCAAAGTTGATGGCAGCTTTATTCCAATTTCTCAGCAATCCTGAGAGTGAATGATAACTCATCATTAACAACATGGGCCTTTGCTTCTGGACAGCAAATGTTACTTGACCCCAGATATGTCACCTTCACACAACATCAAATCATGCGAAGAAGTTTCTCATTTAACATCACTTATAGTTTGAAATACTTATTGACGTACGACACACAATCTATTATCAGTCAGATGAAAATTATGTCTTACCCTATGAAGATTCATCATCAAACTGACAGGAGAGTATATAGTGAGACGATTGTAATGGCATCAACAAAAATTTGTTTAAATGGAAGAAGCAGCTTTCAACTTCATATCAAACTGTAGGAGTACTCGGTAGAGTACACGAAGTATGAATGTAGAACACTTTTTGTCAAAATTGTTCCTTTCACTTTTCACAATTTTCACATTATTTTCATAATTCATACAATTAATAATTTTAAATCTATACAGCCCATTCCAATATTTAAAACAGAAAAATATACTGAAATAAACTGTGAAGTTAGTGAATTATCATATTTCCAAAAAATCGTAAATGCAGTTCAAGAAACACTCCCATCAGGACATTCTAAAATATGTCCCAGAAAAAACTTCAGGCCAGTAACAGATTAACAGAAATAAATGGCCCAACCACAAATAAACTTTTATTAAAATACTATGACCAAAATATGTTTTGAGCAACTAGAATTTTCCCATCTTCAATGGATCTTCATCAACAGACTTTTTTTTTCTTGCCTTACTGTGTAGGCCTATACAGTAAACAGACAGTATTTTAATGATGCAGCATTAATCAGTGAATTTTCAACACAAAAATTATTGCCAGGCCCTGGTAACGAAAGACTGTTTCTATATGTAATAAATTGTTATGTCATCTAATTTGTAAATAATCTAATACACAGTAATTAACCCTAATACAAAAAGTATAGTCTACTACAAAAAGGAATCTCATACATAGTAAATAGTTGTAGCGTCAGTCTTGTTTCTATAAATCTAAATTACTTCCTCTAACATGTTGTGTAATCAGAATCCATGTTTTGCGGGTCCTTAATACAGAACAATCAACTGATGGCAAAACCTCTGTCTGTCTGTCTGTCTGTCCATCTGTGGTCACACTATCACCTTAACTGCTCAGATGATTTTCTCCAAAATTGATATTCTTCAGGCAATCTGAACAAATTCAAGGCCCTGCCAGCTTGAAAAGCATATTTTGATTTTGGGGGTACCATTTCACAAGAACCTTCAATAGTTTCAAAATTGTTTCATAAATAGCTCCAACCTTTTTTATAAAAACGTCTTTGAATAGCATAGAAATTACTTTTTAAAAAACAACACAGGTCTCATTGTCATTGGAATCTTTGAATTTTCACAAACTGCCAAACAGCTTAAATTTCTTTTTCAGCATCTTTCTAAAATTACAGTACAGAGATTTTTTCTGAATGAAGACTTTCTTGAAAAAAGAAAGAAAAGAAAACAAATTTACAATTACAGAATCATAATACTCTTGACTGGATTTCCTCTTTCTCTTCCACTATCTTTAATTGCATCGAAATATCAAAACACTAATAATGTTTACACCTACGAGCTATTTGGGTTATCAATCTGACGGTCACTACTCTTTGTACCCCTTTCAATTACTTATTCTATTTACATCAACATTTGAATATTCGCGCGACCGTAGCCCACAGGTCGTATCGAGGTAGTCCAGTCAAGATAAATTTTGTTTATCGGGTTCGATAGGCCTAGGCCGGATCTCGGCGGTGCAATATTTACGTATTGAGATTTTTCTACATGGGATCGGGAATTCTCCTCGCTATTACAGAGGAATAATAATACTAACTTCTGAAGAATAACATATGTTGTTTGTATTCTGCAAGAACACACAAGGAGACAAACATCCCAGTTGAAAATAAAATCTCCATTTCAAAACTAATATGGACAAGACATTATGAAATTCTTTATTGTTACTTTGCAAATTATTCTTTTGTACTTCCCTTCCGAAATGCATGCATGGCCTTTTACCCTTTTGAATATTATTTTAATTCTAATTTTAAGACAAAAATTGACCTTCCTACACCAGATGAAATTGAAAAATGACCCAAGTTTGTTACTTTCCTTTCGTAGAAAGGCTGCATTCTTGACCGTCGTCAAAGGTTCGATCCACTTCCATTTTGTTGGTTTTATTCCACATCAGTACGTCCATTCTTCTATACGCGCAATTATATTTTCATTTCGACCTTTTCCTAATAATTACTCATCTTAGTAATTAATTCATAATGCTATCACACACGCGTTCAAAACTATCGCGATATAATGGTCTCCCTCCGTTGTTCATTTTCCGCGCCCTTCATTTGTCCCAGAGTCCTACGCGAACCCAAACGCGTTTCTTCATGCTTCCGACGCATGTCATTCGATGACTCGACCTATTTTCTGATTGGTCACTCACGCTTACGTACTTTATCTGTTTATTCTCTGGTTCTTGTAATCATTTTACAAATCCATTTTCACTCCCACGGACTTTGCTCACGTGTCCTTTCGTTATTTCTAACTTATCACAATACAATACCTAAAAACTTTAAAAAATCGATTAATCAGGGTGACCAGCAATCTGGCTTTTTGAAATTCAAGTTTTTTTCCCGGTTTTCCAGGTTTGAGATTATCAATTTTCCAGGTTCTGTTTCGCACAAAACAACACATTTTTACTTTCTCGCTACCGCTTACAAAGTAGAAAGAAAGATATGTAATGCTGCGCGGAAAAACGGCCAATTTCCGAAAAGAAACTCTTATCACAGGGCTAGTAACGAAAAAATGGATAGATCCAGTTGCTAAATTTAGAAACAAATCCTATAACACGCGGTGTAGAGTCTATTTTTGCATCTATGTTTTGTGAGTCTTATGACTATGAAATCGAATGACGGCAAAACGTCTGGCTGCCCATCCGCCTGTCCGTGAACAACGCTTGCGGCTAAACCGTTCAGCCAATTTGCTCCAAAATTGATATTTCTCGATCGTTCTCGGTGATGTATGAACATCAATCCGATATTTTGGTTGGGAAGGGGGGTACTTTACATGAAGTCCCTGGGACATTTTCAAAACCATGGATTAAATTTTGTTGTTAGACAGTGTGAAGAATGTTTAAGAGAATGGTGCAGATCTCATGTTCGTTGGAAACCCCGAGTTCTCGAAAACTGCAAAAATTCAAATCTTTTTCGGCGTCTTCCTACAACTAGGCCTACATTTCTGGAGATACAGATTTTTCCTTAATGAAATCTGTTCCTTGAAGATAGATACTGTAATAAGGTCATGTACAATATTTCGAAAATTTGAATACTTCTCGCGTAATTTTGCGTGAAAATACGTGCTGTTTTACCACCACTAGTTTTCTGTTCGTTACTGTACCAAACTACGTTTCTCGCACATCTTTCTCTCGCAATTGTGGAGTAGGTTGTAAACTTTTCTTTAAAACTCGTTTTTGTACAAAATCCTGATATTTTGTTTTTCTAGGAAATATTTGTTATTGATTAATAGTTAGACTCCGCTTGAAATGTTCAAGAAACTACTTTTTCAGCCGGAAAATAGATCTCTGGACAGATGTCAATGCAGGGTTTAAGGTGCCGTATTCCTTACATTGCTCTTGGAACGAAGTCGATTCTGCCGTGAATAATATTAAGTTTTCAACACGCAAGTATGAATATTTTTTGAAAATACACATTTCGCAGTCGACATGAGTCCTAACGAGGATAAATGTGTACTTTCTGTCTTCCAAATTCTATTTTCAAGATTACTAAAATATGATAATTTATTTTGATTAATTACAAGGGAATAGGACAAGAACACTTAACAACATTGTAAGATTTCCATTTTCAATAAAGGTTTTGGATTTTCAGTATTAATAAATCTTCATATTTACTTGAAACATCTCAGATATCTTAATTTTTGGAATTTTGAAGATAACATACCTAACCTATCTTGCAATACAATTTTTAGTAATAATATTTAGGATGTTACTAGTTTTCACATCAATTTGAATTAAGTTTCAATAGTTCCAGATTTTTTCAAAACAAGGATTTAGTTTTTTATACTTAACACAGTTTATATGGATTGAAAACATTTAATCACCTGCTGCTTAACAAAATAAGTACTCAAAAGCTTCACTACACCTTATTTGTCAGCAAATTCTCAATGGTATACGGCTTAAAAAGACCAACCTACTTGAAAATTGGTAGACCATAGGTCATGAGTTTTTTAGCCCAGAAATTTAGCAAAAAATTATTTTTAATTTCTCGAATACGTACGTATATACTAAGTAATGTACGTAGTACAGAGAAAGTAACGTAATGCTGCACCAAAAGAACTGCGATATTTTTTTTTCAGAAAATATCCATATTGTAAAGCCTTGATTCAAAAAATGGGAGAAAATCCTAAAATATGTAGTAAATAAGTCCTAACTCATTATGTAGTCAAATTTCACGACCAGTAAGTGGGTGATCGCCAGCACTGCTCTATACAGTCGCGATCATACGACGCCTAGCGGCACAACCGGGAACGACGCGAAATACCGTGAAATATTCCATTTTGTTGACACCCCCCCCCCCACGCTCCAAGAAAGAAAAACCAAAAAGAAACACGCGGCACTATTTGACATTGTGTGACCCGCGAGCCAAGGACTTCGCAATTCTAAAGCATATATTTATGGATTTTTTCGTACATAGTTTGATTTTAACTCCCGCCATTATCGTCAATCGAGTTGAATCATGCACATTAATGAATGCGATGACGTATGTGAATTCGTATTAAAAGTTGGAAAATCAGTAAATCAGAAAAAACGAAAAATCCCGGTTTTCAAATCAAATTCCCGTTTTTTTTTTCAGGTTTCTCAAGGATTTTTCAAATTCCCGGTTTTCAAGGATTCCAGGTTCGCTGGCCACCCTGTTAATGCAAATAATCATATTACACTAAAATCACTGTAAGCAACATGTTTTCAATTATTGCATCCTTTTTTTAAATCCAATTTTACTACAGAACCTCTATTTTTAGACGGTTAAATGCTTCTCTTAAAGTCTCAATAAATGCATATTTTGACGATTAACAAAATTCATTAAGGTAACTCCACACAAACATGCTTAAAATTAGTTAAGTAAATTGTTGCTTAAATGTCCTACAAACTTCAACTATATTTTCAAGTTGAGTTTTCACATAAACGAGTTTGGGATTGTGTGTGTAACTTCCTGATATTTACGTTTCATTGTTTGACAAAGATTAGAGAGAGATAAATATGCAGAATTCATGGTTTAAGGCAGTCTTACACCATGATAAAGGTTGTGAAAAAAATATGTAGTACATGTGTACTTTGTTTTTTAACACTACTGGTGTTGCCAACGTTATATGTAGGTAAAACATAAGATCACTATGATGGTGTCCAGTTTTGGTTAAGAGAAAGCTAAGGAAAGTAAAATGGAACATATTATAACTATCTTCAAACCATTAACTAACAGCCTTTCAGACAACTTGTCAACATACAGGGTAGTGTTTTAAAATGCACCCCAAATATACCTCAACACAGAGGGCTACCCAGCCTATGCTTTTTGAAAGTGTTCAATGGTAGGCCCTCATGAAAGTCTAAAACATCATTTGAAAATCAAGACAAGTGCTTTAGACCCAGTAGTGACCAAGAAAACTTAAAATGCTAAAGTTAAGAATTTGCCAGTTTAGCTCTCAACCGTAGTAAAAATTGTCTTATCCATGAAACTAAATTTTGTTTCTTCCTTCAATCGAAAAGACTTCAAAATTGTTAGTGGCAATTACAATCTGTATTAGAATTAACTTGATTTCTTTTTTAATCAATTAAATTTTCAATCAATTCTTTTCAGTTCCCTTTTGCAGCCACACTCTTTTCAGAAACTGTTCTACCATTTAAAGTATCAATATAAAAAAAACATCACTTTTCCTTTTATTTTTTTCTTTAATAGGGCAACATGGATGAAAAATGCATCTATGTTCAGCAAAACGGTTTGACTGCAGCACAAAGCTTCTGAGACAAGGGCTTTAGAACAGACGCAATTAGAAAGCTATTTAATTTTTTTTAACCGATACCAGTCAGTACCCTTCACATGATGTGGGGCAATGTTAGTGTCATACAATTGAAGCACTAGATGTAATAAAAGTGTAAGACTTTGTATTGTCTTATTGCATTAACATTTTTAGATTACCAGTTTCTCTCCCTACATGAAGATATCAATTTTGTTTGTGTTGCTTCTACAGGGCATGAGAGTAGTAAATGTAGCGTTCAATGGTATGCTCTCCTCAAACATAAGCCAAAGTGGGCGCACATTCATAAGCGAGGAGAAAACGGTATTCTTCATTCGCCATCATCAGGTATCTCAGCAAGATCCGATTATGACAATCTGAAGCCTACATAAGCAAAACTGCAAACGTCTTTAAAGCAAAACTTAAACACCAACAAAGATGGAAAAAGCATTGACCTTGAAAACCATTGGGCTAGTATGTGTGTTTTCTCCAAACAAAAAATTAAGAGGGAGCATTTGAAATTAAGCCTTGTATATCTCAATAAGATATATATTAATGGATGCCCATAATACAAATCTAAAACAAACTGGAAAACCAGATGTAAAAAATGAAAAGAAAACTGATGTGCTACCTTTGAAAACACTTTTAAAATTGCAAAATGAAATAGTTTTGTTGTGAGTTTTCAATATCATGGAAGTGAATAAAAAAATAAAACATGCCCATGGAAATTGTAGCTACTATTTAATTTGAATTTCCTTCCTTTCTTCCACACCATAAAGTCGTATCCAGAAAATTCTTCATTGAAATGTGCATAAACAGAATAAAGATCAACCATTAGGTAAAAACAGTCCACAAAAACTTTTTTTCAATCTTTTGTAGCAATGAGCTTTATTGAATTTTTACGACGGATTCAATAATTGTGCATCTGATGCTTCTGATTATATACCACTCATTACCTTCCTTCCGTACTTATGCTCTTATAACATCTAATGCTTTAAAAGTTCAAAAAGATCCAAAAAGATTTTGGACAGTCGTATTTATAAAATTAACAACTTTTATTTATGGAAAACCAGATGTATTACTTTTATGTATACTGTCCGAAACCTTTTTGGATCGTTTTGAACTTTTACATCAATCTAAGTGACAGCCTTGCAAAAGAATTTCAATCTAATGCTTTAATTATACACAACTGAAACAGGAGAGAGCTGCATTTACTGCCCCAAAACAAACAACACTAAATAAAGAACCCAACTTTCATTCTCAATTCAAAAAAGGAGAACTGCATCAGAAAGTTACCAGTTAAATCAATAAAACAAAAGGTTTTCAAAACACAAATCTTGCATGATTTCATTGCACATTGTCAACTATATTCCATGAACACACTGATGAAATGCTTACAACTCGCCTTACCTGCAGCTTACCTCGCAAGAAACATATCATTGGCATCACATTTTAACCCTTGAACTGCTGAGAAATCATTCACTCAGTGGATTTCAACTTCCCTTTTGTACACTTGGATATGCCATGGATATTTTGGGGAGAATACTGAGAAAAATTTGCACTCACATAAAAAAAAAGTTAAAAACACTATTTTTAAAAGTTGTTGTCTCTTTTTCAAACAATCACTTTGGACGATTTTGACAGGTCAAAAATCTGTCCAAAAGAGATAATGTGCTTTACAAGTACCATACATTCTCATTATAAAAAATCTCTCCTTAAAATTATCTTTTACACTCCTATGGATTTAGACAATATTTAAGGAGCAAATGTATGTTACTGAACCACTGAGGTATAAAGATGGAACATGCACTGCTTTGCTAGATAGTTTGTCCAACAAGAAAAAAAATGTTTAATTAATCATAGCTCTGATGAATATGAGAGTTTTGTCAGAATAATTGAAATGACGGAAATTCTAGCTAGGCATTTCCAAAGCAGTCATCAATTCCGGCCTTTCAAAGCATAATGAAATGAAAAACTTGTTCATAATCCTCAAATTTATTTGAAATGGAGCACCCTGAAAAATCAACCAACTGTATTTAACAAATGGTTTGTAATATTATTTACTGTATGATTTTAAATATTGTAATACAATATTTCATTTCATTCAAATGAATAAACTATCTGTAAATTACTAAACTAAATAAATTTTGCAATTTTTCTTCGATATATTGATACCCAAATGTTCAATCACTACTCATCTTCAGAAAATCCATTCTTTCTTACTTCAGTAAGAGAATTGATTCAATCAAGAAATGTATGAGGATTGCAATTAAACTAAAGTTAAACAATCAATTGAAATTTGTAGGGACGGCACTGCTTCCGAGGTCAAAATGGAGACATTTACAGCTCAAATATTTTATTCAAACCTTTCTGAAACGTGTATGTTTTTCACACATCACACTTAATTTCTTTAGCATTTATACACTTCAAACAGGATTAAAAACTATTCAAAAACAATTAACATCATTTAATTTATATAGCTGAACTTGTCCTTCTACTAAAGCTAAAAGCTTAAATATTTTTGAAGTATATTTTTAATGTGAGTAAACAATACCACATTTTTCAATCACAAATTGTTGATTGCACTCATATCCCAAACAGTTTACATAAAATTAACATTAAAAGTATTTAAAGACTAATTAAGATTGTACAAAAATGTTTTCAATATTTACATATCATTCTGGAAAGTTTTCACGGTATCATTTATATAAATATTTCATCAAATTTCAGAAATCAAGAAACTTAATCATAATATAATTCATTTAACTACTTTCTAAAGTAGGAACACCTGTATAACTTTTTACCAAAAGTTCTGAGACTTCTTTGCTGTTAATTAAGCGTTTTGAACCTTTATTCATAATTGTAGCCAAATGAGCCGCTAACACATGTTTACAAGATATATCAGTTCTGGTGCCAACAACATGGTAACGAAACGCTGGGCAAGGACAGTAATTTACTTCAGGTAACAATGTGTACAATGATCCACCACTCCCTGTCACCTGGAAGAAAAAATAAACTAACAATACATCCTAAAATCGTCAAAATTTATTTAACGATTGTGATCTCCAATGAAAACTAACCTGTATTACAGTCCTTATACCATCAGGGTCGCTAAGGAAAGTTACACAATCCTTTTCCAATAATTCTACAGCTCTCTCACAAACATTTCCATAAACAGAGTACAGTGCAAGTAAAGATCTGTCTGTTACTAAAACAATTAAATTTTCTGTAATTATGTGTTTTCCTATTAAAATTACAATACGTAAGGTAATTTCACAGGTTTGGAAAAAATTTCAGTCAATTTTAACAAATCAGTTTCCAGTAAGACTTGGACAAAGAAAATCAAAAATAAAATATTATCACTCCCAGGGCTCTATTTATTCTATTTTGAGAACATATAATCAAATACATTTATTCTAGTTTGAAATATCACATGTATAGTCTCAATTTCTACATTCCGACTATTACAAAAAAATTAATTATTTTTTTAAAAAATTAAAATTAATTTACTATTTATTTTTCTTTATTTCATTTTTTAAACATTTATTCATCTTATTTTTTTTATGTTCAATTTTTCACCTTTCTCCTTTTATTCATCTTCCAACTATAGTTAAAATGTTAAGAAGGGATTCTGTAGCTCAAGAAAATGTAGGCAGATGGTTCTTCTTCCCCATACATCATATGCCAGATATTATCATAAAATGATTTGAGTTCATCAGGTATAACTATGGTAGAAAATCTCTTGTAAGACTGTGTGGTAACCCCCAGAACCTTACCAGTTAATTACTTTTAAAATTGTTTGTCTCCAGAGTGTAGTACCAGACATGGCCCCTTCTTTAATTTCCCTCTCTATTGTCGAATTTACAAAATACACAGACTTCGGACAGATCAGCTGGATATGATTGTCCAAACAGGAGCTTCATTATGACTGCAATTATTGGTACCAAAGCTCCCAACTGGATAACCATGTCATAGCTGATGATCTGTGCAAGTCACTATATTTAAATCACACAATAAAATCTCAAAACAACCCAATGCACACTTGTTGATGAAACATGTTCTCTTGAAAAACATCAAACTATAAAGACAGAAAGGTCAGGTAAGGCCAATAAATGTCATTTTAGAAAAATCCCCCTTTCACAACTCATTAATTCAATTCAACTGACAGTTTTCATGGAGGAAATGACATTATCTTGTGTTGTAATTATTCAGAAAGTTTGTCTATTGAAGATTTAAGGAGTAAACATATTTACATTTTGGAATATTTTTATGTAAAGAGGCATGGAAAATGGTAAAAGGAGATGAAAAACAAGACATCCCAAAAGATGTTGGGCACTGGTTGAAATTGCCCACTCTCATGGAAGGCTAAGTATCTACAGCTACTTCTCTTTATACATTTGAGAAATTTTCCAACAGATAAATGACAATTTCAGTTCGTGGAAATATACAACTTCCAGCAATGTAATAAAGAAATAGCTCCACGGTACAAGTTTTTCTTTCTATCTGTCCTCTCAAAGTACACTATGATCAACTGTTTCTAGTATAATGTATAAATGCAATAAAATATTCTAGTCCCAGAATTTACATGAAAACAATTACACCAACCCCTTGAAAAATGGTAATATTTAAATAATACTTACGTCTATCATTACCAGAACAAAGGCCCGATATCTCTTTCATCAAATCTCCACTTACATTGGCCAACAGTGAGGCAAAAATTTGATTCCGGTCGTGGGCCATTACAGTGAATATTTTCCACCATTAATTTTATACATCTTATAGCGGTGTGAGACAGTTCACCGAGTACAACGCCTGACATAGATTCTTACATTTCAACATAGGATAAGTCTAAGTAAACAGCAATGACCCTCTCGAATAAGAAATTCGTATAACTACCGCCAACTTCTTGCCTAATGACAACCAAAGAATAATTTACATGCACTACGGTGAATCAAGATAAAGTAAAAATGCATGACAAGTAATTTGAAAGCATTCAAATAATCGCTGTAAATTGAATGAATCGAAAATCTAAAAGAAATATATGTCAATTTTAAAACTAATACAAAAATTACTAGAAATGTTCAATTTCAAATGCACTTGTACATCATGTTTGACATTCTTAGAATAACGAAAATATTGTTCACCTTTATTCTTTGATTAGAACATAGGGATCGTCCATTAATTCCGCTGGCTCGTAGGTTACACAACCGCAATGGCGAAGGTCGTGAATTTACTCACTACCAGAGGCCCAATTTTGGCCAAGAATGCAGTTGAAGCGGCGAAGCCTAAATTCGACACGTTTTTGAAATACGCTAAGGTGGAATTGGTGCCTCCCACTCCAGCTGATATTCCACAAATACGATCTGGAATTCAGAAGATTTTGTCCGGAGCCAGAACAGGAAGATGGAAGCAACTTACAGTGAGAGAGGCTTGGTTGAATACTCTCGTAACTGCAGAAGTTTGCTTTTGGTTCTTTGTGGGAGAATGCATTGGCAAGAGAAGCATTGTAGGATATCAAGTGTAAAGTAGTGTCAAACTCTTGTAGCAAATCAATTTGTCAATCATATGAAGGACTACAACTTGTGCTTAGAAAGATTACCTTCTGTTTGATTACAAAAGGGAAATGTATGTAAAAATGTTTGGTGTTACATTAAATATTTAAAGTTTCATTTGTGAGTTACTTTTCCCAGTAAATTGGATCCTTCTGCACCTGTGATTGAGTTAAAAAACTATCTTCCAAGGTGAATGGCACCAGGTAAAATAAGATATTTGAACACCATATGTCTCCTTGCTCCTCTGGAGGCTTTGAAAACCGCATCTAAAATCTGCAGTGTTAACCAGTCCATTTTCATTTGTAGACAGAAGCATCTTGTAACTGCTTTTCCATGTAATAGGAAAATGTGACTTCATGCCCTTTGCTCACTAGCTTATTTGAAAAGAGCTTTTAAAAACGTTTTTAAGTGGAGGATTCCATAAGTTTGTGTTTCAATCAAAATTGTGCTGTAAGCTTCAAAATGGTCACTTTTTTCCCTTTATGTAACTAGTCTTCATGATCTTCAAAGGAAATGAATAATAGTAATATATTGTCACATAAATACAGCATAAGCCATGTATGACAAGTCAAAAGAAGTACATTATAATACAATGTACAATATAGATATTTCTAAGTATTAAATACAATACAGAACGAATTCAGTTTTTGTAATACACTACAATGCAATATTAATTAATTTTATGAGTAGTCTAAGAAGATTAAAACTGAAAAACAATACTAATAGAAATGAAAGAAAGAAAAAAAAAGTTATCTTCTAAGAGTTGATGCCTGGACTGGGTCCATCTCTTACATCCTACAATCAGTTTGAAGGTTTTGAAAACATGCAACAGAACGTAAAAATTATTAGTACTATTTTATATTAATGTAGATATGTGTTTATGACGTATATATATTCTTTTGTACTATAGAATGTATGGTTTAACAAGAAAGCATTCAGTTTCAGATAAATTTCTTTCCCCACACGTCACACATTTTTTGACAAATAAATAAATAAAAGTTTATTTTTGAATGTGTATACTGAGTTTAGACTTTTAAATTCACTAGGGAATTTGATGTATAGTGCAATGTAAGGGTACTTTTTTGAAAGAGTGAAGTTTCTCTATGTGTGACATGCAGATTTCTTTTTTGTCTAGTATCCTAGTTATGAACTTCTGTGTTTAGAGTAACATAATCCTTATTTTCCAAAAGTGCCTTTTTTGTGAAGATTAATACTTAAAAAATGTGCATGCATGTGGTAGGATTTGTAATTTTTTGAAAAGTGGTTTCCAGGACTCATATTTGTGTTCGTCATTGATCAATATTCGTTTTTGGATGAAGGTGAATACTTTCTGGAGAATTTCCCCAGAATATGATTCCGTATTTTAGATGCGAGTGTACTTTTTGCAGCATATCCAAGTTAGAATTTGACTTAAGAATGTAGATGGCATAACATGACTTTGTAAGCTTGTTGTTCAGATCTGTGATGTGAAAGTTCTGTTTTAGATCATCTTGAATACTGTATATGCCAAGGAACAGTCTTGTTACCTCTATTGCGAAGGAACTTAAATTCTACTCATTCAGCGTAATGCTTCATAATTTGAAGTAATTTCTCTAATCACTGAAATATTGCAAAGAAAATATTTTTCTTCCTAACATCATTTGATTTCAATTGAGAAAAACAAATTTAGTGAATTGTGTTGAGTATTAACATGGTCACTGAATGCAGATAAAAGTGGTTAATTTTTTTAAGTAAATATACCATTAAAATGTATTAGAGCTGCATTTTACTGTATTTTCATCACTTTATTTATTTTCACATTCTTGGAGGGCAATACTTTTATAAAATTTGACTAGTAGGGCAGATGAGGCCAGCTGCCTTCCCTCATGGAGTGAATGTTAACGTTAAATGGAATTCTCTTTAGAATAAATGTACAATACTACAAAACAACTTTACTTGAATTGACTATTCAAGACTATCTAAAATGGAACACACACATCACAGATCTAAACAACAAGCTTACCAAATCATGTTATGCCATTTACATTAAGTCAAATTCTCATTTGGATATGCTGCAAATGTACACTCACATATAAAATACGAAATCTTATTCTGGGGAAATTCTCCAGAATGTATTCACCTTCATCCAAAAACAAATATTGAGAACAATGACAAACAGAAATATGAGTCTTGCAAACCACTTTTCAAAAAATTACAAATACTACCACTACCATGCATGTACATTTTTGAAATATTAATCTTCACAAAGAAGGCACTTTTGGAAAACAAGGATTCTGTTACTATAAACGCAAAGGTTCATAACTATGATACTAGACAAAAAAGAAATCTGCATGACCCACATAGAGAGACTTAACTCTTTCAAAAAAGTACCCTTATAGAAGGCATTACACTAAACAGCAAACTCCCTAGTGAATTTAAAAGTTTGAACGTGGTACACACATTCCAATAAAATCTTTCCTATTAAACCATACATCTACAGTACAAAAGAATATATAAATCATAAACACATACCTACATAAATATAAACTAGTACTAATAATTTTTACATACTGTTGCATGTTTTGAAATCCCCAAACTGATTGTTGGATGTAAGGGATGGACCCAAATCAAGCATCTACCTCATACGAAGACACTACTTTTTTTTCTTTTCCCTTTCTTTTTTATTAGTATTGTTTTTCAGTTTTAATCTTTTTATGCAACAATTTATAAAATTAATTAACATTGTATTGTAGTGTATTTAGTATGAAAATTGAATTTACATTCTATATTGTATTTAATACTTACAAATATCTATATTGTACATTTTATTATTATGTACGTATTCTGACTTGTCATACATGGCTTATTCTGTATTCATGTGACAAATAAAAATATTACTCCAACAGAAGCGCAGTGAAGATCGGGGTATAGTCAGGAAGTCCATTCTCTCTCCTCCTCGTGGCGGCCCCTGGGTACTCTATGAAGTAAAACTTTGAGAGTAGTCAATGAGAGAAGGATGAGGGTGGGTCTCCGGCACCTTAAAACAAGAGCATTTGGGCTAAGGGAAGAAAAATCCTGACAGAAAACCAAGCGGGGAGGGGGGCCTCCGGAGGTGTAGTGAAACCAGACTCCCTAGAGGAAGGACACCTCAATTACAAATCCAGTCCTCCAGGGCAGGGGTTGAGAGTTGGGCCAGCTCCTCGTCTCTCTGAAAAACATATCAATGCTAAAAAGCCTAATCAAGGAATAAAGCCGGACCTGAAATATAAACGACAAGGCAATCGAAAAAGGACAAAGCAATTTGGAACATGGAATGTACAAGGCATTAACACAAAATGCTTACAAGTTTTCAAAGAGTTAAGCAGATTACTTTTAGATGTGGCAGTACTCACTGAAACAAAAACGAAAGGACAGGGAAGTGAAATCCAAGAACAATATATTCATTTCTACAGTGGGGATAGATAAAAATCAGAGAGCAAAATGTGGGATTTCTGTCATAACAAGTATGAAAAATATATTATAAATTGGGAAGCTATTTCTCCCAGAATAGTAAAAGTGGAAATGAAATTATTTAGTCTACGAATAATAATTGTAGGAGTGTACGCCCCAACTGATGATGCTAATGTGTAACTTAAAGATGATTTTACGCAGGAATGGACAATGGCATTAAGTGAAATTAGTGACCCGAAATAAATTTTTATGATGGGCAACTTGAATGCATGAATTGGCAAAAAAGTAGCTGATAAAATTGTGGGGCCTTGGGAGTATACGCGTAATGATAACGAAGAACGTCTTATTGAAATCTATAATCGGTTCTCTCTCTGTGTAACAAATGGATTCTTTCAACATCAAGATACACACAAAGAAACCAACCAAGAAGAAATATATCATCAATTATAGTTTACATGGTGGTAAAACAGCAAAGGAAAACTAAAATTGTAGATACAACAGTGTACAGGGGAGCAGATTCTGGCTCAGAACGTTATAAGATCCTCTGTCCTTTTTAAGAACGTACATTATGTAGTTGAAGATCATAGACAAGAAAATAGTATTCCCAAACAGAACGTTTTTAATGTATGTAAGCTTCAGAATGCTTCAACAAGGTTTAAATACCAATTATATGTAGCTCAAGGTATTAGTACCATGCTAATGGAAAATGCTAACCTAATGTACGAAAATCTTAAAAACATTTTAAAGAATTCTGCAGAATTAACTATCGGCATCAAGGGAAAGGTACAGAAAAGATGTGAATGGTGGAATGAAGAACTCAAGGAAATGGTTAAAGAAAAGAGAAAAAAGCTTACGAAAGGTGGTTGTCTACAGGATGTTATCAAGATAGACAAATTTATGTAAGATTCAGAGATGTTAAAAGAAATGTGTCGAGAATAAAAAATGAATACTGGAGAAATAGATGTAAAGTAAGTAAATTAATGGCGAGTACAAGGTCATGAAAATTTGTCAATACAGTCTGGAAGAATAAAAAAGAGCATTGGAAAGTGGATCCAATAGACCTGGAAAATTGGAAAAGCTACTACGAATATTTACTAACTGAGAATAGAACAGAGTATATGAATATTTCATATGTAACTGAGGAAAATGTTCCACAAATAACAACAAGGGAAGTCAGTAAGGTCCTCATGGCAATGAAAAGTGGTAGAGCTCCGGGACCTGGAGGTATCCCAATTGAATTAATTAAAACTGCCCCTTAAGTGCCATAGATATGGCACAGATCTTCAATAAATGCTTGGAAGGGGAGTCCCTGAAGAATGGAAAATGGCACACATTTCATCAATTTATAAGAAAGGCAACAAGAATGAATGTGAAAATTATAGGGGCATCAGTGTTACCAGTACAATTGGGAGACTGTACGGTCAGATATTAAGGTAAAGATTGGAAATAGAGATGGAGGAACAGAGCATTTTTTGCGCAGGGAAATCTTGCTTAGACAACATATTCTGTCTAAAACAAATTATTGAAAAAAGAATGAGTGTAGGCACAGAGATTCATATAGTAGTTGTAGATCTGAGAAAAGCATTTGACTCGGTATCCTTAGCCAAACTGTGGGATACTATGGTAGATGAGAATATAAATACAGTGTATATAAATGCTATAAAGCGTCTTTATGTGAATTGTCAAAGCTGCGTAAAAGTTGGTGCAAATGGTTCTTCAACTTTTAAAATAAATAAAGGCCTAAGGCAAGATTGTTGTATATCTCCTTCTCTATTTAAAATGTATATTAAACGAGTTCTTCACACCTGGAAAAGAAATGTAAGGGCATGGGAATACCTATTGGTGAAGATTTCCTAAATACCTTGATGTAAGCAGACGACCAAGTGGTCCTAGCCAGTGACAAGGATGATATCCACTTCAGGACTCGAAAATTAATTGAAGAATATGAAAAGTGGGGACTTGAAATTATTACATCTAAAACAAAATTTATGGTAGTGGGAGGCAATGGTCAGGACCTGTTAACCCATAGGGGCGTAATTAAATGTGTAAGGGAATCCAACTATCTGGGTGTAACCTTAACAAGTGATGGTTGTGATAGCAAAACAAATAGAGGTAGGCAACTAATAAGATCTTTACATCCATTGACATGGAATTCAAACATAAAAAAAAACACAAAAATTATATTGTTTTGTGACAAAGGCTTTTTATGTTATGGTATGGGCATTTAAGAAGGTTGGACAGTGAGCGACATGCCAAAGATGATGTGGGAATACCATCCTGAAAAAAGAAGATACAGAGGAAGTGGGAGGAAGACATAAGATCAATGATGGCGGTGAGAGATTTAGAAGATGATGCTTGGGAAGATTGAAAGAAATGGAGATTAGGCAGCAAGAAACAGCGACAGCTGTAGAATACTCGCTTTACTACTACTAAAGTTAAAATATTCTTAAATAATTGGACAATGATTTGCCTGATATTCAATTTCTTTTAAAGCTATCCAGTGAAATCCTTACATGAATTCATCTGCAGATATTCAGTGAAAGCATTCATTATTGATTTTACTTAAACAAATTATGTATTAGCATATTACAAAGAACGCAAAGTTTCAATAACATCTGAAACATTTTTGACATTTTAGTGCTTCTGAAATTCAGGCATAATTTATCCTGAAATTAGTTTGTATTCATTTAAACGTCCATGTCAAGAATTTAATCTAAAAAAACTATTTGCGATTAACACTAACATGGACACACCTTATGCCAACTCAAGGCTCAAATACACAAGGCGAGTTTACAAGCTAACAAGCCAGCAAGTACGCTAGTAGTCGAGTACACTGGACTAGTTTACATGCTGCTTGTGAAAAAGTCGGCTTGTAGCTTGTAAACTCACCTTGTGAACTTGGGCCTTTTGGACAAAGTGTCAGAAGCTCTCATCTTTATTAATCGTTTAGTTTAGATTTTAAAAGAGGTAGGAGTGCCACAAGATCAATGGAGTGTGGAAATTTCTTAAGCACTCAGAATGAGTCAAGTACTTCAATTTGATCAAATGTCTACAATGTGCTTGACATATTTTGTGGCAAAAAATTATACTTTTATTCAGAACATTAAAGGAATGTGGATATTTTCCACATTGTGTACAAAATAACAAGGGATATCAAGCTTGAATAAATACCACTTACATAACCTTCACTTGAACAGGGAGATTTCATTTTTAGGGAATGGAAAAGCTCTTGGACTTATCAAGTTGATAGCTCTTTAACATTATATGATTATGGCATTAGACAAGACAAACTTAGTAGAGTGAAACGATTTTCAAGAATACATCAATGCTTGTAGCTATCTTTTATTCATAATTAAACTATGGTAAAAGAGAAAGGTAGGGATTCTTGAGCTCCAGGTAACATGCATGTGTAATACCATTTCTCCAAATATTTCTTCTGAATGATTACTAGGGCCCGGATTTTAATGACGTCATATTTTTTCTGAACCTTCAGGTGGCTTTTAAAACAATTTATGCACGAATCTAGGTAGTGTCAAATAGAAAAACGTATTTTTATTGTGCATATAAAGTCATTTTTACACCTATTTTAGTAAAAGGTCATATTTTGGTCGAATTTTGCCCTAAATGCATATATTTGTCATATTTTAAGGACACAAGAATAAAAAACTTGAAAATGTATTTCTCGCATGACCATGCACAGGTGATATTGTCACAAATAAACTAAACAATTATACCACATAGGAACATTTGAAACGTATTACTCCTAGTGCTACGGAAAACCCCTGATAGAAAACAAACGTGCATATCCTTCTTGCCTCCTGCGCGTTGTGATAATGGAACGATTTAACAACAAATGGGACGAAATGGCAACATTTGGATACAATGAACCAAAGCTGCACTGCAGTGACATCGCCACCTTCAAATACACTCCCGTGATGTCATTTGATGTGGAGAGGAGCTTTTCTAGATACAAAACTATCCTCAGCGTCAACCGTAGGCCTTTTAAGATGGAAAACCTGAAAATGCAATGTGTGTGATCCAATTCAACTCTCCAAAAACTGAATACTGAGAGGAAATTGGAAAACACTAAACAAGAAGTATACAAGCAAGACAAGTAAAGCAAGATATTTTGTTTAACTGGTTTTATTGTTCTGTACTTGATTTGTTTTACAGACACAAATATTTTTTTTAATGCTAGTTAGTTCCAAAGACTGCAAATCGTAAGTAATACACTCACAAGCTGCTCTTGAGTGAATTTTGTATTCATGTTATACCTAAAAAACCAACAGGAATTTTAAAAAAATAAACTTATGTAAAGTCATATTTTATTTTTTCGGTCATATTTATATAGGTTTTAGGTCATAAATGTTCGCATATTTCGCTGGTTGTTAGGTCATTAAAATCCAGACCCTAATGATTACATCTTATGAACTACTGACATATGCTAGTTCCAATTTATTAAATATTGTTCAAGATATGCTAAAGTAAACTGGGAATTCCTGTCACTTAAAAAAAATTTGGCTGAAGTCTAGTGTACGGTGCAACCTAAGGAAGTCATTCAAACCGGCCCTTTGCGCCGCTCCGGCAAGGGGGAAAGCCACGGTGGAGGGGATGAGGGGTATTTGAGGGATTATGAGGGGATCCATTCGGCAGGGAGGGGTGGGGAACAATACGCGTAACTTATTACATACTTAGAAAATTTCAAATTGTAGTTCCTGCATTCACTAGGGGCATACCTCTAAAATATCAGGGATTTTACTGAAATGAGTAGCAATATAAGCCAGATTTTCTGCAAGATTTAGAGATACTGAGACCTTATTTGTTTCAGGTATAGTGACAGCTTCATCTTCGTCAAAAGAAAACGCAGATTATATTAGTGGTATACACAGTAAATGTGTTAGGATTTCCTCGGCATTTATTAAATTATCCCAACTTTTTAAAGGTAATTTGCATTCAAGACCAGCGGTTAGGCTGGGCAATTGAGGTTTCAAATCTAGGTACATTGTGATGTAGTGTGAGTTTAAAGTTTTAGTTGGCAAAATCAAATTCAAATGGAAAACATGACCTCAAAAAGCGAAAATAGGCATTTATCCCACAATAGGCACTCATTTCCATAATAGGCACCATTTCCAAAATCTATTATTCATTGATAATGAAACGAATTTATATACCAACAGCCTATGATACTGAGCAACAGAACAAAAAAAGGCAAAAAGGACAAAATCCACTCTTAATATAACATACTCAAAAGATGATATAATTTTCACATGCTGATAAAATTGCAAGAAATTTCTTTTGAAAACATGAACATTTTTAAGATGAAAGTTGGATTAAATTCGATTTTAATGTTTTTAAAACTGACAATAAGCAAAAAATAGGGATGAGTATGATAATTCACACACTTACAAAACACAGGAGAGATAGGAGGGAAAGAAACTGTTGTAAATTAAGCAAACTCCTCTTTTTCAGAAGATGAAATGCAGTACATCTAGCTACAGAATGTGAAGAGACAGATATTAAGTTTGGATCAGCATGTAGTGTACTAAAACAAATAAGAGCACGATGCTTTGAAAGCTTGATTTTATGCATTTATCACATACAATACGGCCAGAATTTTGTGAAAAGACAACAAGAATTACTGCTTCTTGAAACTCCTATCTTACAACTTTCTGCCATTATTTATCATCACATTCTTTCCACTAGAGCAGTACTACAAAAAGTAAGCAAAAGATTGACAAATACTGACATAAATATTTATTTTCCCATAACATGTATCATTACATGTTTGATTGATAGCGTGTTGTGCGCAACACTTGTTTCGGAATCAATATCCCAATCAAATATAAAATGAAATTTTATTTCAGTACCAATTAAACCTTATAGGCTGTACATACAGAATTCATCATTTCTTTTTAGACACAGACTTCCCATACATACCATCTAGGAACAAACCCGAAAACACTAGCACTGTGGCAAGCCACTGCCTAGGTAATAATGTATTACCAAATAATAATACTGATCCTAGGACAGTGAAAAATTTTCTTGTTGTTGTCATTATAGAACATGGTAAAGGACCAAAATCACTGACTGTCAAGAAAATAAAAAACTGTCCAAGGGCACTTGCAACAGAGAAAGTAACAAGATGCCAAATTATACTAGGATGCCTTTGAATAAATGATATAAATGTGAATAATTCACCAGTTGAAAGGACAGCAATACCTAAAAATAAAATGGACCATAAATTCATGCTAAGCATCATATGCCCTGACTTGGTCTGGAATTCACTTTTCATTCTTTCTTGAATGGCAGCTGTCAAACCATCCATAGTCAGTGATAAAAGTAACAAAAATTCACCAAAGCCAATCATTGTGTCATTTTCGGTGGATGTTTTGCCATCCTTATACATAAAAAGTGCCACACCAATTACTATCAAAAGCACAAACAGATACTTTTGCATGGAGTAACTTTTTCTACCCAACAGTACCCCCAAAATCATAACAGGTATCGGCTTGGCCGATTTCCCCACTACCTGCGTGGGATAATTAATCCATTGCAGGGCCATGTTACTACAAACCATAGCCAACAGGTATGTTAGAGCACTGCAACTATAATAAAGCGTTCTGGTGTTGTCTTCTCCTTGTTTCATCACAGTTGCAGTTACTATTTTGGCATATAAATAGTTGAAAATACATTGCACAAGCACCAACGCTAACGTACAGGTAAACTTCTCTTTATTTTCACCTTCACCATAACTGCCTCGGGTGATTTTCTCTTGAAGAATGCCAAAATAAAAGTAACATACGAAAATGCCAGCAGCACAAATAAATAGTTTTAAATTCTTTTCCATTTTAAAATAACGTGTGTTCAATCAATAACTCCGCAATCATTTATGTCACAAAACGATCCGGTGTGAAGACCCCATACATGTGAACTAACCACTGACACTCAGCCAGTACGACTGCACCACGTCATTCATGGTTGTCAACTAAACATTTGCGCATGCTTTCGTACGTCGTTGAACGTCGTCCAAAGAACATCTATAAATTATGTCCTCCCATCACGATGTAAGAGAAATTGTCTTACATCGTGTTCCCCACATTTTCGAATGGTCGGTCGTGAACGATTTTGTCTACATCATAAATGAATTGAACGCCGTAGTTGCTGTTTACTGATATTTCCATGATATATTTTACATTCCATGTTGGAAAATTAGATCAAAAAGTCACAAAATTGCATTTTACTTTCCCGTATTCGTACGTATATACAGAGTTAATATATGTAATATAGGGAAAGTTATGTAATCCTGCGGAAAATCGATTTCGAGATTTCAACGGAATTTTAAAGAATATTTTTCAAAATCTCAAATTTTCGACTCGAGTCAGATGGAAAGGGGTTTCTTCAATTTGGAAAATATTCTACGCATGGTTTAGGCCAGGGCCGTCAGACGAACGAGTACGCGAATGGCCTTCGCGAAGGTTTGGGGCACACGGTGATATCAGCTTATAATAGCTTTTTTTATAGCGACTCGTGTCACAAGCGGGAAGCAGGGGTGAGAAAACTTCGTGCGAATGCGGCGAGTTGTGTCAAACACACGGGTTGGTATATCAAAAAGAGACATTTATTGAATTTTACCAACTTTTAATGGACATTGACACGAAAAAATCAGTGCAGTTATACAAGCGTTGATCATTACAGTAAGGATATGATAACTAAAATTAACACTAATTACAAATACCTCAAATTAATATTTTTAAGAAAAAAATTATAAACCAAAATAGATACTAAATCAATATAAGTGTTATGTAACAATTTCAGAAAAATACTTATTGAAAATAAAGAAATAGGATGTGCATACTAAAGAAATAGGATGTGCATACTAGTCGCGCGACTTTTCTTGACGTCCGAGTTCCCTAGTGCTCGACCCAGCACGACTCGGCACGGTCTGGTCAAAACCTTGGTCTAAAACGGAACGGCTTGGCAAGATTATCGGGGCTGCCTACCGCTGCTTTCGAATTCAAGCGATGATTCAAATTATTCAAAAGATGAAAATTAAGTACGTTCACTAACATCGTATCTCGTGAATAAGCAATATTATCAATATCTAATTATTTTCACTTGTGGTTAATTACTTGATTATTCGTTCTAATTTATCGTCTATGATGTCATTTTATATTAAGAGCGAAGGAGGCGCGAATAATGTTACAGTTGGCAACACTCGTCTGATGTGACGTAGCCAGTAGCCTTCTCTACCCGCACCCCGCGCTGGAAGACGTCAAGAAAACTCGTGCGAGTAATTAGTATCTTTCGTGTGAAAATACACGTAATAAATTCACTTCAAAAATTATAGAGTAATGATGAACATTTATTAAACAAAGTGCATCACCTCCGCGCTCACAGCACAAGAAAGCAAGGGCCAACCGGAAATGAAACTTGTTATACGTATTCTTACGTCCCGCCATGCCCACCTAATTTATGTAGAAATTCCTTCTCTTTCTATCAAATACAATTTTACAAAATACCAAGAAAACATTTATTACCAAATGGTAAAAAATAACACTTTGAAAACGTGGAATGGAATTCTGACCAATTTAAATTTTTAGTAAAAGAAATGCTCACCTTGTGATTCAGTCTCCTTTGTGGAGAACATTGTCTGAATGTATATATACAGAGTACTTCACATATTTCAAATTAACACAACACTGGTACACGATAAAAGCCACTGTTTCAGCGATTGTCGTCGAGGTCTCCGAGCACTTTCGCCGATCTTTGTCAGATGAACTGACCACGATTGTGGTTCAATTGATATCCCCTCTGTCGTAGATCATAACTGTCCTCGAAGAATGGGGCACCGAGTTCATGTTCGTTGCCTCTCCCTTAGTAACCATCGCCTGATCGACCGTAGCCAAATGAACCTTCCGAACTTCCATAGTCCCTGGAGCTGCCTCGCCCAACAGGAGAGCGGCTTCTATACCGTGACGAGACTGAATCTCTGCCACTGTAGTAACCGTTGCCGTCGTAGCTGTCTCGACTTGATGACCGACCGTAATCACGGCTGCCTCCATAACCTCCACGGCCAGAGCCATAATCGTCATAGCGGCCTCTGCCCCCACGAAAACCACCCCTGGTTCCTCTTCCTCCACGGAAACCGCTCCTATCTGGCATGTAGCTTCCCCTAGAGCCTCCTCGAGGAAAGAATCCTCGGCCATTAGAACGGCCCCTGAATCCCCCAACTCTTCCACGGCCCCTACCTCTTGAAATTTCAACTCTTAACTTCGAACCAATGATTTCAGTTCCGTTTAAGTTATCACAAGCAGATTCAGCATCATCAATATTAGCAAACTCTATGAAAGCAAACCCAGGAGGATTGAATGCCACCCAAACATTATTCAGTTTTCCGTATTTCTCAAATTCCATTTCTAAATCTTCTTTCTTGATGCTCTCGCTAAGGCCACCCACATAAACACGAGTTCCCCTAGGGGGATATGCCACATCTGTTGCCATCCTGATAGAATGAACCGAAGATGATGTAGACCTGTAGTAGTCCTAAATAATCGGAAGAGATTCTCTCAGAGTTTACCGGCACCAACCACTTCTGACAATGGCGTGAGAGGAAACGAGACAATTTTAAATAAGACTCTTATCGCAAGCTGTGTTGCCAATTCACAAGGCTCGGTGTTGTCGGCTCGTCCATCCCATTTCTCACGCAAATAATTAACATGTTTTCTGAACGATAGCTTCAATGTGTTTATCATAGAAAACTGAGTTTTTTTACCAGTTATTCCCAGAACTCTGATGAATGTGATGGTTATTTTGTAATTGAGTTCAATTGTTTAGTTTCGAAGAAATTAATTATAAATTATAGCCGAGTGTTTGCTTGTACATTTTGACGTCCTTAAATTTTCACCATGCTAGAAACTTTTTTATTATTGAAGAAAAGGCCAAACTTCTAGCGGATGCAATGACACGGAAAGTCCAAATTTTGATACGAGACCAACCACGTTTCTGTATGAATCATGGTTATTGAGTTAGACGATGATAATGCCGATGATTTAGTGCGTTCGGAACGAACATCTCATGTTCTCAGAATGCGTGTGCGATTCTAAACAGATGGGGAAAGGAAAAATAGAGTATTTATTTTGGAATTTCACTTACAAAAAGTGAAATACAAATAAACCTGTCTAAAAACTGAATTAGAAATTTTACAATTAAGGAGCATTCATGCATAAAACAAACATGTCTATCGGGAAAAAACTTTAGTTCTTTGTAAATTCTTCAGAGGTCAAAAAATGGTTACATTAGCTACAGAAATTGTAGCAGGTTTGTGTTTGGAGAAATAAAATATTTGCTTACAAACTGCAGTAAAATAATTTACCCCAATCAAATGTAATAATAGTGGTTCTATTTTATGCAAAAGCCAACATGTCCGCAGGTGCTTCGGCCCAAAGCAAACATGTCAAAAATTTCCAAATTGGATATGCAAAAACAAGCATATCCAACTTTTAACCTGGAATATCGTCATAATTATTATAACTGATTTGATAGCAGTATTTGTAGACTTTTGTAACAATACTAGTAAGAAGCAGAGCATATTACATTGCTTGAAAAGGCGATAACTTGTCAACAACCAGTTTTTCGCTGTTTCAGAAAAAACTGATTTGATGGACATGTTATTGGCATGAACTCTCCACAATTAACAATGTTAAATCCAAAGTCATTCAGTCAGTAATTATGTCTTACAGTGTGCTTTCAGATGCAAAGATGTGGCGTATTTATTTATTTATTTGTCAAAAAACAGTAAAAACTGTATATGACGTATTTGTAGCTGAATGTTCAAAAAGAATATTAGACATTGTCCATGCCATGCCATTTTAAAAACATTTTAAGAGCATTTTATTGATCATTCTCGCTTATATTTTAGGTCATCAAAATCCGCACCCTAGTTATTATATTTCCCATCCTAGGGATACTATACAAATGCTCGACAATGAGTCGAGGGTGATTGGTAAATAAAGGTAAGTTTTTTCATTCAAAATGTTTTGGTTGAATGTGTCATATTACAGATTATCCCTCCGGCGGGCGCGTAGCGGCACTCGGTGCCGCATTCTTACATTTTTGTTGATGTCGTGCAAATACTCGGTGTCGCACTATTGAGCTCATAGTTATTCTTCATTCATTATATCTTCAACCGGATGACACTTCAAATCACGATTTTAGACACTGCCGATCGACCGTTATTCATTAGTAATCCGAACTCTGCAACGGTTGCGGCACTCAGTACCGTAAGCTCTTTGTCAATGAAATTATATTTGCGTATTTTATCCAGTAGAATTCTTACTGCTGTTTTGTTATTGGGCTTTATGACACTGATTTTGGAGTACGAACTACTAATTCAAATTTAAATGCGTTGTTTCCATAGAAACGTTAGAAGTCACGTTTGCACCGTATTCATTCCCCGATATGTAACATATACCCAGATACGCAGGGAGCAAGTGATGGATATCAATCAATATTGTTATTTCGTTTGGTATTTAGTTAGTTATTATGAAATAAAATGTATAAAAACATAAATAAAGAATATTTTTACACATTCAACCACAAAAGTAGCACCTATTGGCGCGAAAGTCGAAGTTGATAAATGCGGTTGGAGTGCCGCACGCGCCTGCTGCCGGGAAATGACAGGACGGCGCCCGCCGGAGGGTGATGTGGAATGACACAGGTAAAGCTCAGCTCATGCTGCGACGTGATTTTATTCGTTTTAATGATTATCCGAAAATATGTTCGTTTGAAAGTTGAGTGACAATTTAAAATGAGTAGTTACTGAAACATTGAGGGGGGACATACCCTCATCCCCCCCCCGTGAATCCGCACCTGGTTATTAGAAGTCTTATTACAAAAAAATTAAAATAAACAGTTCCTTCAAAATTTTTGACATTCAATTTTTATTTTCCCGTATACGTACGTATACACGGAGTGATATACGTAGTATAGGAAAAGTTATGTAATGCTGCGCGAAAAAATGGACAATTTTCGGCGGAAAAAAATTAATTGCCGGGCCGTAAAAACGAATAAGTGGATAAAACCACTTGCTAAATTAAGAAAAAAAATCCTAACGCGTGGTGTAGCCAGAAACCCTGTTTTCTAGGTCCTTAATACCGAAAACCCAATTGAAAGGAAAACGTCCGTCCGTCTGTCCGCCTGTGAACACTGCTAGCGCTTAAACCATACGTTCGATTTCTTCCAAAATGGATATTCCCTGGTCGATCTAATTCTAGTCAAAGCTTTGTGATTTTGGAAAAGATTCTTCAAAATTTGGGGGTACTTTATATGAAGCTCCCCGGGGATTTTCAAAATTTTCTCAAAAACGGCTCCAAATTTTTTCTTTAAATTTCTTGTATGAATAGAGTAAAATACACTTTTTAACATGGCATAGGTCCGATTTCCACGTACAGCTCTGAATTTTCGAAAATTGTGAAAGTTTGACTTTTTTTCGGCGTCTTTCTCCAACTACAAAATTGAAGATAGAGATTTTTTCTTCAAATAAAATTTGTTGTGCATATTGAGTTCTTTAATAAATGTCATGTAAATATTTTTCAAAATTTTAGTAGTTTTCGTGCAATATTGCGAGCAATATGTACAATTTTAAAAAATGACAAAAACAAGATTTTCTCAAAAACGGCTCCAAATTTTTTCTTTAAACTTTTGGTAGGGATAGTGGTAAATGTACTCTATCAATGACATAAAAGCCATTTTGGTCTATCGGTTGGTTTTTTAAAAATTACAAAAATGTAAATTTTTTTACTTGTCTCTCACGTCGTTAATATTTACATTATCGGCGAATTTTTTCACATTATTAGATTTACGAGTATATATGCTTTAAATAATGTCAAGTAAAGTTTCTCGAAAACACTACAGTTTTCTGTGAAAAGTAGCTCAAATTTCGGCATTTTCAGAAATGCTCAAACGCCATTTTCTCGTATATGGCTGCAATTTTTTTCTTCAAACTTTTGTAACGGATAGTGCTAATTACACTCTTTAGTATAGCGTAAAGTTTATTTTGAGTTATTTTTTTGTTTTTTAAAAAATTACATAATTGTAATTTTTTTGAAAGATCTCTCACATCCTTAATATGCACATTATTCGCAATTTGTAAACATTATTATATTTGTGAGTGTAAGTGCTTT
Source organism: Acheta domesticus (assembly GCA_031308135.1). Taxonomy (NCBI): domain Eukaryota; kingdom Metazoa; phylum Arthropoda; class Insecta; order Orthoptera; family Gryllidae; genus Acheta; species Acheta domesticus. The sequence goes on along the minus strand of JAHLJT010003656.1, from coordinate 40,501,690 downwards.
AAATAACTTCAAATAAAGTATTTTGAAAACTCAATCATTTGCTGTGAAAATGAGCTTCAAATTTTGCATTTTTAGTAGCGCTAAAACGCCATTTTCTCTTGAACGGCATATGATTTTTAAAAGAAAATTGCCATTTATGACTAGGTCTTTGTGTTCTTTAATATTCTAAAATTAATATTTCCGTTCTACCAATAGGAAACCGAAATATTAAGAAAATGACAATAGCATATTATGGCAATCAGTTTAAAACGTTCCTTTTTTTACACGAATAAGAAGATATTACCGAACGAACGACGTTAGAAGTGAGTTCTGTAATATCTTCTTACGAGTGCAAATAATTAACATTATAAACGAGTTGCATACACTATTTTTTGTATAAGAGTATTGTAAGGATTTAAGGGAGCGAAATTGTGTTAAGTTGTAATTTGTAGTTGTAGTAGATCTCAAATTCATGTTTTTTCATGAATGCTACCTAAGCGACAAATTTGTTTACAAATGGCAATTAGTTTGAAAGTATTGATTCAAACATACTGGATTTGCCTAGAGAAATTGTGGAAGAATCTCCAAAGCAAAAAATGTTATGATACCGAAAAAGCCTTGCAAACTTTATGAGAAAGAGTACTTAAAGTTAAGGAAATTTATGGATAAAAAATATGCAAATTTATTATGCAAAGCTGCTGTTCTTTCGTATCTATCAGAGCAGTTTGGTAAAGTAAGTTTAATGCACATGCTAGAATAAAGACGTTTGTTGATTTAATGCATGCTTCTTTAAACATTATGTCCACAGCATGTAAAGCGTCGACACTATGGTGCACTTATTCCAAATTAAAGGAAATGCTAAAGATCAAAGAATATTGATATTGAAACTTTTCACAAAGTAAGTTTACTTATGAAACAGGTAAATGTGGGATATCAACCTATAAAGGCAATGGTATTTTCCCAACAAGATGTTAACACACTTCTTACAAAAGCTGATGATGAAACTTTTCTTTAATGAAGGTATAATAATGACAGTGGCAATAATAGTTAAGTTTTATTTATTAACTGGTCTATTGTATTAATAACTGGTATGATTTTCAGGTTGTTGCTATTTTTGGCATATTTGGTGCTTGTAGACGTGTCGAATTGTACAATTTGTGCATCAACGATGTGAAAGAAGAAGGTTCTGTTTTGATAGTGAACAAAAAATGACAAGCCCGGAATATTTACTATCGTATCCAGTGAAGAATTTAATTATGTTGAGGTCTGTAAAAAATACATCTCCTTAAGACCCTTAAATGTTAAACACAAAAAACTTTTTTGTTTTACTATCATGGCAAATGCAGCTGTAATCCATTTTTTTAAAAGTAAGTTTTTTCATAACGTATTTGATTTTACTGCGAACACTGCAATCTATTTATATGGTACCACTGCCTTCTTTAAACTCCATAACTGAAAATATATAGGGGCCGTGACTATTACGTCAGTGATGGCTCATATTTCGTGCAGAAATAGCGATGACTTAATGATTCGTGCAATAATATGCCATACTATGAACGATTTTGTTAATGTAAAAGGGTTGTTTATAACACTGGTATACAAAAAAATGTACTTTTGGCGTTGATAGATGGCAGCTGGCAAGAAAGAGTATGTGGCAATTCAATATAGCTAGCGAAAACCCAAGGAAATAGAAAACTAATACGGGAAAGTCTGTACCATTCTGTAGCACCACTAGTTTATTTTCCTATGAGTAACAAATTGTATGCGACGTAGTTTTTTGCGACGGACGTAACGTTTCGGCTCAACGTTCGTAGCTCATTCGTAGCTCAACAGCCATCCTCAGCCATCTGGTTTAAATATGAAAATAAGAACATTTAAAGAGTTGACAAGTTATAAATTAGTCACAAATATGATTGTAAGTTATTGGTTTCATCTGTAATATCATTGTTTTTATTTTGTTATAAATAGTACTTATGTAAGTTGACAGAAGCTTACCTTTTTAACATATTGGTAATAAGTACTACAGCTTTGTGACTAATTTATAACTAGTCAACTCTTTAAATGTTCATAATTTCATGTTTAAACCAGATGGCTGAGGATGGCTGTTGAGCTACAGCCGAAACGTTACGTCGTCGCATAAAACTTCGTCCCATACAACTTGTTACTCATAGGAAAAAAAAATTATGTCAAACATTTTTAAGGAACTATCAGTTTATTTTAATTATTACCAATGACATTCATAGGAGAAGAAGAATAAACTTTATAAATCTTATTACGAAACTCATCTTACTTTCGTTCAGATTGACTTTACCGTATATAACCAAAATGGATAAGCATAAATAAAGGACAATGTAGTGTCGAGTAGTAAAATTCTTCCTAGTTTATTTTTTAATGGCACTATACTACAATTTCTGCTTTCTTGGACTATAAAAAGAAATCAAATAAACGTACACGAAAAGATCACCATTTCAACACTTAAGAAATCAAACATGAAAATTAAAACCAGCTTCATATTAAAATAGGTCACCACCAAGGACGAAGTGTTCGAAAAATCCATTTGTGGTAATTATTATTTGTGCGACAGGGTCTGAGAAAAAGATGATGTGTCGCAGGTTGCTGCACAAGACACAACTTTTCGGGACGATGGATCAGATAGTGCGATGATTCGTCGTATGACCAAGGTCCATCAGCAACACGTGACGAACATGAAACCAGTTTGACACTTTCTTGATCTCCATCGATGCAGTATTCAGCAACAGCCAGTTGACCTTCTACATTTAATCGAATTAATTGGTTATGTCCATATCCATGGCACGGCATCATTGTCATTAAATTGGGTGGCCCGAAGAATGTTGTATCCATACACGAATTGGTTCCCATATTCCGAAGCTCTCCCCAATGCACGTTTCTGGGGAGATCTGGAATAATATCGTGAGCTACGTTTTCCATGTACCATTGGAAGCCTTTGCAGTGAAGTCTCCTTTTAAGACTCAGTTGCTTTGAAATATCCCCGTGGTCCACAAATCGAGCTAAAGGTACTCGAGTGTAGAAGTATTCCTTGTGTTTTGGATCAAACCAAGTTTCAACAACACGCTTGTAATTATAAAGATCCAGAGGTCCTTTTTTCCTTTGCCCGAAATCATAAGGCAAAAACTTTCTAAAAACGTGCCCAACTCGAGAACACGGGACCCATTTTATGCTTCCTCCACATTGCCAAATCTTGAACGATAGTTCCATATTTTCCCCACCCCAAACGAGAAGACCCGGGTCGTACGCTTCGAGACGTAAAAAGAATTTACGGTCGATGGCAAGCAGGCCTCCGGCATGGGTGGGAGACTCGTACGGCTCGCTCTTATATTTTCTACTTTTTTCCTGTTGCGCCGTGAAGCTTATGTTTCTCGTACAGCAAACTCCAATCAAATCCCCCCCGATAATCACCGTTGAGATTTTCAGAGCGATAATGAAAATTGTTCAGATCTATGACATCAATAATAGGCACTGTCATTACAGTTCTATCTCGATAAATTGGCTCTAGTAATGGAGGCAACCAATTAACATTCACCTCACAGTGAGCATCCAAAAAAACAATTATTTCCCCTCGAGCTTCCCTGGAGCCCCTGTTTTTAGCCCTTATGAGCCCCTCTCGCCTTTTATTTCTTATTAATTTTATTATTTTGCTGAATCTGAAGACGTATTTTTCGATTTTTTTTCTTAAAAACTTACTTTCACTACAGTCGTCAACAAGCAAAATTTCTTCAAGGTATCTTTTAGGAGTCCTGTTCATCACGCTATTAACAGTCCGAATCAGGGTGCTCCAACCCTCGTTGTGAAAAATGATAATGATACTAGCTCTCGGCATATTTACAGGATAGTTCCAATATTTACATTCATCCAATCGGGTGTCTGGAATATGCCTATTCAGGGATACTTTATCCGAGCATGCCATATTTACTCCGTATCTTGCTATCGAACGTTGCGATATATTTTTGAGAATGCAATAGGGAATTTCTCTAGAATCAACTGCTCTTTTTCTTTTGCTCGTAGACTCAAAGTTACCTAAACGACCAACCAATTGCACTGATTTTCTCGATTTTCCATTTCTGGCATTTGATACAACTTCATTTACATTGGCATTCTGTTTAATAAAATACACCGATAAAAAAGCTCCGGTCATACTTGCAATGAAAATCGCAGAGAAAAGTCTGTTTTTCTGCCATTTAACTCTCATTTCGATAATTCTAATGTACCTATGTGACGTGAATACCGTCGGAACACGAATCATACAAGTAACTTGTAAAACTTGTCGGATCTCGAATCAGAAAACTTCGGTAAGATCATTGGCCTTCATTGAAAAGAATCAATTCCTTTACTTCATGTCTGACACTAAGGAGACGGTAAAGGTGTTGTTTGTGCAGCGGCAACAAATGTAATTCAAAGAGAAACAAATGATTTCTAAAGCAACAAAGTAAATTAATGACTTACTTTTTAGCAGAATTGGCAGCTTCCCAAGAAATTCATATTACAAAAAACATCATATTACTTCGTAACAAATTCAATTCAAAACTGAATACAGTTTCATTTAGTTTAATATTTTCCAGCATTGAGTTCTTTGAGTAAATATAATGCGTTTGGTGACAAAAATCGCCAGGTTATCGAAGCATGCCAACGAAACAAACGCTATACTTACAATATTCAGATGATAATCTTCCATCCAACGCGCAAATGTATTATATTCCTTGCTTTGTAGGTAATATTTTTGTTTGTTTTTACTCGATATGTATGGCCATTTTCAATAATTCTTAAGGGAATATCTGTACAATTATCCACATTCTAGGCTACTTCTGAATAACAAACATCCTTTGCTTCCGTTTCCAAACCAACTTCATTAAAAAAAGTGAACATCGTTCTTTGGATTTAATTTTAATTCAATTTATTGTATTATTACTAGCGTACTTATGCGAGAACTCTCGCATGTTAATTTCCACCGTGTTCCTTATCTTTCGTCTTCCATTTTAAGAGGGGAAGTTGTTAATGAAACGTGTATATTTGTTTAAAAAATTAGAAAGGGGACTTCCAATGTACTTACAGAATTTAAAATTAAAATAAAAACAATGAATTGTGATGTTTAAAACAAATTTTGAATAAAGGTTTATTCAGTATTACACGTAGACATGTTCTTGGAATCACTAACTACACTTTCTTAAAACCATTTGAAGTAATTATACGATCTTCCTTGAGAGTTAGCTTTTCTCTACCCTTGGTAGTCACAAAAATATTACAAAAGCTTTTTACTCTCGAGAAAGCTACTTAAATTTGTCCACGCGAATATACAGGATCGGGCATGCATACCCCTACTCTTTGGAATATTATTTCACTTATTACCGAACTGCGATTTGCAATTAGATCGCCTAGGTGATAAAGTAATTAGTTTCATTTCACGTACAGTTGCTGATTCTGCACGTCTCCGAACAGGTGGGGTAGTATCGAGAAGCGCCGAGCCAGCAAAATATAATAGAATGTTCAAGAAGCTCTCGTCCTATAGATTTCGGCACGAGGAAAGTTTCTTTCTGGCCTTCGGCTTCAAAATGTTAATGCCCAAGAAAGCTTCGTCTAGGAATTATTCAAGTAAATAGATTTTAGTAATGCTGCCCGAATGTTGCGTGATGCTTTTGACGTGAATATTTAGATTCATTTTTTCAACAAATCCTTCATATTTTCAAGTCTTTGACTTTGAACACTTTGTGCAAATCGCCACGTCTCCGTGAAGTTCTCTTTCTTTAGATCTCAGTTATGAAGATCGGTTGCATGTGCGATAAACGCATATACCCTACTAAAATAATATAGGAGAGTATTTTATATAACATGAACAATAAAACCTGAGATGAAGTAGCAGCATCTGGACTATCATACTCTGTACCAACTATACTTCAACCCATTTTCAATGATTAACATATCGATCTGTTTAATAATAAATTTAGATCTATATCCTTTACTAACCTACTCAAAAGAGCAGTAAGAGAACTAAATGTACTAAGAGAATAGTCCTAATTTTCTTGCAAATACTTCAACTTGTCGAAGATATGAATTAACTTGTTGAAATTACTAATCACTCTAGGAAAATTATTATATCCCAGCATTTGCAATGCAATATCATTACTGAACACGCTGACTTGAACATTTCACTGAATCACTGCTGATGAAGAAAACACTGGCAAAGGTAAAACAGAATCCAAACCTAACATGACACAGCCTTCACTCTGCACTATACACAATCATGCATTATTTGCCAATATCGTTTATTTCTTTTTTTGATGAAGGACATCAAAAGATGTAAGAGCTCGCTTTCCATCATAGTTTGACTTAGTTTCTAAGCTATCTTATAATGCCCTTCTCAAAATTTCTTCAGCCTTCTGCCTTATCTTTTGGATTCCCACGCAGAATATTCTGGCAATTTCGTGGTGGTGGTTCCTTCCTTGAGTCTCGGTCGTCTAGTAGTAGTCTGTAGCTCCTTTCGTGACTTTTCATCATGGCGTAAGGACTTGCAGCGAATTTACCTTTTATCAAAGTGAATTGCACCCACCTTCAAAGAAACGAAATCGAATAAACAAGGTAAAACAATTATTTATCTTCAATGATTTATGTTACGTCTTTAAAATCAACCACACCAGAAAAATAAACAATATAATGAAAGAAATATAGGCCTATGCTTTCATCAAATTTCACTTTAATTCATAATTTTAAAAAATCCTCTTGAATAGCCCTGTCAATGAATGTATATTGACTTAAATCAGAGGAGTTTGAAATTTGAGGGTTGAGCGATAAAAACAGGCAAAAAGATTTTCAATAAGAATAACATGAGCGTTTTGTGATTATCCTTACCAAGTGCATGAGTACTGTAGGTTATATCACAAACTTTTCACAGAAACAAGTGTGTCAGTACTTACATTCGATAGGTGAACGGTTGCACTATACACATAAAAAGTATTCTTCATCGATATGAGGCAACTATTTAATACTTCTAATGGTTGCTGCGAGAGCATTGACATTTATATGCATAATCTTGAATTAATGTACTCAGAAAGCATACATACAATATGGAGAACTCTAAGGCTTCTAAACATGACATCGCAAACAAAGATCGCCTCCAGCGCCAAGTAATATAGTTGGTATTGGATAATATCGATAAGCGCCAGACCAACAAAAATGTAATGTAATGTCCAAAAGTATTTCATCCTGTAGATTACGGTGTGAGGAATGTTTTTTGAGGCCGTTGGCCTTAATACGCTTCGTTTAGGTGTTATTTAACTATACGTATCTTGACATGCCGTCATGTGATCCGGGTTGCATTTGAAATTAATATTTAGATGGATTTTTTCAACAAATCCTTTACATTTTTGTAGCCAAAATGCAATTCGTAACGTCTCCGTGAAATTCTCTTTCTTCAGAGACCTCATTTATAAAGATTGGTTGCGTGTGAGAGCCGCAAAGGAAAGGTATACTACTGAAATAATACAGGAGACGATCATCAGCAAGTAAATAAGTCTTAACCATATGGCTTTAAAGGCACTAGAGGTGTAAACTTCATGTTTCTGCTCTTTGGGCCTGGAAATCACGCCATAGCATGAAATGTAGCGAAAATTGTAGTTAGTTTATAGAATATGGTATTGTAGTTTAATAGTGGTAGTTTCGCGGAAAGCGGTAGAGAAGTTGTTGCATGAAATACTAATTTATCGTAATAAGTAGTACTTGGGTTAAGTTACGGAAAAGTGAATCTGGAAACTTAAAATTTTTTGTTAAAATGAAATTTTAATGCGTAAATGTACAGCACACGAACGAGTACTCTAGAATATGAAGGTAATGGCTCCTGACTATACCGGATTTCGTAATGAAAAATTTAAGTTAAATTGTAACGAGTGGAAGGTTTTCTTGTAATGTTTTATATGAAGTGTTCTCATGTAATATTTTTCTGTACCAGGTTCTAATTTCCGGATCCACGTTGGAGGGGAGGGAGTACGGCGGGTGCCAGACTCCGCAAGGCGTCGGAGGTCGTTTGGTAGTGGATTTTCCTGGAGTCGCCAGTGGCGCCATCACACAAAGGTCCAATGCGCCCTCGTTTGCATCGTGTGGGTGGAGACTGGCTCTGAAAAGAACTGTATCCCGAAGAGACGAGAGGAATGACGACTCTGAGCAGCGATCTTGTATTTAGGGTTGCATCACATCTCATCCGAAGACTTGTAAAAGAAGTGGATCATTTAGCTGTGAGAACTGAAAGTCAGTAATCAAGACAAAAGAATAATTTATAAGATTCCTTTGTTATAATTTAAATTGGAAATTTTATAAAAGAAATGCTTACCAGTTTTCCGTTTACCATTCAATACGTTTTAAAATATTATTCTTTCACTTCTTTCGAAATGCATTATCAATGTTTTTATTTTTTTTTATTCTGGACCTCAAGAAAATGTGCGCAGATAAATATCTTTCCCCACACGTCATATACAGTTTTTACTGTTTTTTGACAAATAAATAAATTTAGCAGTGTTTTCATGATTTTAGATTTGGTTTGTTCTCTCAATGTTTCACGACAAATTTCGATGTTCCAGATTAATTGAACAAGAAAACTACAGGAACTTTGGTCGCTGCTGGTCCAGTTTTCTTTGATGGCTGAAGGTCAGTACTCTAAAATTCTACATGAATGAAACTACATGAAATACCATTAATATCCTAATATTAGCAAGTTAGTTATTTCATAAAATGCACATTTGTTACCATTTCCGATATTTATCCTTCATATATATGAGAGAAGTGTGAAACTAAAAAAGTACGGTTATAATAAAGACGACACCAGTTATTTTTTTTCGTTTTAAAAGCTTTATAATCCTTTGTAAGTAGATCATACGCTACAGAAAGATTATTAGTTTTTGACAATTTATAAGAATCCGTGGACACAAATCCCTGAAAGTGCTACTGATGGATACAGAATTATACCCCCAGTCATTAATCGGAAAAGTTTCAGAAGAAAAAAATTGTAGATATTTATTTATTTAGATATTTATTTGTCAAAAAACAGTAAAAACTGTATATGACGTGTGGGGAAAGAAATTTATCTGCGCACATTTTCTTGAGGGCCAGAATTTTATTTAAAAAAAACAAAAAAAAACGAAAAAATGAATTTAGAAAATAATTATTTTAGAAAATAAAGATATTTGAAAAATGTTTTTTCCCGAGTTATAGAAAATCAATTTCAACTGTAAACGAACTACAAGCAAAAGAAGTGCTCAACAAAACGTGCGCACAGTGAAGCTACATTTACGTCCAGAAGCAAAACAAGGGGCCATCTCAGCATTTGCTCAATGGATCAGGGAAACTGGACAAAAACCTGATCGAGACGGGGTAGTTTGCAGATTATGACATACAAAAGATTATTGCAACTCACATCGTGGTGTTATAATCGTGGTGACAGTTGAGGAAATGGGGGACCGTTCGGGTGCAGGTGAAAGGAGCAGTGGGGAAATGAAGGGGAAGATTGGTCCCGGATAATGTTCTTACACGCAACACTCACCGTGCTGGATACTCGGATTGACATGAAAATTTACCAGCTTGTTCAGCACGTTTCATAACCCCTTCATACAAATTTTTAAGTGCTATGAAGCATTGCAAGTAGTGTTTTATTTGCGACAATTAGCATTGAGACCTTTCATGACCTTACTGCCTCTCGAAGCGCGGAAATGGCCGCGCGCCTCCGGTCCTGCGGCCGTTATACGGGATTTCAGCTTGCTTTGGTCCCAAGATTTTTCAATATGGCGGCCACTCGGCCCTGCCAACTTTGAAAATGTACATGAAGCTAGACATCGGCGCTACATTCAAACACGCAATTCGAGGAAATTGCCATCAGGAACTTCTCTCATTATAATGTTAATTTTAATCAAATGAATGTTTTGAAACATTGAAATAATGATCATTTGGATCGATTATTTTGATAGTTTTCGACTGAAACTCATAATGTTGAAATATGAGAAGTTTAATGTTTTACTTCATTTTAAAATGCAAATATAATTAGAAAGCTTTAGAGGAATAAATTACATTCTTACAAAGATTGTTAATGATTGATATAATATAGAATTAATGGAAGGAAATTTTAAAAAATTGAAATCAGAGTATATCTTAAATATTATTTGTCTCCATTTCATTATTACAATAATATATTTAATCTCAACATTCAACAGTGAAAACTAAGGAAGAAGAGTTAAAACTATTTATTTTTTTACCAAGTAAATTTATTTCACAATAGTTGCAAACAAGTGTTTTTACAGTTAAGTTTTTTGTGAAATCTTCATCTACACTGCTCCTGATCAGATGCACAATTTGTTTGCACAATATACCCCATCCTTCTCTCTATACCCAACCATAATTTTCTCCGCATTTTTCCAATACTCCACTGCATTTTTCCAATTTGTCCAAAGTTGACACCTTAAAAATTTAAATAATGTATTCATAACACTATTAAGTTTAAGATATTGAATCTCATTTTCCTTGTGTTAAATATGTCAATGAATTTAGATAATTAAGATTCCTGTTTCAAAGCTTGCTTCCAAAGGTTTCTGGCCTTTTCCATTCTGTAGCAAGGTTTTCTAAGGACATTCTTATTGAAGAATCACTTTGACTGAGATCACATATTTTCAGTTGAAACAGCATTAGGGAGTAAGCCTTGAATCAGTCTGCCCTTCAGTTCGCTGCAATTTATCAACTATACCCTGTTGTTAATTACTTTTAACGTTTGAAAAAAATATTTATATGATAACTGCTTGAATCATTTTAATAGAATATATGAAGGTGAATATGAAAAGATGAAAATTAAAATGCAAGAATAATAACATACAGCATTTACCATGTATCCTGACAATAAATATTTTTAAAATGTTCACCTTTTGCACAGAATGTTAGCAGTATTGGTCTTATTTTACGTATGATATCTACATTACAGATCTGCTGATGGGCTTTCTGGCCTGGCTTCATAAATCTTTGGTCTCATTGTGTACTACATACACTCCTTTCTTTGGGTCAGCCATGACTATAAAATATCAAAAAATTATAATAGTTATATAATTATATAATAGTTATATAATTAATAAATAAATTATAAATAATAAATATATAATAGTTATATAATTACATTAATACTACACAAAAGTATTGCATAGTGTAATGTATAATATAATATAGGTTTACATAGTAAATACTGTCCCACATTTAAAATACTAAATATATTTCCATGAGAGTGTGAAAGTATCAAAGTATGTAATCAGTAATTGTATGTTCAAAGCAATGTAAATATGTATATGATTTATTGAATATGAATTGCTAGAGCAAAGTATCTTGTCATACATTGTTTGAAGCAATTCTCTTTGACAGATATCATTGTTATTATTTTTACTATTGATATTATTATTATTACTACTAATAAGGCTGACAAAAATAATTCTCCTGGATAATTTACATCATCTTTACCTCTATGAACAATATACTTACTTTGATTTTCCAAACAAAAATCTTTTAAGAATTCTGAACAAAGAAGTTTAAGGTCCTTGGAAAAAGAATGTATCATAATTGCCTCTGATATTCTCCCAAATTTCTTTTTCTGAAAGAACTTTCCCTGTAAAGAGTGTTTCCTATTATTTCTTCTTTGCAAACTATACCCAATACAAAGTATAAAAATATACACTCATATGTTGAATGTTACCATCATGAGTTTTTTTATAGATGAGTCTTGCAATTGCTTTCTTCACAACCATCTAAGTGATCTGATTGAGTACTGACTTCACAATACTGAAAGAATATTGTTAAGTCGATATGAACTGCATTTTAGAGATACACATACATTTGTAATGTTAATTTTTTCACATATGGCTTTATTATTAGACCAAACACCATGAATTAAAATATGTTCAATCACCATGTGTGCTACAATTCCCAATTTATAGATATAACCAAAGATATACAAAATACCTGCATGTGGTAATGCACAAATAATCTATTCCATAACATAGAGCAATAACATTGTATCTTGCTGCGCTATTTAATATTCATTGTTTAACTTTAACACGATTTGCATGCGTCATTTTAACTCACTTACGTGCATTGTTTCCACTGTCTCGTTTAAAAATTCAAAAACAAATAATGCGATGAGAATATCAAATCAAAACGACAAATTCAATTTAAAAATTGTAAATATGCTTCTACGCCAGCTTCTAAGCGTGCAAGAGTGCAGTTTTGAACATGTTGGTAGAAAATAAAACAAATGAAAAGATGCCAACCCCAGCTAAATAAAGTCTCTTTCGGCGTGTATGTGCCAACACATGGGGAGTTTCATTGACGGTTGACTCCTCTGAAATGGACCTGTACTAAACTTAAAGTGAAACGAAAAGTCCCTAAGACAATGCCGTTAGTATAACGGGTGATATTCATGAAGTTGGTATGATCCACTTTCTCTGGGACCATTTGAGCCTGCAAACGGCTATACTCGAGGGCCCCGCCGCGCCGCCGCTATCGGACTTATACTTCGTTTTGCTTACTTGGCGCACGAGGGGGGGTGTCAATAAAATAGAATATCTCACGGTATTTTGCGTCGTTCTCGGTTGTGCCGCTAGGATTCGCATGATCGCGACTGTATCGAGCAGTGTTGGCGATCATGCGACTACTGGCGGCACAATGGAGAACGACGCGAAATACCGTGAGATATTCCATTTTGATGACACCCCCCCTCGTGCGCCAAGAAAGCAAACTAAGTATAAGTCCGATAGAAGTTGGGGTGACGAAACCGAATATTTACATGGCAAGTTCGGACAGATGAAAAGGTCGAACACTTGCCTGAATAATCAAAATTCAATTATTGCAAATATAAATGTAAAACCTTTAGTTTTCAAACGTTATACTCTCTTTTTTCGGTAATATTTGTAACGCGATAAAAGCTAAGAGCTTTATATAGCTTGCTAGGGGAATTTTTAAGATTTCGTATCAACCACTGCCACTTCTCGACGAAAGTTCTTCGCGTTGATTCGCGAGAACTTAGAATGGAGCAAGCTCTCTGTATTACTAACTTTTTAGCACTCTCGGAAGGATTAAATTTAACTTTTTGCAGAGGATTTTCCCAGTTTAAGCCTTCTATTTTTCGTATGTTAACTATACCTCTGCAGTTTTCAGTCATTTTTTACTTTCCCGTATACGTACGTATACACGGAGTGATATACGTAGTATAGGGAAAGTTATGAAATGCTGCGCGAAAAAATGGCCAATTTTCGGCGGAAAAAAATTAATTGCCGGGCCGTAAAAACGAATAAGTGGATAAAACCACTTGCTAAATTAAGAAAAAAAATCCCCTAACACGTGGTGTCGCCAGAAACCCTGTTTTCTAGGTCCTTGATACCAAAAACACAATTGAAAGGAAAACGTCCGTCTGTCTGTTCGTCCGTCCGTCCGTCTGTCCGTCTGTCCGTCCGTCTGTGAACACTGATAGCGCCTAAACCATACGTACGATTTCTTCCAAAATGGATATTCCCTGGTCCATCTAATTCTAGTTAAAGCTTTGAGATTTTGGAAGAGATTCTTCAAAATTTGGGGGTACTTTATATGAAGCTCCCCGGGGATTTTCAAAATTTTCTCAAAAACGGCTCCAAATTTTTTCTTTAAATGTCATGTATGAATAGAGTAAAATACACTTTTTAACATGGCATAGGTCCGATTTTTACGTACAGCTCTGAATTTTCGAAAATTGTGAAAGTTTGACTTTTTTTCGGCGTCTTTCTCCAAATAAAAAATTGAAGATAGAGATTTTTTCTTCAAATAAAATTTGTTCTGCATATTGAGTTCTTTAATAAATGTCATGTAAATGTTTATCAAAATTTAAGTAGTTTTCGTGCAATATTGCGAGCAATATGTACAATTTAAAAAAATTACAAAAACAGGATTTTCTCAAAAACGGCTCCAAATTTTTTCTTTAAACTTTCGGTAGGGTTAGTGGTAAATGTACTCTATCAATGACATCAAAGCTATTTTGGTCTATTGGTTGTTTTTTTCAAAAATTACAAAAATGTAAATTTTTTTACTTGTCTCTCACGTCGTTAATATTTACATTATCGGCGATTTTTTTCACATTATTATATTTACGAGTATATATGCTTTAAATAATGTCAAGTAAAGTTTCTCGAAAACTCTACCGTTTTCTGTGAAAAGTAGCTCAAATTTCGGCATTTTCAGAAATGCTCAAACGCCATATTCTCGTATATGGCTGCAATTTTTTTCTTGAAACTTTTGTAATGGATAGTGCTAATTACACTCTTTAGTATAGCGTAAAGTTTATTTTGAGTTATTTTTTTGTTTTTTCAAAAATTACATAATTGTAATTTTTTTGAAAGATCTCTCACATCTTTAATATGCGCATTACGAGCAATTTATAAACATTATTACATTTGTGTGTGTTTTGAGTTTGTGAGTGAGCGACGCCACATTCAGCTATGGTCCAATTAAAATAAGTTGGTGATTGTCAGTTGTGCTTCGGTAGCTGTAGCTTCATACAGTATGAGTATGCGATTTGGGTACTTTAATAAGTATTTATTTCAAGTGTGTATTTTCGTGTCCCGGGAACACGTGGTCAGTAGTAGGCTACCTGTCAACGTCGCTCCTTTCTGTTGGCATGTGTCAATCACCAACTTTTTTTAATCGGACCATAGTACTCTGCATTGTAACATTTCGTATTGTTTCATGTTGTAGTAAAATATTTGCAATGGACGTCTTATGAAGAGACAAAAGTAAATAAATAGATCATCCGCGAAAGCAATATGCTAAGTTTCCAACGAAATGGCTGAAACCATAAATTAGACTAATGAAAAATGTTACTATAGGAGACAAGGTTTGGGAAAGCTTAAATTCAAAATTGGGCAATTTCAATATTAAGAGTTTTATAATTCCTTTGGCTTTGTTAAAATAGTAGTGATACACGGAGTCTGTAGTGTTAAAACGGAATTTAATTAAAAATAAAGGTGACAAATGTAGTCTGGAAGACTTTCAGAATTTAAAAATAACTTAAGTATGAAAATCAGTTTTATTTAAACATTAATGGTTAGCACAATTAACAATGGATTTCATGGACCTAATTTTTTTTCAGAGAAGCAACTGCAGCAGAAGCTTCAAATCAGGCCGAAGATTCTCTGTAATTGAACGTAGTTAGAAAAATAACAATTGAAACTAAGAAGCAATAATTTTAACATGGTGTAAAAGTACGTTGCATATCGAGATGCGAAACTAATTTGGTTAATTTTAAAAACCTTTTGAGTAAATGAACTTATGGTCTTTACATATTAAGTAATAAATGTCTTGTTTGTGATTGCTAAGCGTTAAGAAATTTGCAACTACACTTAATTAATTTTATGTACTTGTGCACTAATATGATTTGTATAAATTTGAGTGAATAGATTTAAAAGTAAAGTGATTATTTTTGAATTTTGTGAATTTACTATCAACTAAATGAAAATGTATTTTGTGTAATATCAGTATTGTAAAAAGTGTAGAAAATTTGAGGTTTAAAACTTTTGTGTAAAGATTTCTGATACAAGTAAAACGGTCTGAGACAATTTGTAAATTATGTCCTTGGATAATTTTGAGCAAATGACGCATTTTTCCCATTTACATAATCAAAAATAAAATAAAGTTTTAAATGAACTATTATAAAATTTTTGTTAAAACATTATCCACATTCAAGATTTTTCCTCCAAATAAAATTTGTTCTCAAAACTGAGTTCTTTCATTAATGTCATGCATATTTTTTGAAAATTTTAGTTTTCGCGTAATATTGCGTGCAATATTTACAATTTTTAAAAAATTACAAAAACAATATTTTCTCAAACGGCACCAAATTTTTTCTTTGAACTTTTGGTAGAAATAGAATTATGTACATTCTGAGATGACAGAAATGCCATATTGCTCTATTCTTGTTTTTTCAAAAATTACATCACATTACACAATTACAATTTGTCTCCGGTCGTTACTATTTACATTAGCGGCGATTCGTTCAAATTGTTACATTAACGGGTACATATGCTTTAAATAATATTAAGTTTCTGGAAAACTCAACAGTTTCCTGCGAAAACTAGCACTAAATTTCGCTTTTTCAGAAGCGCTCAAACGCCATTTTTTCGTAAAAGACTCCAAATTGTTCTCTTCAAACTTTTCGAACGGATAGTGGTAATTGCGCTCTTTAATATGATAAAGTTCATTTTAGAGTTTTTTTCAAAATTAAACAAATGGAATTTTATTAAAAGATCTCTCCCACCGTTAATATGCACATTTCTAGCAATGTGTAAACATTTGTATTTGTGAGTTAATGTGCTTCAAATGATTTCTAATAAGTTTTTTTTAAAAATTCAAAACGTTTCTTTGAAAAAGAGCTTCAAATTTCGAATTTACAGTAAGCTTAAACGCCATTTTCTTAAAAACGGCTCCAAATTTTTGAAATAAAATTGCCATTTAGAAGGCCTAGTTATATTAAAAAAAAGAAAAATTAAGAATATGTCAAAAAATGTTGTTTGGTGGCGATAAATGGCAGCGGCCAAGAGTATTGTGTCAAGTCTGAATAGCTAGCCGAGACTAAAAGGAATAGAAAACTAATACTGAAAAGTCTGTGCAATTCTGAAGCACCACTAGTTCGTTATCAGGGCCCGGCAATGATTTTTTTTCTGCCGAAAATCCGCAGTTTTTCGTGCAGCATTACGTAACTTTCCTTATACTTCGTTTATTACTCCGTATATATGTATGTATACTGGAAAGTAAAAGTAACAGTAGCTTTAAAAAAACTAAACTCTCCAAGATTCTTAAAAATATATTATATTAATAAAATAAACATATGTTTTTATGGTATGTGTGTGATCATTAATTACCACATATTGATGTGACTTTAAATAATATAATTTACACATTCCATATTTTCTTGTTTCTTCATCAAGACCTTCAATTAATGCATTACATTATTTTCTATTAAGTAAGAAAATGAGTTGATTCTATAACCTTTACTAAATCAGAACGAAAGGAACTTTCAGGAAAATAATTCATTATAACACAATGAGAAGGTAGGTTTTTTTGGACGAGGAAGAAATGAATGTGGAGGAATCAGCGAAGCACATGATTTTTCTGCTTCAGCGGAACGGCGAAGTCGCTGACGGAGAAAGAGAGGCGCGCGTCGCGCAGACAGGAATGCTCGTCAAAGCAAGGCGAGCGCTTCTGGCTCCTCGTTCAAACTGCAGGTTACCTTTAGGAATACATCAGACTCTTCGCATGTGGAAAACACACCCATCCCTCACACACAAACACATTTCATCTATTTAGATTAATAACTGGAAATGAACACTTCATATTACGTACGACTGTTCCTATTAAAAACTAAAACACATAACTAGTGAATAAAGTAGAAGTAATTGAATAGGTTTGAGACTAGAGTGTTTTAAAGAAGTAATTGTTTTTACAGCAACTGAATATGCTCTCAAGTGTATGGAATTGGTGTCAAAGTATTAGATATCCTTTGAGTATAAACCACCAAAGGTACCATTAAGTAGCACAATGAGGTAAACAGCATACTATGTTGATTGTTTGAAGTAAATACTTAAATACATTCAGTGTGCAATTGTGTTGGGATTCCTTATCAACCCCAGTTTATTTCCTTGAGTATTTATGTTTCATATACATTTTTGAAGTTTTATTCTTTATTTTTTATTTATTTCTGTATTAATTTTTCCTTCCTTAATGACACTGCTGGGTAGGCTTACCTCTTAACCAAAACAAACATAATCTAGTACCACTCACTCTCTCCAGTCAAATCGATAGGACGCAGGCACCGGAAATGGCTTAGAACTTTCTAACTTGTCCAACTTGTAAGGCCCCAAGGACCAAGGTTTTGTAAGAATAGGGTAAAATACACTTATTAAGTTGGCGTAGGTCTGATTTTCACGGTTAACTCTGAATTTTCGAAAGTTTGGATTTTTTTCCCCTCTTCCTACGACTACAAAATTAAATTTTTACTTCAAATAAAATTTGTTCTCCATAGTCAGTCCTTTCATTAAGGTTCTGTACTTTTTTGAAAATTTTACTAGTTTTCACCCAATATTGCGTGCAATATGTGCAATTTTTTTTAAAAAAATAGAGAAACAAGGTTTTCTCAAAAACTGCTCTAAATGTTTTCTTTAAACTTCTGGTAGGGATAGTCCTAATTGTAATCTATAAGGTGACATAAACACCCAATTGCTCTATCACTTTGTTTTTTCGAAAATTACAAAAATGTAATTTTTTTGACTTGTCTGCGCGTTGTTAGTATGTACAGCAGCGGCGATTTGTTCACATTATTGTATTTATAAGTACATTTACTTTAAATATAGTTTCTCGAAAACTCAACCGTTTTCTGTGAAAAGCTGAAAATTCCTCACTTTCAGAAACGCTCAAACGCCATTTTCTTGTGTCTCCTCATGTTTTCTTCAGACTTTTCGGACGGATAGTGCTAATTGCATTCTTTAATATGACGTAAAGTTAATGTTCGGGTATTTCTTGTTTTTTTCAGAAATTACACAAATGTAATTTTATTGGAAGATCTCTCACGCCTTTAATATGCACATTTCCAGCAATTTGTAAACACTATTGTATTTTGAGTTAAACTGCTTCAAATTACTTCAAATTAAGATTTTCAAAAACTTAAATATTTTCTGTGAAAACGAGCTTCAAATTTCAAACTTACAGTAGTGTTTAAATTCCATTTTCTTAAAACGGCTCCACATTTTTCAAACGAAATTGCCATTTAGGACAAGGTTTGACTGTCCTTTAATATAATAATTCCGCTCTACTATTTGGAAACCTAACAATTAAGAAAATGTCAAGAAAATGTACTTAGGGCGGCGATAGATGGCAGCTGGCAAGAGAATGTGGCAAGTCCAAATAGCTAGACGACACCAAAGGAAATGGAAATCAAATACGGGAAAGTTTCTGCCATTCTGTAGCACCGCTAGCTGCATTTTATTTACTTCGTGTCATTTACCACTGTATTGACAAACGGTCTACATGCTAATTAACAAATGGAAAAATGAAATTTAAACAAACACATTTGATTGCATTACGAATAAAACTAACATGTTAACTGATTTTTCTCTGGGATAATCAAATACTCAGGGAAACAGCACGTACTGCATGGACAATTGAATTCGAGCAGCTCTCAAATATGAATTATTAAAAGTCCTTAGATTTTATACTTATTTATTTATTTGTCAAAAAAACAGTAAAAACTGTATATGACGTGTGGGGAAAGAAATTTATCTGCGCACATTTTCTTGAGGGCCAGAATAAAAAAAATTAAAAAAATTTCAAATTCAACTAATTTTCAAATTCAGAATTATGTAATACACAAAGTATTGTTTAAAAATAAATGTTACTCGCATTATCTAACACTTCAGCATTAATTATTTCACATATTTCCCACGCACATGTTTTACATACACACACTTTCTTTTCTGACACTGAGATTTCTGAGAAAATTTCATTTTTAATTATTTTTTTGTATGTGAATCTTTTAACATTTTTATCATAATTGGAATTTTTGGAATTTCTAAACATCTTTTGCAGTAGACTCTACATTGAAAAAAAGCTTCGTCCACACAATACGATATCTTATTAAAAAGTACCATTATACTGTGTAAAAGCTTGTTGTATGGAATTTGTTTATTTCCACATGTATTCACTCATGTCACATCATCCACTCTATTGCGAGACTTTTAATCATACATGCGTGTAAAATAATTAATATTAATCATATTTGAATAATTTGTAGACACACATATTCAATTTATTGTTTTATTACTTGAATCTTGTTCAGATACGTATCATCTGAGATTCTGAAATACATTTATTTTAAATTATCACAGTAAAAATAAACATTTTACAATTTAAGAACTTATCTTTGTACATTAAAATGTTGTTACAAAATTTTGCTGTAAGAAATTATCATAAGTATTCTAAACTTGTTTAGACTGGCCAGCAGTCAACAATATTCTCTGAAATTTAATTATTTCACTGTCTACTACTCTGCTAAGATACAGGAAATCAATATTTCTAACGAAAACTACTCATTTTTCTACAGTACAATGTTTTTAATTCATTTGGAAAACTAAAGAATATGCTGCATGAAATATTTTTATTGTGAAAAATGTGTAAGCAATATTTTTAAAAAGCGCGAATATTATGTGATGATGAGTATTATGTTTTTCTTTGTTGCATAAAAAAATAAAATTTCAAACATATTTTGAGTAACAATATTTTGAGTCTTATTTTTTCAGTTGTTCCTTATCAACATGCATGTATCTAATCATTAATAACACTTCCAACTTTCCTGTAGTGTTCAGTGAAGACTGTTTCCCTCTTATTCTTCCATTTTCAGCGAAGTTCCAAATAACCAGCAAGAGGTTTGCAAATAAAGAAAGAAATGTGAGTAGAAATAATGACTGGCAATCATTTCTTTACACGAGTATTTGTTTCTCACAGTACACGTGAAAATGAATAATGATGAGCCATTTTGTGAATTTTATGTCGAAAGAGTACGATTCTCATTATAAAGAGCAAAAGAATCTCTGAAGCTGGATTCACCGACTGCTTATGAGTAGACATCGTACATTTAGACACACATTTGAGCTGTTAATTGACATTGCATCTTCAACGGGATGTCACGATTCTAACATTGCTTCTTTTTCTTTCTCTTCTGCACTCTGGGAGTTTGGAATGATATGAAGCTCGACGGACTGAAAAAAAATTTAAAAAATACAATAACATATTATACTATATACTGAAAAGAGAAGGAATCCAATCCAATAAGATTTGGATCAAAAAAACACAATAGTTCAAGGGGAGATGTAACGCATTGGGCGTCCAAGTGGCAACAAAATAAACAATTCCTAATAATGCAGCCCATGCGAGGGGTGGGCCAGTGGATGAAGTTAACCACATAATACAGTAGAACAGGGCCGTCAAACGGAGCACGGGCGAGCTCAGAGCGCGCTTGCGCTTAAAATACAACTTACATCACTAATAGGGTGGTAGAGGTATCTTTATATCAATATCTTACTTTGGGTCGAGATCTGAGAATTTACTAAGAAATATGTGGAAAGAAAATGTATTCTTTATGCGGGTTCTGTGTGCTGGATTTTGCCAGAGTCTCCGAGAGGGGTTAGGTTGGGGATGTTTTGGAAGAAGTGGATGGATAAAAATATAATGTGGTTGGTTATCGGTTCTAGCTGGAATTCTTTATGGAGTTGTGCGTTGGAGATGTACCAGGGGGCATTCATGATGGTGCGGAGGAACTGGTTTTGAATTACTTGGAATTTTTTGGTATTACTCGTAGATTTGGCTGCGTTGATCCATACTGGGCATGCATATAATAGTAGTGTTCGTATGATCATTTTGTATAGCAGTAAGGCAGTATTGAACGGTAGCTTCGCTGATCTAGTTATTATTGGTTTTAGTTGATGTCATTTAATTTTACCCGAGCATCTAGGCCTGCGGCCTGCGGCTTCATTGCAAGTAATATGAAACTCAAAAATGTTACTGTGCTTTGTGTTTTCAATTAACATTGTAAAGTGGTAGGCAAAATATAAAACATATATATTATAGGGCCAACTAAAATATTAGGCAATCCCTCCAGTTTCTGGAATATAATTATGATTTGTGTTAAGTAAGTATCATGTTATTATTTCATAAAAAGTCAATGTGACTCGCTAAGGTTTCACTACAAAGAAAATTATTTAAAAAGATTGAACCCCACTGATCTAAACGTACAAAAGTTCTATTGTATCATAGTAATATGTTTCGTTCAGGTCAGTAGACAATTTTTTGGCATGTGTAGAACAGCTAGGTTTCGCAGAAGACGCATTCCTCTGCGAAATTTATTCTTCCAATAACCATTTGGGCTGTTAATGCTTCAATGTGTTGTAGTATAATGCATGTATTTGGAGGTTAGGGATAATGTTCACTAGAGATTTACATCGATCCGATATCGTTACTAAAAATAATATTGTAAAAATTAATGCTAATCATATCGTAAAGCGAGAATAGGTGTGTATGTGTGTGTGAATTTAACTAATCAAACGGATGTAAACGAACAGACCATATATAAAAAGCCCTCGTTGTTTACTTTAATCACACTTTTCATTAAACTCGTAATACACAAATGTTCGTCACAGAATTACCCATGTAAATAAAATTTCTTAAAAATAAAGTTTTAACGTGTACTTTTGTTGCAGTCTAGTTTAAACACATCAATTTCATACACTTTCTTTAGTTGGCGGAATGACAACAATAATGCAGAGTACAACAGTTCCAGGGCAAGTTAGCCCACATTTGTGGAATGAACGCGAATCATTTCTACGCGTTAGTCACCGACCACGCCCGCCCCCCATGTGTTTTGGCATCGAGTGTCCCGAAAAATCACACCCATGACTGACCAGACAAACAAGGGGGAATCATGACCGGGGAGGCGGGCATGTTTTCTGGAGACCTGTAAACGGCCATCCGGACCCTGAGTTTCACGGCGGCACTCACGTCGTTAGATTCAAGGCGGAGGCAGTGAGTGGGCAGTGTAGTGTAGTAAAATGAACGATGTACGGGGTGGAAGGTGTTCATACTGATGGGGCAAAAGCCGAGGTATCCACTCCGGGGATTTATCCCCCTGGTAAAAGCGAACGCTGTGCGGGGTAGAAGGTGTTCATACAGATCAGGCAAAAAGCCGAGGTATCCACTCCGGGGATTTATCCCCCTGGTAAAAGCGAACGCTGTGCGGGGTGGAAGGCGTGGCAGCCGCCAGCGATCACTCACCTTGTAGCCGTTGGCGGCGTGGGCGGGGGCGTGGGCGTGGGCGAGGGCGCGGGGGCGGAAGAAGCGGCGCACGATGGGACTGAGCAGGCGCGCGTCCACGTCCTGCGGGCGGTTGGCGCCGGTGGCGAAGCTCACGGGCAGCGCCACGCCCGTCGACACCAGCACGCCCAGCAGCGTGTACCACAGGTATGACACGCGGTACAGCGGGAACACGTCGCTGCCGCTGCTGCTGCAACGCGAGGAGCGCGCCGCCTGTTTAGTACAGGGTCCCTAAGGTCCGATTAAAAGAAGTTGGAGATTGACAGTTGCGCATGGAAGGGAGCGACGTTGACAGTTTGCGTACCACTGAACACGTATTCCCGGGACACGAAAGTAAATACTTTAAATAAATACTTATTACAGTAACCAAATCATACCCTCATATTTTATGACGCTACAGCTTCAGAAGCACAACTGTCAATCACCAACTTATTTTAATCGGACTACAGATGCAGAGAGAAGCCCAAATGCCGCCATTTCATATTCTCTCCCTCGACAACACCGTCAGCCACCAATCAGGAACTGAAGGGAAATTACAACAATTCTTGAATTTTCAAGAATACCAATATTGGACTGGGGTAAACTCATGGTTCTCAACATACAGAATATTACGCAGTTCCAATTTTCCTGACGACTGGACATTATAAGGCGGGATCGGTGGAACAATCGAATGCGCTACTCTCTGTATCTAGGGGCTCTAGTTTAGTAGAGTGTGGTGGCGTCATTAACCTGATGAACCGCGATGATTACGCCTGGTAATGAGCGTGAATCTCACGTGCGAAAGATTTGAAAAGTGTTGTGGTTATGGTTGGTCGGGCCCACTGTAGACAAAAACAGTGGTCGCATGATCGCCAGCACTGCTCGATACAGTCGCGATCATTCAACTCCTAGCAACACGACCAAGAACGCGCGAAATACCGTGAGATATTCAATCGTAAAGACAAGCCCCCACGCGCCAAGAAATAAAAACCTAATTGATTGATTGATTCGTGTTTCCGGGCGCGTCAACTACTTAGGTCATTAGTCCCGTAAGTGTAGAGCGGGTTTTTCACTGGAGGTGGCGATGATCTTTTCCCCGCTGGATGGCGAGATCTGGCGCCGACCTACCATCGACTAGCGGGGTTTTCCCCTCAACCAGGTATCTCCCACCAGCGGGGCACCGCCCCAGTCGGGACAAGCTCTAAGCTCCCGGCCGGTCGCCCGACATGTGTGGTAGTGTGGTGCATGTTAGTATAAGTGTGTGTATAAGAGGAGGAGAGGACAAGGAAGAGGAAGGAAAGATCGCGAAAGATTTGTTAGGGTACTGCTTCGGCATTCGCCTGGTGTTGATCGGAGAAACCAAGGAAAATTACCGACCAGAGCAGCCGGCCGCTAGAATTCCCCTCCAGACAGCGATTGAATTCGACCTAGCTAAAAATCCAGTGTCGAAAATCCTGCCGCCGTCGGGACTCGAACCTAGGACCTCCCGGTCAGAGGAACTGCAGCGAAATGAGGTTGATGCACTGAGACACCTCTCCCGAAATAAAATCCCGAGGCGCAAGGGCGTTGGGCTCACCCGTCGCCGGCGAGGGCGTGGGCGTGAGCGGGCGCGAGCGTGGCGTTGAGGGCATGCGCCGCGAAGGAGTAGGTGCAGCCCTGCACGCTGAAGGGCTTGGTGGGGAAGGCCATGTCGCCCGTGGCGATGGCGGCCTGCGCGCCCAGCACGATCCACCCCATGGCCAACAGCCCCGCGCAGCTGCCCGCCAGCATCCCCTGCAGCAGAGAGCAGCGACGGCGTTCACTAACGGTGTTTGCGGTGGCGAAGCTGAAGGGTATCTGGGAGCTTTAAGGCCGCTCTACAATAGCCCGCGAACGGGAACGGCAACGCGAAGGCGAGGACGGGAACGGGAACGCGAGGTACGAGCGCTTCACAATAAACGCCAACCGAAAGAGGAATAGCGCTATGAATCTGTAGCGGCAAAAAAAAAAGAATTTCAAAAAACAGTTGCCGAAACCAAAGCACATCTAGCTATACAATTCTGTTCATTCCTTGCTTTGCCATCTGCCAGTTTTTTGCCTGTGCTAATATGAATAATAAATACTTTAATGAAAGAATATTAATGAAAAAAGAATTCATCAGAATGAAAAAATGCAAAAACTACTAAGAACTTATGGAAAATACAACTAACGAAACTTTTATCAATAAACAAACAACTCCAATGTACTTAAACGAAACATAAAAATTTATTTTTGGGATATTTTAATGCTATGTATTAATATGAATAGAAAACACATTACACTGAAATCACTAAAAAGAACTAAAACAATTCATCAACGACTAACTACATCCGCCTCAAACCCTAACCTCAGCAAATCCACGCTGTAACCTCAACTCCTACTCCAGACCAGTTCGCGCGCAGGCCGCGCGCTCAATCAGCTGGAAAGCGTCGCCGCCATTTCCTTTACTCTTATTGGTCGAGAGGCTTCCCGTTCCCCGGCCGAGATAAATGTTGACCGTCTTTCGCGTTCCCGTTCCCGTGAAGCTTCGCGTTCCCGTCGTGTTGTGAACATCTGCCTGAGACGTCCGCCTTTCAGTTTTCCTTAGGTTCCCGTTCGCGTTGCCGTTCCCGTTCACGGGCTATTGTGGAGCGGCCTTTAACCTCTCTGCCCAGCGAGTGCGAGAGGCGGAGACAGTGCGCGCCTTCTTGTGCGCGTGCGCGGCAGAGCCAGCCGGTGTCTATTCGCTGGCAGGCTCAGCTACGGGTCCTACTATACTGCGATTTTGCTAACTCTGCCTCTGAAGGCCCGTCTTCACAATGCAATATGTCACGGTATTTCGCATCTTTCTCGGTCTTACCGCTAGATTTTGCATGATCGCAACCGTATCAAGCAGTGCTTGCGATCATGCCACTCCTAGCGGCAGAACCGAAAAAGATGCGAAATATCGTGACATATTCCACCGTGGCCATAGGGGCTCGAGAAGCAGAGTTAGAAAAATCGCAATATAATTCCCTCGCATGTAAGCAGGGGAAAAGGAGTCGAAAACATTTAATTTTCTTAAACTATTCAGTAAAAAATATCAGTAGAGTATTTTGTTGAACAATAATTTGGGTATTCTAAAGATTAAATATAATTCCCAGATTATCCTTCAGAATCGCCCCTGGTTTTTTGTTGTTTTTTGATTTATTTTAGATCGCTTTAAAACATCAATGGTCATTAGCAACCACTAATGATTTGTACTAGAGATACGTAGTTTTCAAAATTAGATTAAATAGAAGTAATAACAATAAACAGAAATATGAAATTCATTTTAATACATTTTACAATTGTTCAGATCATATTATCTACTCCAGCAATATTAAGATTGTTTTGCATTTTAAACGGCCGCTGGCCGTTAAGAAGCCAATTAATATTTAAACTATTTATAAAAGTTCGAAAACAGATGACAAAGAATACAAGTAAAATACATACAACATAAATTACGCCTACAAAAGTAATTTTCAACTGAATATATAGTGAGTACATTCTTTTTTGTTTTTATGCAATTCAGTGCAACTAGCACTCCGTTGCTCGAGGTTTCTATGTCATTAATAGTCAATTACAAACATTCGTCTCGTCGGAGTGCCCTAAAAATACGAAACATTATAATATTTTTTTCAAGTAGCCATTTGCTTCCAGTAAAAATTTTCTAATATGTTCATACGATAAAATGTTAACCTTCGTAACTGTCGCATCTGAAGCAAGAATCGTGTAGATTTGAAACGGAAGGTGCCGTTGCATTCCTACGTATTAAAAGCAAAAGTGTTTCTTATTTGTTTGTTTTTTCTTATAAGAAGGTGGTATTACGAAAAGTATTGACCGACACGGCCGATATTACAAGTTATAAACCTCGGTTTAAAAACTTCAACCGCGTCGGTTATTTGTTGTTTATCGGCCTAATGAGTTAATAAGTGTTACGTATGCCGTACTGGCCATTAGGAGTGTTTTATCTTTCCTCTGGTATGTTGATAGAACAGTATTACGAACAATGTTACCTACCTTGTTGTTTACCCAAGGCAGAAATAATCCCATCGTGAAGATTCCAAGAGCTGGTCCATTTGTCATGGCTCCCAAAGACATAGAAAGCTACGTCATGGAAAAATATATTGACAAATTGGTAAAACTTGACATTAAACAATGATTATTAAATAATAATAATAATAATAATAATAATAATAATAATAATAATAATAATAATATAAGATTCATTGTAGTTTTAAGTCTTTGAAAACCATTTGCCTAATTTCTTCTGTATAATATTTTTATATAACACAAGTTCAATAATGTACTAAAAGTTTGCAAATATTCTAAAACAACAAAAAAATCAAAATACACGTTACAAATGCAACTATTGAGTCATCCAGGGCCGGATTTATATGAACTGCAGGAACCGCGAGCAAAACCTCACGTTGAGCCTTCTGCAAAAAACCCTAATTTAAAATTGACCATACATTTATAAAAATGAAAATCAAAGTTATAGTTTGATACAGCAAAAATTTATTTACATTTACAGACATAAGTTATGCCTTTTTCCGTATTTCCTTCTGTGTAGTTTTTTTTAGAAAACCGGGCCTCCCAAAGAATCTGCTTATTTTGCTCGTAAACGCAAATCCGACCCAGGAGATGGCCCCTGAGGGGCCCCTGACTCGCACCTGGAGGATGGAGCCGAGCTTCTCGACGACGAAGACGAGCGACACGCAGAGCACGCCCGTCACCACCACCACCGTCTTCATGAGCACGTTGGTCTGGCGCTCCGTGAGGGGCCGCTTGGCGAAGAACGTCTTGTAGAAGTCCTCCAGCACCACCGCCGCCATCGAGTTCATCGCCGTCGACATGGAGCTGCGCACGACACACACACCGTCCGTTGGGTGACGTTTCGGAGCACGTCAACTGCAATCGCCTCTGTCTGAATCAGTGAAATTGTCGCTGATTCAATCAGTGAGAGCCGAAGTCACTGATATCTTCAGTCTAAATGGGTAGTTTCGCTGACAATCAGCGAATATTGGAACCTTTTCATAATGACCGCCAGCATTTCACTGGTCGTCAATGGTAACCACCATCGCTCACTGATCGTTCAGCCGTCACGTTCATTTAGTTGTCGCAGATTTCACTGATTCAAACAGTGAAGTTTCACAGATTCAAAAAGTGGACCCAATTTTCTCTGATTTGTTCAGTTCAATTCACTGTTCGTCAGTGGCAGGGTTGTAACTGACACCATCAGTGAGTAGTCACTGTCAATCATTAGTTTTTCACTGATTCAGACTGAGAGAGCTCCTCTATTATTTCAGTAGTATACTTTCCTTTGCGGCTCTCACACCCAAACAATCTTTATAAATGAGGTCTCTAAAGAAAGCGAATTTCTCGGAGACGTAACGAATTGCATTTTCACTACACAAATGTAAAGAATTTGTTGAAAATAACGCATCTAAATATTCACGTAAAATGCAAACCGCAACGCACATGAGGATTTTTTAATCTATATCGTTAAATAATTCCTAAACGAAGCGTTTTAGGGCCTTATAAAACAAAAATTTTGGAGGCCAATAGCCTCAAAGAAACGTATATCACATCGTAATCTACAGGATGAGATCTTCTTTACAATTCTATTACATTTTTTCATTTATAGTCGCATCTACAAATAAGGTCATTAGTGACTCAAAATTTTAGTTTCACAATTGTATCTATTACATTTTTGTTGATTTGACGCTTCTCGATTCTAGCCCATCTGTTCATAGCCTGTAGAATCTGCAATTGTAAGTGAAATTACTAAATACTTGATAGTTTATGTGATTGAATTACACGGGTGTACCTCTTTGCTCGATAATAAAGTTAAATAAGAATGCAAGGGTGTATTACTTTGTTATCAATTACAAGATGACGTATAGAACAAATGACGGAGGATAAGAGGGTCTTGAAGAAAAGTATATATTACAGGCTTAATATGGAAATGGGCAAGTAAGGAAGAGTGTGGCGTATAGCATGCGAGAGGTCTCGCACGGGTACGCTAGTGGTCTTTAATCCCTTTAGTGAAGTGCAAGTTTACACTGGGAGGTGGCGGAGTTCCCCGCTGGATGGTGGTATCCGACGCCAACCTAAACGTCGGCTTGCGGGTGTTTCCATGCAAGGTATCTCCCCCATGGATCACCCCCCCCAGCCGTGACAAGCTCAAAGCTACCCGACTGCTCTTCTGACATCTGTGGTAGTGTACTGCATGTAAGTGTGCTTGTAAGTAAGGAATGAGGATAGGACAAGGAATAGGAAGGGAAGATCATGCGCGATCCGTGACTCGTTTGTTACGGAACTACTCCGGCATCTCTAAGTGTTGATTGGAAAACCACAGAAAACTATCGATCAGATCAGAAGAAGCTGTTATAATAGTGGACGATATTCTTCGATAAAGTCACGGACGGTTGTTCTAGTTCCATGGGAACAATTTCTAGATAAAACTTGAAAAATCGTACTGTATACGAAAATTCTTCATTAAAATTGGAGTTCGTTCTAAAGTAGACTAGCGAACTACATTTTCGAGAAAGTACAAATAAATATATAACAAAAATGCACAAAAATCCGAATCACTCTTAATTTTATCAAACCTTTAAATTTGTATTCGTTATATTTTATTACAGCTGCTTCATTCCAGCTCCAGGAATGAGACAAATTCTGAAGCCGGTGTACATTCACAGTTAAAATATACTGAACAATAATTCGAGAAACATAGTGACACGATATTGTAATTAGTCACATGTAATGTGACCAATTGGATGACCATTGAGATGTGGATCTGAATGAAGGGAAAAATATGTTAGCATAACTTATTTATCTGTTTAAAAAACTGTATGCATATGTATATATACATATATATTTCAATTTACATAAAATATATATCTAAAATATCCAAAAGAGTCGAACTCCGAAAAATGTAATAAATTGCCCGAAAAATCTTATTTTGTAGACATTAGCTTCAACAGCCCAACTTTCCGTTTTTCTCTTCAAAAGATGGTTGTAAAGAACACGACGTTTTGAATTTTTGTACAATCGATGTTACAGAAAATACCCCGTTAGCAGGCCATGCTTCAAGAATTCAATTTCCGCATTTCTCAGGTTTAAATGGATCTGTAAATCTGCCAGGTGTGTATACAGCGAGCGTGCAATTGTTCACGTCTCCATGAAATTCTCTTGCATTTTGGCACATTACTTGATTCAGTTTACAAGGAAAATACGTGGGCAGGGCGTCTGTGACATGCCCTACGAGTTAATTAGGGATTTTGGTGTGGCATCTTAGACATGCCCCACGAGTTGTAGTACATGTCATTACTTACCGACACGAGGTAGTAGCAATTATTATCGTGGCATCTGGACGTGCATTATGCTCGTTGCTTACGAAAGCAGAGTTAATTGTGATAACCCTTAACTGATGATGTGCGGTTTGTGAGGCCGCTGAGGAAAAATAAACGCGTAGCACCCCTTTCTGGTACGTCGCAATAAGTTTTTCTTTACAGTACATTCCTGTCTCTTTCTAAACTACACTCACACGCGGGGCAGCGGATCCAGTGACAGCCGTTCGCCTTTGAGGGCCAGTTGAAGTTTCGGAGCGGTCTTGCAGACTTCGCATCACCAGAAGTGGGACTTATTTTCGCACAGTCTACTTGCATTGCAAATTTTTTATTAATGCATAATTTTCATGAAACAAGGCATTATCGTATTACAATAAAAGTTTTTAATGTAGTGGATAATATTCCAAACATTTCTACGAGTTCTTAAGATAATTAATAGTGAAGAAAGAGTGTGTAACAAATTATACCCAGAAATTTACTCGGCAAGTAATAAATAATTATATTATTTTCATTTTCCATTTTAACAACAAATCCTTTTATTTTCTTGTTTATTATATCATTGTTAACGTGGAAAAAAGTCCACATGAAATGGAAAATAATGTGCGTAAAACTTTTGGGGTCTCGCAGAGCGCCCGTCAGCGGTGAGAGGCGTTTGAAGGCACGTGGCCAGTCTCCAGATGCGAGCGGGGTGGCGGACTGACCTGAGGGCGGCGCTGAAGACGCCGGCGACGAAGCAGCCGGGCAGGCCGGGCCACTGGCCCAGCGTGCGCATCACCAGCAGCGGCAGCAGCTGGTCCTTGGCCGCCGCCAGCTGCGCATGAGCACAACACAACGCGCACACATCAACCTCAACACAATGCCCAACGCAAGCGCAAGCAAACGTTTTCTATTGCATGTGGGTCATTCTAGTTACTATTCATAAGGTGTGAGAATCAATATTATTTTTATATATATATATATATATATATATATATATATATGTGTGTGTGTGTGTGTGTGTGTGTGTGTGTGTATGAGTCTGTGTGTGAAACGTCGAAACTTCGAAAATAAGCTCTTAATACAATTCTAAGCACATTTTGTCTTATAAACTACGTGGATATTCCGAATGGTTGAACCGCAATAAGCACTCAAACGTTGGCTTGAAAAATTGATTTCTAGACAAAAATTTGCATTATGGAAGCATAGAAACCCTTCAGAAACATATAAATTGCTTATTATTTACAAAAGAAGTGAATATATTTGTTCAGAAAGAAAAATTAACCCAGAAATAAAAATGCATCCAATTTACGCAATTCGGCTCCTTTTTTATTTCTCGCTTAATTTTTCTATCTGAGCAAATGTATTTATTTATTCTGTAAATAATAAGCAACTTATATGTTTCTGGAGTGTTTCTATGCTTCTATAATGGAAATTTTTGCCTAGAAATCACTTTTTCAAACCAACTTTTGAGTGCTTATTGTGGCTCAACCATTCGGAATATCCACGTAGTTTATTAGAGAAAATATGCTTAGAATTGTCTTAAGAGCTTGTTTTCGAAATTTCGACGTTTCCTCCCCGGACATCCTGTATACATGCATAAACATGTACGAATGTACTCTGACACAACTGCTCTTTACAAGCTAAGGCCTACCAGCGGCGTCCCGGCCTTGCGGCCTTGAGTTGGGTTAGGTTAAGGAACAATATCTAGAAATTCTAGCCTCCGCAATGCAGGAGCATGTCGCAAGATATGGATGTGGAAACGACGAAACTCATAGTACCGGGTAGTGTGGAGTAATGGTATTTTTTTTTAATTTTACGTCAAAACAGTAAACAACTGTGTGTAACGTGCTACGGTGAAACGTGTATTGCGTGCATATTTTTCTCGTTCGCGAAATAAGCGTTTTTGGCAAGAATTAATAGATAAAATATTCGCTTCGATGTAATGCAATATATTTTTAAGGGCAACTCAGCTATGAGTCATACATTTGGGCTCTTATCACTCATTGATTGATTCGTGTTTCCAGGCGCGTCACCTACTTAGGTCATTAGTCCCGTATGTGTAGTGCGTGTTTTACATCGAGAGGTAGCGGTGATCTGTCCCTGCTGGATGGCGAGATCTCGCGCTGATCTACCGTCGACTAGCGGGGTTTAGCCCTCAACCAAGTTTCTCCCACCAGCGGGCCACCGCCCCAGCCGGGACAAGCTGTAAGCTCCCGACCGGTCTCCCGGCATGTGTGGTAGTGTAGTGCATGTTAGTGTAAGTGTGTGTAAGAGGAGAGGATAGGACATGGAAGAGAAGAGGATAGGACAAAGAAGAGGATAGGACAAGGAAGGAAATATCGCGCGCGGTCCGTGGCCCGATTGTTAGGGTACTGCTCCGGCATTCGCTTGGTGTTGATCGGAGAAACCACGGAAAACTACCGATCAGAGCAGTCTGCCGCTAGAATTCTCCTCCAGGCAGTGACTGAATTCGACCTAGCTGACGAGCTGGTGTCGAAAAAATCCTGCCGCCGTCGGGACTCGAACCTAGGGCCTCCCGGTCAGAGGGACTGCAGTGACATCAGGTTGATGCACTGAGCCATCTCTCTCGGCCTTATACCTCATCGTACCCTTCGTGATACTTTATGTTCTTCGTGAAGGAATATACTTCCTGGCAATAAAACATGGAGAACGATAATCTGAATTACATATATTTCGCACTGAACTCGAGAAGACGTCTACAAATAGTTAAAGCTCCATTATGTCCAAAAGCAAAAAAGGGGCCATCTCAGCATTCACTCATAGGATCAGGGAAACTGGACGAAAAACCCGATCGAGATAGGGGCCATTCCCCCAGAAGTGAAAGGAACCTGTTTGCGCAGCGAAGGGCGTTAATTGGGAGGGGTGTGCCTCGAGTGGTCGAGGGAAGGCAACGTTGAACTTCTTGTTGACCTCCACTTGTCTAGTGCAACTCATTACTGATACTCTCAAGTACCGCTTTTTTTACAATTAGAGACTATATTAAGCTTAAAAAATGAAAATAATATTGACTTTAACAATGATATTTTAAGTGTTATTTAGCATTTAGACTTTAAAATATAAGATTATAGTATTTATTATAGTATAGTATAGTGTAGTGTAGTATTTATTATTTAAGTTATAAAATAATAAATATGCCTGTAACAAGTATTGTACCTCGACTTCTGTAACAAAAACCCAGATATAGATCATGTTTTTCATCTAGTTTCCCTGGTCCATTGAGAAAATGCTGAGATTTCCCCTTTTTTGCTTCTAAACAGAAATGTAGCCTCACTATCTGTACGTGTTTTTCTGATCTGACTTAGAAATATAGTTTCAATTATCCGTTCTTCATGTTCCGGCGGAGAAAAGTCGATCCCGTTACGAATGGCATGATAACGGATAATATCGAAAAACTATAGCTGATTTGCCTTTGAAAACAGTTTTTATTGCACAGGAGCGAATATTTCCATACCAATGTGCCCAAAACGCTCGACGCATGCGCCTGTATTCATAATTCAACCTAATATGTTGAGGAGTTAACACAGATCCCAGAGCTCAAGAAATCGTGCTTTTCTCCCAATAGTGCGCCACAATATCATTCGGGCTCAATATGGACGGGGGTTACTAATGGGTTTGCTGGGGATCAGGATCTCCTAATAAGTAGGGGTTGGTAAGTGATAAAATAATGATATTAGTAATACTAAAAATCCTATGATATCCTTAAAGGTGAAATATGGATGAAATGGAATTTTATATAAGTCTTTATTGATTCCTATAGGATTGTTTGATGAAGAAATAATAAGTGAATTATTACAAATGCTGCTACAATAAAAGGAATTATGGAATGAAAGGCAAAAAATCGGGTTAATGTGACGTCTACTGCAAAGCTTCCTCAGACCCATTGTACTAAATCAATTCCTAGGTAAGGGATTTCTGATAATAGATTGGTAATGACAGTGGTCCCTCAAAATGATATTTGTCCTCATGGTAAAACGTAACCTACAAAGGTGGCAGCTATTACTATAAATATAATTAAATTACCTACTATTCAAGTGTGTATTAGATTATATGTTGTACTGCTTTTGACGTTAAATAAACAAAAGTATCTTCAGTTGATAAACCATCTGAAGATTGGATCAAGGATGGATTAACGTCTTTGGTTTTGTATTACGTTACACCCTATGCGCTGGAACAGCGGTATATTATTTTCATACGGCTTTAATGTGATAAGATCGATATGAAGAGACTATCGTTTCCATCGTCTACTTTTTTTTATTTTTCCGTACGTTTTGCACTCCATACTATCGTCTCCATCGTGTACTTTTTTTATTTTTTAATTAAATTATAAAATGAAACTTCTCAATATGTCATCATTACAACGAGCGTGGTTTATAACGTTTGAAAACGAATAATTCGCCCTCTCGCTTGTAATAGAAAGCGTATTAGTTAGTTTCGATTTTTAATCAATTGAAAATTAAGTTAAATAATAACAGTCTTAATGTGACTGGGTTGCAAAACAGTTTTCATTTACTAGAGTATAACATTATAAACTTGTAGGTGTACTATATTTTTAATTTATCACACATTTTAATTTTTATTATTTCTCGTTTATTATCAAATTTTAAAATCGAACGAAGTAATTTGCCAGCAGCCGCTTCCGGACGATTTTTTGGTTTCGCTCGTGAGTGGGGCGGAGCTTGCTTGTGTGTCCTCGGAGCAATGACGCCAGCACCTGCGCAACCCAGCTGAGTAAGGGCAATGGCGCAAAGTGCGTGACATGCCGGGCCCAGCTCAGCTCAGCGAATTCGCTCAGCGGGCGCGTTTTGCGCGACAGGAATGTCAATTACGGCGGGGCATGCGCGCACGCGCGTCTGCGAGCGACTCAGCGTTTGATGCGAATGTAATCAATTCCTCCTAGAGGCGCCCAACGAACTCAGAACAGAAATTGTTAAGTTTATGAAAGTTCCAAACGATTTTTAGACAGTCGTAATGTTTATTCAAATTACACATACAATTATTCTCTTGGCAACGTTTCGGAGACTAGATATGTCTCCATCATCAGGCCTTTAAATATAATATAATATCATAACCTATAAGATGAAATAATAAAATTACAAAACAGCAAAGCTTTAAATTTCTACAAACTTGCATTAATTTTTAATTATACTACACTAAATAAATTGAAGGCAATTGAAATTTCTTTTACTACGTGCTTATATTGAATATATTACGCACGTAGTAATATATTTACGAAAGGAAATAAAATGCAAGTGCTTTTATTTCCTTTATCGAAGTCATCTGGAAAACGAACTTGGCAGGCGTCAGAGCTCAAAGTATCACGTTCTGCAAAAATGTCAAAGTTAGAATGTCAATTGATATTACCAGAATAACTCAATTGTAAAATTATTCAATTCTGTTGCATCAAACTGGAGGTTTTTGAGTTTGACTAGATAAACAGAACATCCATTCATAATCTGTGAAACTCCCATTGAAATGACCTCACTGAAGAGTAACTTCGGGAAATCATCAGTGGAGAAAATTTCCTTGAACGTAATGAAGTAACGGAAGCAAAACTGCGTTCTGGAGCAACTTCAATGTCAAAACTGTTAATGGCGTTCTAAAACTTCAACAAGCTCTGGTGAAAAAGGCATTCGAATGTGATCTGAACATGGAAATAATTTAAGAGAAAAGCAGAAGCAGAAACGTTTCCATATTTGGATATTATAACGGGGAGGGTGATGAAACAAAAAAACAACTAAATCCTTTATCAAATCTCTTTCATCTTTTAAATTAGTTTCAAGTATTGTTTTATTTCTTATCTTTTGGGGATGTTAATTGTGAATTCTGTTTGTAGAAGCGCTCACTAAGTTCTACTGCAATTGTTAGTCAGACGTTTTCTTACCTTTTTAACGTTTTTCGTTATCCAGGACCTAACCCACCTTTCTTTATTAAAAGATAGACTCAACATTCGCGGATTTGACATTCGCGATGCTTTTTGAGAACCTAACTCTCGCGAATATTGATAGGTTATTGTATTACATTTAGACTACGTACCTTAGTAGTGAGAGGGTCGCAGTCGTAGTATGTGGCATAAATGAGCAGACCGCTGTAGCAGCAGGTGAATACCAGAAACAAGGCACCCAGCACGAAAATCCAAACAGATCTGTAACACACACCCATGTCAAACTCACTTCCAAGCATTACAAAGAAAGTAATTTATCTTCACGAAATATATTCTATTTTTTGTTTCACTTTATAGAGTATGTGATTTTTTTTGTAGGTTGTTTGGTTTCGAAAAGTTAACTTGCTCTCTGAATGATTGTAATCGTGCAGCTAGATGCAAAGGTTGTTTTCGGGAAGTCCATCTGCCCTCTTTCCTAGTGGTTTGAGGTTCTTCACGACGAATCACTGCGAATCGAAAGAACAGATCTTCATCTTCTCTTTGAGACCGAAGATAAAGTCCGCACAAGCGGTAGTGAGCAGTTTGGCGTAACTGCAGCTTCCCGCAGCTCACAATGTAACGTGTCTTTAACCTATTTTATCGATTTCACCAATTTTACCGATTTAACCGATTTTACCGATTGTACTGCTGTCTAAAGGCCCATTCTCAAAGCAAACATAAACATTAGAATACATTAAAATCAGTAGAAGCTGATGCGGTCAGACAACATTATTTTGTTTTCTTTGTTGCATTCACAGATTTATCAGAACACTTGAGCATCGCATCACTTTAAGTTCTAATGATAAATTTGAACTTTTAGCCCCCCTTGCATTCCCGAAAAAAACACACTTTTAAGAGTAGCGGTCTAGAAACATATTGTATTAACAAAAATAGTATTAATGTTTACATTTCAGAAAACTGATCATTGTTTCACACCAACGTTAACAAGAGTAAAAAGCAAGTGATTAGTTTTTCGAATTTTCGTTATTATTTCTTTTTTGTCATTCATGTCGTTAAACACGCCTTAGCTTCTTAGAAACCAACCATCTACACAACGCTTTAAGAGAGCGTCCATAGCAACGGCCATTAAAATGCTCGAGAGTCCATTAAAAATATTTTAGCAGACTCACGCGTTTAGTCTTTACCAGTGCTCAGGAATCTTCGGATAAATACGTCCTTTTTATCCCACTTGGCCCTCGTCCTTTTTGTGTCAATTCGTACATTTTGTCCCCCATGTACCATTGGTCCCACTTGTCCAATTCGCTCCCCTTTTCCATTTGCCCGTTTTCCGTTTTGTCCCGACGTCAATATTGTTCCATTTGACCCCTAGTCCCATGTACCCTGACCCCATTTGTTCCTTAGTCCCATTTCCAATTTCCAAAATAGTACCTTTGTCCAATTGTCCCCTCTCGTCCCATTTTGTCCACTTGTCTCACTTTGTCCCATTTTCCCCCTTGACCCGTTTGCCTCCTTTGTCCCATTTGCCCCCTTGTCCCATTTTGCTCCCTTGTCCCATTTTGCCCCCTTGTCCCATTTTGCCCCTTGTCCCAATTTGCCCCCTTGTCCCAGTTTTCCCACCTGTCCTATCTTTCTACCTGTCCTATTTTGTCCACGTGTCCTATTTTGTTCACCTGTCCCATTTGTTCTTTTGTTCCATTTGTCCCGTTGTCCCATATTGTCCCCATGTCCCAGCTATCGCTCCGCCTCGCAGTTAACCTTACGGCTTCGACCTTCAAGACCTATTTAGAGAACTCGTGACGTAAATATTTTCGGAAATGATAATTATAAGTTAGTAAACCAGTTTTCCAAGCATCGGTGTTGAAACACAAATCGACGTGCTGCACCCGGCCGCCGCCGCGCGCCGCCGCGCGCCGCCGCGCGCCGCCGCCGCCGCTCCCCACTTACAGGCGCGCGCGCAGCAGCGTGGGCAGCGCCAGGTAGCGCTGCATCATGATCTGGTTGACGCCGCTGCTCTGCAGCCAGTGCAGCGAGCTGCCCACGACCAGGACGAGCAGCGAGTGGCGTTCGGTGGGCGACAGGCTCATGCTGCAACGCGAGGCGCGCGGGGGGAGGGCGTTACTACTCACGCGCGTGCACGGCCGCGCGTCGGCAGCGCCAGGTAGCGCTGCATCATGTTCTGGTTGACGCCGCTCGTCTGCAGCCAGAACGTGGCGCCGCCCACCGTCATGGTCCAGAAGGTGTGCCGCACCGCGGGGTCCAGGTCCCAGCTGCGCCCACCGCACGCGCGCACGCCCGCGCTCGCGAGACGGAACGTGGCGGCACGCGCACCCGACCGCGCACGCTACAGCACGCTCTCTGAGGCGAACGCACACTTTCTCACCCTCGCATATCATCATCCTCTCCAGCCTGCAGGATGGCACGCTCGCCGGCACGTGCCCATGCACACTCGATCGCGCACGCTAGAGCACGCTCTCTGAGGCGAACGCACACTTTCTCACCCTCGCATATCATCATCCTCTCCAGCCTGCAGGATGGCACGCTCGCCGGCACGTGCCCATGCACACTCGATCGCGCACGCTAGAGCACACTCTCTGATGCAAGCGCAGACATTCTCATCGTCACATATCATCCTCTCTGGCGAGCGTGGAGGCACGCTAGAGCACACCCCCTTAGGCAAACCCAGACATTCTCTCCTAACCTCGTGATATCATTCTCTGCTGGTAGCACGCTCGGCAGCACGTGTCCTTGCACACTAGAGCACACTTTCTGACACAAACCCAGACATTCTCTCCGAACCTCGTGACATCATTCTCTGCTGGTAGCATGCTCGGCAGCACGTGTCCTTGCACACTAGAGCACACTCTTTGACACAAACCCAGACATTCTCACCGACCCTCGTGGCATGTCATCATTCTCTCCGGAGATTGATAGCACAGTCGCCAACACATTACCCACTCGACGACACACAGGCAAACATTCTCACCAGAAAGCATGGTAGCACAATTGCAAGCATGTTGTCTCGCGCAATGGAGCACACTCGCCGCCACACAAGCCGATATTCTCTCCAACAGCGATGACAGTACTCTTCTCACCCAGATTTTAGCACATTCGTTAACATGCCCACCTGCATATTCGTGACCAGAGGTTAGGGCATTCGATTGCACACATGCGAGCGTTCGCATAAAGCACATCTGGCAGCACACTCGCGAGCACTGACGTCGAGAGAGCGAGAGAGAATGGATCCATCATTGGGTGCCCGGCCACATGAACAACAGTAACAATGTCTCTGCCTACAGACCTATCCCCTCGATCGGATAATACCCATGTTCTTGAATCAATTTTGATCGCTCACACTGAGACAAATTTAAACATATTCAAAAGAAATTGAATGCATTTTAAAATTTATTTTTAATTTTTGAAATTATTGTCAATAAACAGATAGTTAATCGTACAGCTGGAAAAAACGACCCAAAGTTAACATTTTATATCCAAAGCAAATGTAAAACTTTTGAAAAACAGAAGGAACGAACAAATACTGAAAGTAAAATAATATCTGTGTGTGTATATATATATACCGTCTAATAAATAAATAAATAAATAAATAAAAGGTGTGGTCCGGTAGAAACATATATTTAAATTTAAGATCTTTTCGATCTCGTAGCGATCATTATTTAGAACTATCTTGCAGTGGTGTTGTGATATACAAAATGGCGGTTCAAACATTCGTCGGTCAACGCCGGAGCTCGCTGTACATGGCGCATATGCGTTGCCAAGGACTTGTTGATTTTGAGTAGTGGGAGAAAAAAAACGGTATGTCACTCTCATATGCAGTGTAATGAAAAGAGCTCTCTCTTCATCCAGACACGGAGGCGGACGGATCGTCTGATGAGAACGCCGAATATAACTTCGATTTTGTTTGATAGTAACGCTGTGCCGTAATACCGATACGGAATATTAGTCAGGAGATAGATTCGTGAAGTTAATGAATTGAATTAATTCGGTTGCAACTATTTATCATTTATTGAGAAAAACTTATTTGCAAAATAAGCTGGTTCTCCGCGTTCTACTGACGATACGACATTGCAGTTATTATAAATTGATTCGGTGACAACAGCTTGTGATTAAGTGGAGAACTTTAATCGAATATAACCAGGATAGAGACTATAAAATATGTCTGCAGTGCCGTGGCGGAGCAAATGAGTTTGTGAATGGACGTGGCTACGAATACTAGTTAGCAGATACATTTTTTTCAATTTTGTTGAGTTCGCGGGTAGGCGCACAACTGTTGCTCATTTTAGGGAAAAGTAACTCTAGATGCTAGGTTAGCTGCAGATGCTAGATAAAGACAGATACTAGAAGCAGAAGAATGAAGTAGATGACATCGGGTCCGGCCCAGCCCAACGAAGATCGGAAGACGTCGTGGAAGTTCCAGGTTGGTTCTTCGGGCGCCATTCGACGACTGACAAGAGGGCTCTGGGTATTTTATGCTAACGATCGTTAGAAATTTAATTCAAATGTCATGACCAAATGATAATGATATTTTTGCATTGAAATAAATTGTGTTCTGTTTTTAAACGAATTTAAAAAATTATTGCGCAACATAGCACATTATTGGTGCAAGAATTTCAGAATAAGATAAAACTTTCAGATTTCGTGCTTCTCTGTACAGAGGGCAGATCCGATGGCAATTTTGCAGATACGGTAAGCAAATTGTCATCGAACCGAGAACCAAATGACTGAGCCAGCAAGGTAGCAAGGTAGTGGTGTAATTTAAATACACGAACTTTTCTTGATTCTTGAAATTGTTTTCCTGGCGCCCATAATAATAGGATTCATTGGTTATTGCAATTGAACAGAATCAACGACTAAGATATAGAATTTATATAGTTTTCAGTAGTAAATGAGATAGTAGCGTTTCGAAATAGAAGAATTCGTTTCAGTGTCTGGGCGGCAAATGAAGTTCTGTTTCTGCAGATCGAAAAGATCTTAAGTTTAAATATGTATTTGATACCGGACAATACCTTTTATTTAACAGAAACAAAAATTTGATTACATTGTACAAGACTGGCCGGTGTTGAAATTAAAGGATAAATAAATAACTGTATTAGCAAAGTATGACAATATCCAAGAATATTTTATTCTACACCTCTCCGTGGGTGTCGGTTTGAATTCCGCGTACTTATATCGGTACTACTGCCTCTCGTGCCTATGTATCTTCTCCGCTTGATGGTAATATCCGACGTCGATATACAGATCGGCTTGCGGGGATGTCCCTCCTCCGGGACAAGCTCGAAGCTCCTGTCGGGTCTCCCGACATGTGTGGTGGTGTAATGCGTGTAAGAGTTTGTACGTAAGGGTTGAGAATAAGAAAAGGAACAGGAAGGAAATATGGCGTGCGGTCCGTCGCCCGTTTGTTCTTATACTGCTTCAGCATTCGCCTGATGTTGTTCGGAGAAACCACGGAAAACTACCGATCAGAGCAGCCGGCTGCTAGAATTGTCCTCCAGACAGCGACTGAACTCGACAGAGATGTGTATCCAGCATCGAAAATCTTGCCGTCGTGACTCAAACTCTAAGACCTCTCGGCCAGAGTTGTTGCAGAGGACACGGCCGTGCTACCTCCGAGCTAACTCATCCTCTGCGTCGCAAGAGGTAGGGAGCTCGTGTGCGGACCGTGACTCATCGGCCGAATGGAAATTGCGGACCAAATAATCTCTTAATCTTGTGAAACCTACTTTCTAACTCTATACGTAAATTGCGGACCAAAATAATCTATTCATCTTGAGAAACTTACTGTATAATTCTACATGGAAATTGCGGACCCAATATCTCTTCATCTTGTGAAACTTACTGTCTAATTCTATATGTAAATTGCGGAACAAATTCTTTTCATCTTGAGAACTTACTGTCTAATTCTATATGTAAATTGCGGACCAAATATTCTCTTCATCTTGAGAAACTTACTCTCTAATTCTACATGGAAATTGCGGACCAAATAATACTCTTCATCTTGTGAAACTTACTGTCTAATTCTATGTTTAATTGCGGACCAAACACTCTCCTTTATCTTGTGAAACTTACTTTCTACTTCTATATGTAAACCAAACCATCCAGGAAAGGAAAAGGAGCTGAGAAAAAGGAGATGCCGTGTAAGCGCATATGAGGGGGCCGCCGCCGCTGCACTGCTGTCGAGCTTTCTCCTTGTGCCTGATTGAAAATCTTACCGACTTGCTCCTACATGAAAATGAAAATAAAAAAAAGCGCTAGAACGGTGTTCAACTTTCATCTTCAGTTTCATAGAATATTAGCAGAGAAAAGGAAAGAATATAAAAATGTAATGATAAGCAGAATTCACTCAATTAACAAATGATTCAGTTGAATGAAACCAACTTTAATGAAATCATACTTCGAAAAAAAATATGCCAGCACTAAGTCTGGAAAATTGGGTAGTTGTGTATCACCTTCCACTTTTACTTGGAAGGGTAGGTAGACGGTCCGCAATTTATGTATTCTCTTCTTTGCGTCCGTTCGCAATTTACATATGGGTTTAACACTTATTTTCCTTCTGGTCCCCAATTTACATACCCCGGACTCACGGGAAAAAAGCGCTTGCCCGGAAGTGATGAAAGGAAGCCTCGGAAATCCACCGTTCCAGCAGTCGGCCTCTACAATTCTTAATTAGTCAGTGATTTGTGCTGGACCTTACATTGCTGGATTGTAGTCAATCTTTTGTGCAATTTTCCCTCTAGTTTCGATAGGACTAATTTTTAAAAGTTTTAGTTTTGTTCTAAAATCCTATTGCCTGGAACGTACTTAAAGATTTTTTTTTTCAATTCATAGGCTACGTGTGTGAAATCACAATGAGATCAAATCCTGAGTCAGCTGAGATTGTTGATGCTTTTTAGAAGTCGAGGAGCAGCATCATGCCCCTCGTTTTTTATATACAACACATTTATTTG
This sequence comes from Acheta domesticus, assembly GCA_031308135.1. Taxonomy (NCBI): domain Eukaryota; kingdom Metazoa; phylum Arthropoda; class Insecta; order Orthoptera; family Gryllidae; genus Acheta; species Acheta domesticus. Next base: position 40,458,599 of record JAHLJT010003656.1, on the reverse strand, counting down.
TTCTAGATGGAATACATCGTTTAGTGTACTTTACAGATTTTTTTACTTATACTAGTTAAAATATCTAAGCTAACGTATTCTAAAGATAGAAGAGAATTCTCTTGGGGAGAATCTTGGGGTAAGTATCAAGGTTCGCTAAGATTTTGAGAAACGCTTCAAACGGAATCTATTTTTTATTCGGGTGTGGGTGGGATTTTTTTGCTAATTTGAAGTGGGGTGACGATCCTCGTGTCTACTCTTCCGCACCTGCCCCTTAATTTCGTATTTCGCAGACGACCTTGAGTCCTCGTGGCCAACCGCTTTCGCGTCCTCGCTGATCTCGTCGGATGGTGATGGATCGCCGTCTGGCGAACTCGCTCGTCTGGGGCGTTGGCGGCGGCGGAGGCGGCGGGGCGGCCTCGGCCTTGGCATGCACGCGGCTAATGGCGGCCGCTGCCCGTCCAATTGCAGCCCTTGACGGTTGACGGTCGGCGGCGGACGGGCGACAGGAAGCCGTGAAGGCGCGAGCACGCGGCGAGCGAGCGAGGAAGCGAATGGGGAGGGCGATTTGGAGGAAGGGATGGGCGAAAGCGCAGGCGAAGGAGCGGCGAAGCGAAAGGGATGTGGGAAGGGCGATTCGGGGTGAGAGTGGGTGGGCAAACAGGCGAGCGAACGGCCGGGCGGGCAAGCGGGCGGGCGAGCGGGTGGGTGGGAGGACGGGTGGGAGAACGATCAGGCGAACGGGCGGACGAGCGGGCGAATGAATGGACGAGCGAGCTGAAAGGCGAACGAGCGGGCGGGCGGGCGATTGGTTGGGCGAACGGGTGGTTGAGAGAGCGGGCGGGTGAGTGGGCGGGCAAGCGGGTAGGTGGGCGAAGGGCGGGCGAGCGGGCGGGCGAGCGGGCGGGCGAGCGGGCGGGCGAGCGGGCGGGCGGGCGAGCGGGCGGGCGAGCGGGCGGGCGGGCGGGCGGGCGGGCGAGCGGGCAGGCGAGCGAGCGGGTGAGCGAGCGGGCGGGCGAGCGGGTCGGCGAGCGAGCGGGCAAGCGGGCGGGCGAGAGGGCGGGCGAGCGGGCGGGCGAGCGGGCGGGCGGGCGAGCGGGCGGGCGGGCGGGCGGGCGAGCGGGCGGGCGAGCGAGCGGGTGAGCGAGCGGGCGGGCGAGCGGGTCGGCGAGCGAGCGGGCAAGCGGGCGGGCGAGAGGGCGGGCGAGCGGGCGGGCGAGCGGGCGGGCGGGCGGGCGAGCGGGCGGCGGGCGGGCGAGTGGGTAGGTGGGAGTGCGGGTGGGGAGAAGGTGTGGGAGTGGGCGGGCGAGCGGACAGGCGAGTGGATAGGTGGGGGAGCGGGCGGGGGAGCGGGCGAGCGGGCGGGCGGGGGGCGAGCAGGGGGGCAAGCGGGCGGGTGAGCGGCCGGGCGAGCGGGAGGGCGAGCGGGCGGAGAAGCGGGCGGAGAGCGGGTAGGTGGGCGAGTGGGTAGGTGGGCGAGAGGGCGGGCGAACGGGCGGGGCGAACGGGCGGGCGAACGGGCGGGTGAGCGGGTGGGAGTGTGGGTGGGTGAGCGAGCGATCGAACAGGCGAGCGAGTAGGCAGGCGGGCGAAGATGCAGGCGAGCGGGTAGTTGGGCGAGCGAGCGAATGGGTGGATGAACGGGAAATATGAAAATGGAGGAGTGGGTAGATGAGCGGGGTGGTGGGTGGGTGATTCGGTCTGGACGTCAAATGAGCAAGCTGGCGGGCGGATGGGTGACTGGGGCGTCCAGATGAGTCAGCGGGCGCGTGAGTGGGTCGGTGGTAGAGAAGGGTGGGCGGGCGGCGAGCCACACTCGCTCCGGCAGGCAGAATAACAGCTTAATTTGGTAACAAGGTGATTCCACTCTATCAACCACTTCTGCAGAGAAAATACACGCGTCACGTGGCCATGTAAACAACGGTAGTTGTGGGTCTAACAAACCCCCTAGGCAAACGGCTGGATTGGTTTTGTAAATAAGTCTTGGGAACGACTTCCTCTTTTACCTTGTGTGGTACTATTAAAATAAATACACATTCCAAGAACCACTTCATCCAATGGAACTTCTTTAAAATATTTAAAAATAGATTATTGTCACCCAGTCAGAAGACACAACATTAACAATAAAGATTTTTTGCGCCAGTACTGAAACATTTAATAAAAAGTATTGCTAAATATTTCATATGAGTGATTTATAGAGATTTCAATTTGTTCATGAAGTAAAACGCTGCTGAAGAAATAATATTTTAGCTTCAGATAAACACTAAGTGCGAGTTTTAAAACGTCAGATACTATATTAAGCTTATCAGGCTTGACTTGAGCATGCTTGGTTCTGCTGATACGAGAGATTTAAGATAGCTTTAACGGATATGACTAGTGTACTTCACGTGATCATCTTAAGCAGAAAATGAAGATCCTGACCATGACCTAATTCACAGTAAAGGATTTGATAAAAGTTACATTATCGGATTTTTATTCTTACACGAAAAAGAAGCGTCTTATTTAGACTGTTCCTCAGTATTTTCTTATTTTATAGTTTTACCAATTATGGCAATATTTTTTTATTCCTTCGAGTAACAGTAATTTGCTCTTGTTTTGAATATATTAATAGTTTTATGCTATCAGAGACTTCTTTTCGTTCACATCTCTGAGTCGTCCCCCAAAAAATGAGTTCGAAATATTTTTGGTAACTCGAAGGAAAAGGGAGGATGCTAAACCGTCCTAAATGGTCAAATATGATAATTTTCCCAATCTTTAATTGTATTCGTAAATCTTCATGCTTGTTTCAGTACTTTCCCATTGACAATATTCTTAAATTTCCTCAAAAGTTCAAAATCCATTTTTGAACTTATCATTTGGAAAGTTCTACTGCAGTATTTAGAATATCCAATGAGTTATGACACAACCCATAGTTCGTTACCCGACAGCACGACCTCAAAAGAGATTTCAATCAATTTTGCTGTAGATATTGTACGTTCCCATGAAATGTGTTATTGATTCTAATTTCTAAAGTAGTTTTAACTTATAGAACAAATGTTCCGGTTGCTTACTGGTGCTTAAAAAACGGGTCAATCTCTACTAACGTGTCTGGTCTCTCGACATGTGGTGGTGTAGTGCATGTAAGTTTAAGTGCTTGTGGAGAGGAGACAAGGAGGCGGAAGGAAAGATCGCGCGCGGACCGAGTCTCGCTTAGAGCATTCGCATAGTCCTGAACGAGGAAACTGAAAAATTCCGATCAGTGTAGCCAGCTGCCAGAATTCTCCTCACACAGCGGTTGAACTCGACCTCACTGAGAAGCTGGCGCCGATCCGTCGGGACTCGAGGCCTGGTCCCTGCCAGTGGCGCTGCAGCAGCCGCAGTCGTAGCCCTCAGTCCTCTCAGAATACGATCAGAAAGCATCCACATTCGCGTTCGGCCAAAGACGGCCGCTTACGGCCGAATATTTCAGGCCCTTGCTAGAGCGCAGGCGCGGTCACATTGCATCCGACAAGTTCTGACAAACACGGCCGAACTTCGAAGTCAGATGACAAACACGGCCGAACACCGATATCAAATGAACTTGATTTATTCGGCTGATCTGAGCTGTCGGAGACGGATGTTGAAAAGCTGGTTTCACTTGTACACGAACAAATTGATCTGTAGAAGAGGTTGGATTCCAGATATAACAGAGACAAAAAGCAGGAAATTATGGAATGAAATCGCAGAGGAATTGGGCGAAACTAGTGCAAAGCGTGTTGTGAACACGAGACATAATCTCATATACCTTATGGTTATGAACATATATTCCTCTCTAGTAATGTATTTTCTAAAATTCGACCGTTTTTTCAATGTCATGCTCTAATTGCGACCGCTGTTTTCGTGATCGGCGAAAACAGGATTCACCCAGTGATCTTTTGATTTTCAAGCGAAATATATTTAAGAATCGAGCTCTCAGCAAGCAATTGTAATTTTCTCGCTTCCATTAGATGCCATTTATACTCAATAATTCACAGATGTCTATTGCAGTCGGACTGCAATGGGACCATTCAGTTCGACAGAAAGCAGTCGGCCACTCGCGCACGAACATTTCTTCGGCCGAAAAATCGATCCACTGTGACCGTGTCCTAAACGGATCCACTTTGACCGTACCCTAAAAGGATCCACTCTGACCGTACCCTAAACGGATCCACTCTGACCGTACCCTAAACGGATCCACTCTGACCGTACCCTAAACGGATCCACTTCTGACCGTGGCACTAAACGGATCCACTCTGACCGTGCTCTAAACGGATCCATTCTGACCGTACCCTAAACGGATCCACTCTGACCGTACCCTCAACGAATCCACTCTGACCGTGCTCTAAACGGATCCATTCTGACCGTACCCTAAACGGATCCACTCTGACCGTGCTCTAAACGGATCCATTCTGACCGTACCCTAAACGGATCCACTCTGACCGTACCCTCAACGAATCCACTCTGACCGTGCTCTAAACGGATCCATTCTGACCGTACCCTAAACGGATCCACTCTGGCCGTGCTCTAAACGGATCCATTCTGACCGTACCCTAAACGGATCCACTCTGACCGTGCTCTAAACGAATCCATTCTGACCGTACCCTAAACGGATCCACTCTGACCGTACCCTAAACGAATCCACTCTGACCGTACCCTCAACGAATCCATTCTGACCGTGCCCTAAACGGATCCACTCTGACCGTACCCTAAACGAATCCACTCTGACCGTACCCTCAACGAATCCACTCTGACCGTACCCTCAACGAATCCACTCTGACCGTACCCTAAACGAATCCACTCTGACCGTACCCTCAACGAACCCACTCTGACCGTGCCCTAAACGGATCCACTCTGATCGTACCCTAAACGAATCCACTCTGACCGTACCCTCAACGAATCCACTCTGACCGTACCCTCAACGAATCCACTCTGACCGTACCCTCAACGAATCTACTCTGACCGTGCCCTAAACGGATCCACTCTGACTGTACCCTAAACGAATCCACTCTGACCGTACCCTCAACGAACCCACTCTGACCGTGTCCTAAACGGATCCACTCTGACCGTACCCTAAACGAATCCACTCTGACCGTACCCTCAACGAATCCACTCTGACCGTACCCTCAACGAACCCACTCTGACCGTGCCCTAAACGGATTCACTCTGACCGTACCCTAAACGAATCCACTCTGACCGTACCCTCAACGAATCCACTCTGACCGTACCCTCAACGAATCCACTCTGACCGTACCCTAAACGGATCCACTCTGACTGTACCCTCAACGAACCCACTCTGACCGTGTCCTAAACGGATCCACTCTGACCGTACCCTAAACGAATCCACTCTGACCGTACCCTCAACGAATCCACTCTGACCGTACCCTCAACGAACCCACTCTGACCGTGCCCTAAACGGATCCACTCTGACCGTACCCTAAACGAATCCACTCTGACCGTACCCTCAACGAATCCACTCTGACCGTACCCTCAACGAACCCACTCTGACCGTGCCCTAAACGGATCCACTCTGACTGTACCCTCAACGAATCCACTCTGACCGTACCCTCAACGAATCCACTCTGACCGTACCCTCAACGAATCTACTCTGACCGTGCCCTAAACGGATCCACTCTGACTGTACCCTAAACGAATCCACTCTGACCGTACCCTCAACGAACCCACTCTGACCGTGCCCTAAACGGATCCACTCTGACCGTACCCTAAACGAATCCACTCTGACCGTACCCTCAACGAATCCACTCTGACCGTACCCTCAACGAATCCACTCTGACCGTACCCTAAACGAATCCACTCTGACCGTACCCTCAACGAACCCACTCTGACCGTGCCCTAAACGGATCCACTCTGACCGTACCCTAAACGAATCCACTCTGACCGTACCCTCAACGAATCCACTCTGACCGTACCCTCAACGAATCCACTCTGACCGTACCCTCAACGAATCTACTCTGACCGTGCCCTAAACGGATCCACTCTGACTGTACCCTAAACGAATCCACTCTGACCGTACCCTCAACGAACCCACTCTGACCGTGTCCTAAACGGATCCACTCTGACCGTGCCCTCAGCCGGGGACGTGGCGCGGGCGGGTGCGCAGGCTGGGTCTCGGGCGGGGCGCGGGCGAGGGCGGGGGCGCGGGGCTCACCTGGGCGCCTCGATGCGGCCGCTCTCCCAGTTGCGGCTCCACACGACGCCCAGGCCGCCCACGTCGGCGGTGCCCTTGGCGATGACCAGCAGCATGGAGCCGAACATGGCCACCGTCTGCACCACGTCCGTCCATACCACGGCCTTCAGCCCGCCCTGCCACACCACACCACACCAACACACACTCATTTGTCTACATGGCAAGTGAAAAACCACATCAATGGCTCCCTCGTAATTAGAGTGCGGATTTTGATAATCTAAAACATCGCTTATTTATAACTGGACACCAGCAAGACGGAGGAAAAGAGGACGGCTAAGAGTGAAATGGAAGGATGGTGTAACAGTGGCAAGAGAAAGAAGAGATACAACACTCTTGGCATAAGAAAACAAAATGGCTCCTTGGATGCGATAAACAGCCAACATAGAGCTGTAAACATCGCTAGTATATATATATATACACAGTATATAAACATCGCAAAAAATTATCATAGGTAATTCCACGAGTGCTTTGGAAATTGTCGATTAATCCCCGACTCGCGAAGCGAGGAGGGGATTTATCTGAGAATTTCCGAAGCACGAGGGGGTATTTAATAGGACTATTCCACGAATAAAATTACGTCCAACAGAGTTCCAAAATGCGCCAAATATTGATAAAAAAATTAATATTTACTCGTATGTTAAAATCAATGAGGTTATGTTAGATATGCGGTTTATTGGACATCGACATGGCGATCGATGTATACCGCCTCCTAAGATAGATGAGTGTCACTTTATCATTGGCCAGTAGGAAAAAGCGGTAAGAAAAATCGGATGGAAAAAGCGATAAAGTGTTTGAGATACACCTCTCTGGGGCTTTTGGTATGTATAGTTAAACACTAATGGTTTTAATTTCACGAGCGGAATAGTCAATAAAAATCTCTTAAAATGTTTTTAAAATGACAACTTGAAGTATAACAATTCAACTTGAGTATGTTACTGACGTAATTGAGGTTTCCTACATTCGTTCAAGTGAACTCAGCTTGCAAACTTTTGCTAAGGACTGATCTTTATCAAGAAATCTGCCTTTAGTTATCCCGACATCGGCCGAACCGTCAATGGCGCTGATAGACGCCACAGGAATCTTAGATTATATATTCACAATGGCTGACTTGACAATTTCTGAGCGAAGAAATCAAATAGGCTACTCAAGAATTCTGTGGAGAACATTTGTTGCATCTCGTTAATATTATTTGAAGCTATTACCATTAAAGTGATATTAAAAGCAATTCAATTAGTGAAAAATGCGTTAAAAATGACTGATAAAAGGTAAAAATTGCTTACGAGTCGATACGGTTGTGCGATATATCTTCAGAAAATTGTGAACCGGGGTAGGGGTGGGGGAATGAATAGTAAGGTGAGACAGATATTTTTGGACAATAACATTTTCATATATTAAAATAACCATCATTTGCTTTAATATTATATGATCTTTGAATAATGTTACAGGAGTCAATAATTTACAATTAAACATATTAACATCCCAATTGCTTGCTTTACTACAATTAACTTCGGATAACATTCTTTGGACTTGACTTATTATTTAACTCAATCGATTAACTATTTTCGACAATACTTTTTGCTTGATTGAGGATCTTTTACGTTATAAATATTCTCGAATCATTCATTAACTTCCATACACTTATACGGAATGTTAAAAAAATGTACAGCTCACTTCAAATTGACTCAACCTCCATTCCGTTGCCTTGGTCGGTCCAAACATTTTTCATAGCACTGAAAATTATTTCGGTGCTAACAATGGAGTCCGGAACTGATGCACAATATTGAAACAATTTCAATAGATTTGATGTCGTAACTAAAACGACAACTCTGTGGACATGCGCTGTATATTTATATCAGTTGCAGTATACGTATGTAAATGCCATCTGCATGTGCTAGGTAATGACAAAGATAATTTGATTTTAAAATTGATTTTTTTGTATATTATTTTTAAATTTTAAATGTACCTGTAATTGTATGATCATGTTTCTGCATTCTGCCACCGGGCATCTACCCAATTGTAGAATAAAAAACTTAGGTCTATATCTAAAGACAGGATTCCCAACAGGGGAAAGTCAGCTCTAATCGAGTTTAAAAGCTCTTTTTATATGTTCACTATTCTCATCTTCTAATTAGTGAATCAGTAATTGAAATAGTGAATAGTCCAGACAAATAGTAAACATTTGACAACCCTATGAGTCGATATCAAAGAAAAATGCAAAAAAAATGGTATATAAAAATGGTTAATTTCCTTTTGTCATAATACAAAATGAATTTCTATACTAAACGGCATTATTCTAAAGTGAAAAGAAAAAAATGCATTTCATTAAAATCCGCCCCCTACTCATAATAATAACAATAACAGCGAATATTTTGGGCTAGCTGCAAAGCCCAAAGACAAGACAAACTTATATAAATGATACAATTATTAATTATAATCTAAAAATGATCAAACAAGGTAAGTCTCCGTTTCAGCATATTGCATACATGATGAGATAGCTCAAATTTAAACTCAGGATAAGCCATTGTAAGAAATATTGCCTTCAGCGCTCCCTTAGAAGACCAGGTTCCCGTGAGTAAGAGAAATCATGAAATCGGGCGGGGCGGGGACATCCTGTGCGCAGGATTCATCCCTTCTCGGCCTAATAGATTGTTGTGATTAATAAATACCAGGACAAGCAGGGTATATCAGCTATGGTACTATTGTAAGTACATACTATAAACGTTTGGAATCATAACGTTCTAACTAATATTTCAGTCGTTTCGAATTATTTCATGTCAAATTTTCACATCCCCATCTACTCAGACATCTCTCCACCAGTATCTGTTTGTCTACAGATTGCAGCATGGGTACGTTCTACTTGCAGCAGAAGTAGTAGAACGGTATCATAGTAACAACTCATTTTCTTTGATTTTGTCAGTTGGAACCTTGTCATTCCAAAGGGCAAATGTATAAAATAAACGTGAGCATTTAGTGATTTATTTTGATATTGTTCCTATTTCCCTTTGCGGGAGGAGAACTTTACAAGGCGTGTAATAATTGGGAAATATTTCATTTATAATAGTTACTGTACTCACCACACAAGTGTAGAAAATGCACACCAGGCACACTAGTGGAGTGACAACATGAACATTCACACCAGTCACTGAGAACACACATAAACAAAGAACACTATAATTTCACAGTTTTGTTACAAATATTAATTGGTCACATTTAGTTTATGACCATAACAGCACAAGTTGCACTCGACATTTAGAAAAAGGTAAAATATAAAATTTGTTTCCTCAGAGTTAAATAAAAGAACCGCAACACGTGCTGTTTTGAACAAGAGATATCAGAGAAAGCCAGATTGATTTTCGTAAACAGAGGAAAAATTGTTTCAGACCAATCCATTAACAATTTTATTTCAACATCAAATCTCAATGAACAATTTAGTAATAAGGAAAATAAGGATTCTTAGCAATATTTTCAAGCCACAAAAAGATTTTACAGGAAAGCAGTTTTTTACAGGAAATTTAAATGGTCACGGAGAGTTGTTTTAGTGGAAAAAATGTGAAAAATTTGGATGTCATAGATACAAGATGATGTCCGATGAATAATAATGAAAAATTATTCAGAAAACTCTTTCTGAAGCAGCCTATGTTCTTAAGTAGGTTGGAAATAAATCGAGGAACGTTTTAGTAGTTGATTACCATAGATGAAGTCGTTAGAACGGGCGGACATTGACGATAGTCAAATTGATGTTAATGGTTGGATCTGAAATATACCATTTTTACTTACGTTCAGTTAGGTACGTTACTTACTTTACTTACGTACTTACGTACTTAGGGAAAGTTATGCAATCCTGCGCAAAAAACCGGCAGATTTTCGCAGAAAAAACGCTTATCACAGGGTCCTGGTAACGAAAAAGTGGATAAATCCAGTTGCTAAATTAAGAACAAAAATCTCCTAATACATGATACAGCCAGCATCCCTATTTTGTGGGTCCTTGATACCGAAAAAACCAATAGAAAGCAACACGTCTGTCCGTCCGTCCGTCCTGTCTGTCTGTGATCAACGCTGGCGACTAAACCGTTCAGACAGATTTTCTCCAAAATTGATGATGAATTCCCTGTGGGCGCTTAATACCGAAAAACCAATAGAAAGCAAAACGTTTGTCCGTCTGTCTGCCCGTGCCGTGCCCTGAAAGAACCGTTTTGCAAGTGGCTGTCTAAAAAACAAACTACAACACAAGAACCACATCGCCGCCAAGTGGAATAGCATATTGTCGCTATGGAGGTAAACGAGTCTAATCCACAAAAGAGCGTAGTTTTGAGATACAGCAAATCCGCACTTACAAAAACACTAATTTTTAATTCTAGAAATCCTTTTTTTTTTGGTTTGACTCGATTTTTTCTCAAAATCTATTCAAAAAGAACAATATTCAGAGTTTCCAATTTCAATAAATGGGAAAAACCCAAAATTAAAATTTTGTGGGCTAGGACCCTTGACCTTCAATAGACGATATACCAGTGGCGTATATTGATTTCATGCCCTGGGCTACCGCTGACTTTAGAAATAATTTTTGTCTACATAACTATACATAATCTTCGATTATCTAGATTTTCTAGTTTATACTATTTTGATTATACAGTATTATTTATGTATATATACATAAATTATTATTATAATTGATAAAATAACATGTATCTAAGTGTGTTGTTTGCCTCTTCAAAGTGTCTTACGCAATTGACAATAGTTAACTTTGAGACTATCACATACTTAATGTTGGAATTTTAACACGTTAAAATACACTTTATATAAAATACCATGTATATGTACACTCACCACCAATCGTGTACGTCTTGCACAAAAGCGCATATTTAATTTACTCTGTCCGTTTACTGCCCACTGCCTCCGAACGGGTCAATAAACCGCTCGGAAAATTGGCACCCTGAGCCCTTGGCTGGCCCATATCTTACCAGGAGGAGGGGGAGTGAATCATGCAACGAACGCACGTTGTGTGGATGAGTCCTAGCGGTTTCTTCGGCGTTGCCGCCTCTTACGAGGAGTGGCGCGCGAACGACTAAGCGATTTAATACAGATCTCAACAGAACAGATTGCACAGAATCTTGAAAAACGCATGTCATTGAAAAATAATGTGGCCTATAATTATTTTAATATGATTAATCTTGACATATTTTTGTTCTCGTAATTTTCTCGGGCTATCCGCCGGTAGCCTAAAGTATACGCCACTGCGATACACCACCTAACCCAGGCGCGGTTCGTCATTAAAGGCTGTAAGGTGGAGCCTCCCCTATAAAAATCGCCGCCCAAAAGAAATTTACAAAAAATTAAATAATGAATGAATTAATGAATTTATTTATTAATAATGAATTTCTGAGTTATATTATATAACAATCATATCAAAAATTTTCTTTGTCGGTTCGTTAACGACCGTCCGTAACGCATTTGAAGCTGTTGACATGGGAAGAGAAAAGCGTTAGGCTCCGAATTCATTCCGTCATAAGGCCGGTGTAAAACGACGAGGCGTGACGTCATGCATTCATTGCATCGGGCTTATGAGGGAACGAAAGGCTGCGGCCTGGCAGCCTTCGAGCGTGGGCAGAGCGTGGAAGCTGGCGTCTGAAGGAGTGCTCACCAGATAGCATTACTATGCAGCTCAGTGAGTAACACCGAGTTTCACCTAGTTGTTCAAAATCGCGGTAGGGGCGCTTCTCCCTTATGTATTTATCAGAAGAAATATGCTTAGAAATACAGTACTATTTAAAAGCTAAGTCCGTAATGAAATGTCTAGATAAAACTGTGTCAAAGAACAGATCCCCGTGCTGTCCCTATACATGAAAACCTAATACTGCCCTCTGAATTGAAGGACCCCCCCCCCTCCAAGCAATGAAACATTTGCAGCCTTCCTCATTTAGAAAAGGACGAGCCGCGACTGACCTAACCGAACGCCCAAGCGTGCATGTCCTCCCCGCCCGCCCGCAGGGCCGTCTCGTCGCCAATGGACCTGGCCCTGACCGTCACGGCCGTTTCAAGCTCACGCCGCCCCCTGGCGGTCATTGCTGCCCATTAGGCACCGCTGAGAGGTTGCGAGCTATTTACAGAGCACTGAGCGCCCGCTTCCGCTCTCCCACCCCTACCCTCCACCCCCACTCCCACTCCACTCCCCGCCACCGCCGCCGCGTCGGCGCTCGTTACCTTGATTGAAGGCGAGAGCCGGGACGTAGATGACGATCGGGATCCACGTGATCTGCAACACAAGAGCACCTCATGGGTCGTGGTACAAGGCACGAGGGCCCGCGTGTGACCGACTTCCATCGAACGATTCAGAATTTTGAATTTTGGCGCTTTTCAGTCATTCGAATCTTTCGGAATTATCTTAAAAACTCTTTCTGTTTCTTCTTGTTCGACCTAAAGGTTGTCCTTTTTTGCTCGTTTTATAAATAGGACTTGGAGTTAGAATCGATTTTCGACGTTTTCATATCAATTCATATTTTTACCCTTCTCTTTAAAAACTGAGTGTGTTGACACAATTTCCGCGCTCTGAATTTCTACTTTTCCTCTCTACAGGAAAAGTGTTGGAATCGCCTCAAAGATTGAATCTCGAATTTTCGCACGTAAAATTACTGTTTAAGATTCTGTCGAATCGTCACTCTGCACATACGTCAAGATTGTGGTCTATTGGCGGTGCTCCGAATGTGATTAAGATTGGTTCAGGCGGAGAGGGATACGTTCAATTTTGTACTCGAAACTCCGAGCGTCTGTAAGTATGGATGTTCAGATGTTTGGATGGATGTTTGGATGGATTGGATGGATTTTAACTGTTTTTGACGTAAATAAATAAATAAAAAATAAATGTGATATGCGTGACTATGTCAGATTATACTTCGATTTTTTTAAATGGCCAATGGCATTAGGTCAATTTACACCTCCTGTCTTATAAATTGAATCTTTTTAACAGTGGAAAGTACATTTCTGAGGCTAGAAGCTTCGTTGAAAAGGACATTCGCAAATTAATTACAAAGATTCATTTTCTAAGGCATGTGATGTAAAAATGACCTGTCATCAGCCACTTGAAAAAAATCGAAGTATACAAGCTTTTGAGCTGATTCATTGTAAATAGGTTAGAAGTAATATCTGGCTGTGGCCTAAGATCATTAAGATAGTTTAATTTTGGAGGTACTTTCCTGAAGCCCATGTGACTTTTCAACATGTTGAGGAAAACAGATGAATGTTTTTCTTTCCAAAGACATTCGAGCTTTCTACTCAACCACATTTTGGGATTTGTGCTTGAAATGAAAGGTAGTGATCCTAGGATGACTATCGTTTGCTATTATTAACTAGTTTTGTACTAAAAACACTTAATTTTGGTAAAATCATAAACAGAATTTAAAAAACATAAACATTAACAGAATTTTGTACTTTGTCTCCCATTATTTGTTCAAAGTATCGTTTGGTTTTATCAAGAACTTTAAGAAGGTCTTTGTTTATTTTATAAGAGTTTTAGTAAATTACATTAATGAAAATGAAACTCACGATTCCAATGGCAAACAGCACCGATCCAATAAGACGTGCTTCCTTGCCGAATCTTCTTTCCAAATACTGCAGGAAGAAAAAGAACAATAAATGAATACGCACGCACACAAAAACCACAACTTAAATGTCGTGTAAATGCAGTTTTGCACTAACAAGCTATATTCTGTTATTTATTTTTCAAAATATTTTAGAGAAATCCCTCGACACATTCGCGGATTTTATAATAATAAAAAGAATATTTTTTGAAAAAGTAAATAATCACAAAAGAAGTTATAACTTTATGTTCATGTAACTATTCATTTCATAACAAACAAATTAACAAAAAGAGTTACATTTTATGGTTATCTTTTAAGAATATAACCCAACAGATTCGTTAATTACAATAAGCGTGTACGGCACGTTTTTAGAAATAGGACTGCGAACTTTTATAAAAGTATTTTCTATTCCCTCAAACCAATATTTGATAAAACATTTTATTTTTCAATAAAATGTGTCTGTGAAAACAACTGTTTTAAGCTCCTTTTGTTATGAAGATAGTTTAAAACTGTACAATTGTTTTTACAGTTTTGTCCCGCTGACGGGTAAATTTCAGGAACGGATAAACCAATTTTGATAGGGATTTTATTGAAAACGTAGAGTATTTTCTCAGTCAAATTTCGCTTAATAACAACAATATTACAATAATAATTACATAATAATAATAATAATAATAATAATAATAATAAATAACCAGCCCTGTGGCGCAGACGGTTGGGCAGCCGTCGTCTGCGCCGAGGAGGCTGTACCACTGAGCTCGTGTTCCCGAGACACGAAAATAAACACTTGAAATAAATACTTATTAAAGTCACCAAATCATACACTCATATTGCATGAAGCTACAGCTTCAGAGGCACAACTTTCAATCACCAACTTAATATAATCGGGCCATAGTGTGAAAAACTCGCCACCGTCGGGGCTCGAACCTCAGACCTTCCCAGTAAGTCACGCTGCAGAGAGTGACAACGCTGTCGGTGTCAGTGGTAGCGTTTAAGTTACAAATAGGAAAGTTTTTGATTAGGTAAAATTGTACGTCGGGTGTTATAATAGGAAAGAGCCAATTTAGTTGACAAAAGTTTAATTTCCAGGGAATTGTAATACATAGATGACGAGGTGTCATCTATTGGAATGGTGGATGGATAGGAAGCAAAAGAAAATTTAGATGAGAGACTTGTATGCAACGCCTTTTCAAAGTCTTGGTTTGTAAGGTTGTATTTTAGGAGATTGATTAAAAGAAACAATAATTAGGATCTGATCTCAATATAATTCTACCATTGGTTTAAAATTCATATACGTTTAATTCAGTTGCACAATTGAATAGCCTGTATCTTGTTGCCAAAGAATGCCATTCTCACAAGCATTCGTGTAACAGCTAATTCGTACAGAAAGAACAAAGGGCAAATTCTCCAAGGAGAAATGCCAGTTATTTTCTATTTCTGCTCCATCGCCGGGTAAAGTGACGCACACATCTGATAACAATCGCATGAGAAAATTCTCAAAGTGAAGCTTTCAAGCAGCAAATATGACTTACAAGAATTCTGTTGCTATCTACATTTGTACGAATGGTCTCCTAACTTTCCTATGACGCAAACCGAAAGGTTAATGTCACTACTGGTGATGTAACAAATAATGGCACATTTATACTACTTATTATCGTACGTAAAAACGATGACATAATATTTGTACGTAATTTAATTTTGCGATCTATACAAGAACACTAGCCGAAAACGGCACTTCAGAGACTGACATAAAACTACTTCGTTGATAAGAAATGTTTCATGACCTTCCCCAATATTCACTGATAAACTCTTATTCATTTTATGGTAAACTATTGGAAGAATGTTTCATGGATGCTCCCCAGAAGGTTGAAGATATTTTACATTTCATAATCAACATTAAAATTATTCAAGCGTGTGGGATGTGGAAAATTGTCACGCATTTAAGAAGTTGAGAAACGGCGAGAAAACTTGTCCAATGAGAAAAAAATATCTCTTCTCACTGCTCACGAAAGGAATATAATTGGCAGGAGATGAGACATGTCAATTCACTTCCATGATCGGTAACACTTCTATTTACAGCTCAGCGGCCCGAAATTTTATTGAAAATTTTTTGCATTAATTAGTCCACATTTGTCTTAATACGAATTTCATTCATTCAGGCATTGCTTTTATTGTTTATTATTACATATTCTTACAGAAATTAAAAGCCTTTATTATAGAAATAGATATGAGGCGTTGTTTTGCCGTAGGAGTATTTTGCCAGAAAGCTGTTTTGGTCGCATTGCGGCCATCTTGAGTGCTATAAAAATAACAACATATCTAAATTACAATAAAATAAAATCATTTAACAATCAATTAGTTATTAAATAATATTGTATTAAATTCTATTTTGATAAAAATGCATAATAATATCCTGTAATATATACAGTTTTATTTGTAATTCAAATAGATAGTTGTTATTTTTGTAGCACTGAAGTTGACCACAACGCGACCGAAACAGCTTTATGGAAAAATAAACACGACAAAACAATACCCAATATTTATTTCTATAATGATTCTAATGTAAACATCACACCATTTCCTAGCAGAAAAGCTAGTTCACTTCCTTCGTACATTGCAACCACTTCAAAACCACAGGTTGTTGTGAGTGGCACAAAGTCGTGTTCAGGTTAATGGTTGCAAATTGAAAACTCCATCGGCACTGATGAGTCCTTAGTGACAAGTTTGAGGTAATTTTAGGTCGCATCAACATCAAGGTCATTAGCGACCAGTATTGGGTGTAACGTTACGGTAATTGTGAAGATGAAATGATACATGGTGATGATAGGGGGTGAAAGGACGAACACAAATACAACCATGCCCGAGGCGAGACTCCAACCCGCCATCCTTCAGTCCGATCTCAACCACCGGGTATCGGGTGACCTGCTATTGCCACCACTGCACCGGAACAACAGCGCCACCAGTTTTAGCAACTTTGCACCGTAGCAGCGGTGATGACAAGCTGGTGCCACCGTAGCAACAGACCGCCTAGCAACCGTAGTAATGGTGGCATGACCCCATCATTGCACCGTAGCAGCGGTAGTAATAAGCTGGTGCCACCGTAGCAACAGACCGCCTAGCAACCGCGCACCGTAGCAATCGTGGCATGACCCTCCCACCACTCTCGCTACTCACTGCTCTGTTTAACACACGTTCTACCAATTTTGTGTTTGACACGTCATGTGATGTCGCAGAAAATTATTTCACGAGCAATTTCTTCGATGAAACACGTCATGTAACTTATCACTAAATTTGTATGAACAAATAAAGGGGACAGTGCGAAACTGACTTAGCAATGAAGCGCGTACACACGTGACTCTGGTGTTAGAGCAACGCTACTTATCTTCCCGAGACACAGTTGTCAAGCAGAAAGATTGATAGTCTGTAGACACACTCTGAGTGTTTAGAAGCATACTGTTTTCAAAACATTCCGGTGTGCAGAGCGGACGTCTCATCCAGGCAATTTGTATAGTCACTTCCCCTTGAAATAGGCAACCAAACACTCTTCACTGTTCAGAGGGTTATCGGCAGTGTTGCAAGATCAGATCAATTTCAGAACGTTTTATCAGAGCAGTGCATGAGAAATATGCTAATATTTCAAACTATTTATTAACAAACAGACGGAATTAGAGCTTAAATCACATATATTACTAAATACTGGCTTTCATTCTACGCGGATTTTGATTCTGTACGTCTCTTTCTCCCGTCACAATTTTGCCGCGGAGGTGGGTGCCCAGAAAAACGAAACCTCCACAAATGTAAAGAACGTTCACAAAGACCTCATTTTGTAGATTGTCTCACTCGAAACATAACTCATAAATCTCCCTGAGAATCTCAAAAACAAAGACAAAATCATCCATTAAAATTATCGTTTTCCAATTAGGCGTATCAAATGCGCATGAGAGAAAAATGAATGCGTGTAAAACTTTCTGAATCTGTTCGTTTAAAAGGGAAATAATTTGATTTATGTAGGCAATGTATTCACCACAGATCTGTAAATTATGTCTAAAATGCCTTTTTTAAAGGTTGATTAGTTATAAGAAAAAGCAGTGCCGTTTTAACAGCTTTTGGGGGCCCTTGGGCGTACGTTAATTTGGGAGCTCCTTGTTCTTACTTTCACCGATCTCTCCGCATCCAACTTAAAGACAAGTTTTGTTAAAAAATTAACTCGTCATCACTGAGTGAAATTCTCGTAGCAATCAGCAACATTCCATATTATAAATATTATCCAATAATGTGCGACACATCACTCCGTTATGCCAATTTTTTGCCTATAATTTAATCTTACATAATTTTTATATGTTAATTTTATTTTTTGATAAATTGAATTTTAAATAATTTTAAGAATTATTGGAGGCCCTGGATCTTCGGGTCCGTGCGTTAACACGGACCTGCGAAAAGGGAAAGAAGAAGAAGAAGAAATATGTAACCAGATAGAGCAGGGCTCTCCGGATATTTTGTGCGGCCCGCGACTGCAAGGAAACATTTTATTATACTAACCGAATACAATATAATTGCACAATTCGCATTAATTTTATTTAATGCTGGATTAATTTTCTCGTATGTACGTTAATCATTAAGTATGTTGAATAAAATTAGTATCTCATACACATTTGTTTCAATGTAATCTAAGTAGTAAGGGTAAAAACCATCTAAAATGACGATGCGGCTTGCGGCTTCACTAGAATTTGATATGTGGCCCATAAGCCCTTCCAAGCCCTGAGACGAAGTGTTGGGAAGGAAGCCCTCTAGAGCCGGGGGCCGAGCGCTCGCCTCGTACCTCGTAAGTGGAGGTGAGCTGCAGGTCGTGGAAGACGGGCAGGTAGGCGTAGGCCAGCACGAACGCCATGAGCAGCACCCCGATGGCGATGAACGAGTACTGCGTGCCGTGCAGGTAGATCTCCGTGGGCGTGCCCAGCAGCGTGATGCCCGAGATGAAGCTGCGCGCACACACACACAACACAGCCTCAGTTGATTGATTGATTCGTGTTTCCGGGCGCGTCAACTACTCAGGTCATTAGTCCCGTACATGTAGTGCGTGTTTTTTTTCTCGGGAGGTGGCGATGATCTTTTTCCCCGCTGGATGGCGAGATCTGGCGCCGACCTACCGTCGACTAGCGGGGTTTTCCTCTCAACCAGGTACCTCCCACCAGCGGGGCACCGCCCCAGCCGGGACAAGCTCTCAGCTCCCGACCGGTCTCCCGGCATGTGTGGTAGTGTAGTGCATGTTAGTGTAAGTGTGTGTGTAAGAGGAGAGGATAGGTCGAGGAAGAAGCAGGAAAGATCGCGCGCGGTCCGTGGCCCGTTTGTTAGGACTTCTCCGACGTTCGCCTGGTGTTGATCGGAGAAACCACGGAAAACTACCGATCAGAGCAGCCGGCCGCTAGAATTCTCCTCCAGACAGCCTTAGTACTTACTTAGGAATTGCACTTCAACCGTTCTCAATACTCTGATGATGGTATTTGGGAAACGCAGCTGAAGTACTTTTTTGATGAAAAGAAAAAAAATATAATTTTTACCATAACACATTCTCCTGTTTGTCAAGAAGAATAGCAGGCTTTATAGTCTGAGCCTCGCCTTTACCAAAACTTATTATTATTATTATTGCAAATTATGTTTGGCTGTTCAAATAACTCTGCTAAGTAACAATGGGGCCGTAACAAATAGATGGCAATTGCGAAACGAGAAACATTTTCCTTTGCTATTATTAATCTTACAACTGTGACCCGCTGGTAAAATGTAAATTATTATTGTTATTATTATTATTATTACTATTTTTATTTTAAGGTTTAACACTCTGCCTTATGAGTATGCACGTTTAGACTAGTTACTGTCGCGGTCATATAGCAAGGAGAATATTAGTGACTACTACTAGTACTATGGAGATACGGTCAATGAGGCAGCGCGTTGCAGGCTAGGAATGATTCTGCCCATCAAAACATTTAGGAAAAAGTTCAAAGAACGACGCATAAAACCTTGGAGGAATTATGTTTAAAATGAAGCTTCGGACTGCTGGATTAACCTTCCAGCGGGCGCGCGTAAAATGTCCACACTAGCAGGCGCGTGTCGTAAATTTTACGACATTCAATGTCTCTTGAATAAATCAAATAAATTGTAGAACAATGGAATTTTATGTCGCATTATAATATCTAAGAATGATATTTACTACCAAAAACATATCCGTTGATAAACGTTCGTACTTAGTATCAAAAAGATCTTGTTCCGATCCAGTGTCATTCTGATGCTCGTCTACAATTTCAACATTCGTTTACTGTCACTGTCACTATCCAATTCATGATCTTCCTCCGATCAGACAGCTCTTTAAGAATATTCTGATTATCGTTCACATGAATTCTATATTTGGACATTTGACAAAAAATTTCGATTAGGCCAAATTTTTTATACAATATTTTAGCAAAACAGCCGGCGTGCAGCGTAAAGTTTACGTCACTATGCGCTTATCCCGAATAGAGCGTTACAAAAACTGAATATAGCGTGCAAACTAAACAGTGGCTGTAGGAATGCATCCACGAATATAAATATAACAAATAAAAATTTAATGTAACTAGTTCAGTTATTTTGAAATCTATTGATTTATGATTGTGCGAATTATTGACTTGACGTCTTTAAAGCTGAAACTTAACTTAAAGTGACGGCTCTTTCTCTTTAAAATGGTAGCCTGGCGAGAACTCGCGTAATAAAAATTAAAGTAGATCAGGGTATCACTTATGCTATTATAGTGGCGCAACGCGTTCGAAGCTATTATAGCATAGGCCACTGCTATTAAGTTCACGACAAAGTTCTTCGTCTGTCTGGCAACACGATGAAGTGAAGTATGACTTCATGCGCTGCATTCACGAAATTAAACATCCCGGTTTTGTAATAAAGACGTTTGCAATACATTACAATATAACATCCCTTGGTGCGACAAATTTTAAGTTCCTGTTACGGAATAAATTCATCATAAATTCGTCATAGATCACACACAAATGAATATGAAACTTCTAAATAATGTACGAATTTTCCCTTCTCTTTTTCATCTACCATTTATCTAAGACTTTTTTAAAATATTCTCAGAAATTAAAATACAATATCGCACTGACAGCACACCAAAACCTGATTTTAAAACCCAGTACCAGTGCATGCTTACAATGTTGGTTTCTCAATTGATTCAGCATACCTGACTCCACTTAGGTTCGAGAATAAGTAATATCAATAACTTCAAGAAATATATTATGATTGATTTTCATTGTAATGTACAATTTTATGATGGTGAACTATCGCATTATCGCATATTGTCCTTTTTAGCTGTCAAGCATTTAGAGATTAGCCATTTAATAATTCAGTAAGTCAAAGAAGAGGGATCCTTTTAACGTCTATAAAGGACGACAGGTATTTATTTCTAATCACTCCGTGAAATTTGTGGTGCTTGAAATTCCGTAAGAAAATACATGTAAGTTCTGGTACTTCGTGAGGTACCATTTCCTCGCCTCTCATTCTACCAACATAATCAACATTGCATTCAGTCCTTACAATAATTCTTCCATGTTTCCCAAGGGATCATGCTCCTTAAAAGTACAAATATCACAATGAAGGTAACGTGGTATCCACATTTCTCGGGTATTGGATCCAAAAAGAGATTTTCTTCAAGCCATTGCGAGAGAACCTTAGATTGTAAATAATTTTAGATTATTAATAAAAATTAATAAATAACATTAGATTATTCATAAACTTAAGTCCTTATTAAAATTATATAATAATAATAATAATAAGAAGAAGAAGAAGAAGAGCTCTTTATATTAAACTGTCATATCCACAGCAACAATGCATCAATATTTGATGACCTCATTATTTTACTATCTCCGGGAGTCTAATCTACGAATGTTTATCCCCACAGGTTTCAAGTCTCCGAGATGGTCGTCAGCCCGACCGTCTTGTATAATGCAGAATAAAATACAAGTGCGCCCCTCCTTGTACTCCAATCACAACGAAGGGTAGCTAGTGAAACTAGAATATGCTGGGCGAGACGAATATCATTTCCCACGTAAGGAAGAAGTTCGAATAAAATTCTCCCCTTGTTTTCACTATCTCAAAAGAATAAATATGAAAACCTGAGGATGCTAAATTTCTGATAATAATCAACGAAGAATTTTATATGAGCACAGGTAGACTCATAACACGCACCAGTTTGACCTAATAATTTGTATTCGTATTACTCATTCGTGTTCTACAAATGTGCTGCTTAAATCCCAAGTATTCATCTCACAGATTGTATCTCCATTAGTAATTTTATGTGATTTTCATATGTGGATCATGCGGGTTCATACCTTGTATTATAAGTTTTCTTCTATATTTTTTCAATATCCTTTCCGAATATAGTTAAATAGCAACGGAAGAAGTTCTTCGGTTTTTAGTTATTACTGTTTAACAAACTATTTACTAATTATTCTTATTATCTGGTTATCTTTTAAGGACATTAATATTAAATAATGATTTCCACAATAGTTTTTGTTTTAAAATTTGCGCAGAATTTGTGAATTTATCATGTACGTTAGATGAAAATTGACTTCATGTTATATTTTCCTTTTATAAGCTTGTGTCTGAGAAAGGTCATTCCATTATAATACTGACCTATATATCATTAAAACGAGATGTTTTTTTCGCAATCATTAGAGAAAGCCCACTGGGATAGTTGAAGTAGATGGTATACCGATACAATAAATCTTTGGCTACTGGGAGACCACGCATCATTCTTATTGCATTCCCCTGGAATAAGTTCCCACTTTGAGGGCCAAATTATTGGAAAAACTTCCTGGGTAAGCTGCGCGTTATTGATACGCAAGAGTTCACGCATCGAGACGCCTGGCCGTGCGAGATTCGGACGTTCCTGATCTTCCTGAGAATCGCGCAATTATGGAATAGTCAGGCATATCACTGAAATCCTCATGCGCTTAACTACTCCATGCGGGTCATGTCGTTATCGGAAGGGTTTTGTGCGTGTTTCTGGGTTATCCTCCCTCCCCCCGCGTGTGCATGTGGTGCGCGAATACACCTCTGCTCTGGCTTTCGAGTGCGCCGGAACGCCGTAGAAGCCTGCCCATCTCCTAGGTGGGATCACCTCTTCAGGTGGAGGCTGCCAACTTTGCGGAGACCAGTCCCTCCTCAATGACCCACAATTACACAGTTACACAAAATAAAATAAAAAGTTGTCAGACCCAAAGACTTGACACATGTTTTTCTATGTATGTCGACGCGCTGTATCCGAATCCGAAGCCAGAATTGCGTCCCCACTTCCAGTTTGTTTTTTTTGTGTCTTGTGGCATTATACTCTAGAATCCAAAATTTGGCAGGCTCAAAATTTGACACGTTTCTCTACGTATGTTGTCGCGCTGAATAGAATCCGAAGCTAGAATTTCGCCACCACCCTCCAATGTTTTTCGCGATTTAAATAAAACTGGAGGGTGATGGCGGAATTCTGGCTTCACATTCGGATTCAGCATCTGAAAACAAAAAAGAAACGTGTGTCAAGTTTTTGGGGCTGACCACTTTTATTTGTGTGCCTCTGTTATCGGACACTGCCGCGACGAAACCAAGTGCCCATCTGATACCGCGCGGATTGTTACACTCAGGGAGTCAAGGAGCCTGCACCACGTCTCTTTCCTGTAGTCACTTATGTTAACGATGTATCATCGTGATACTGGGTCCGCGTGGAGAATGTAAATTGCGGACCCGGAGGAAAATAAGAGTTAAACCCATATGTAAATTGCGAACCGACCCACAGAACGGCATACGTAAATTGCTGACCGACTACCTATCCTTCCAGATAAAAGTGGAAGGTGACACTTCATTTTCGAAGTACATTTTTGTAGTCACTCTTCCTAAAATTCAACTCCCTTCCCAAATTTCAAGACTTAGGACTGACATATTTTGTTGTTGTTGCTGTTATTATTATTATTATTATTATTATTATTATTAAATATTGTTTAGTTAAATGTGTTTTTATTCAACTGAATCATTCGTTGATTGAATGAATTCCGCTTATCTTGCCATTTTTATATTCTTGCCTTTACTGTGCTAATATTCTATGAAGCTGAACATGAAATTTGGACAACTTTCTAGTTATTTTTTACTGCTTTTCATTTTGATGCAGGAGCGAATCTGCAAGATTTTCAAAACGGCAGCGGCACAAGGAAAATCTGGACAGCAGGGCAGCGGCGGCGGCGTCCCCCGTACCTGCATTTCCTTTTCCTCAGTCCTTTTCCTTACCTGAAGTGATTCGGTCCGCAATTTACATACAGAATTAGAAAGTAAGGTTCACGAGATAAGAGGAAGGGATTATTTGGTCCGCTATTTACATACAGAATTAGAAAGTAAGGTTGACGAGATAAGAGGAAGGGATTATTTGGTCCGCAATTTACATACAGAATTAGAAAGTAAGGTTGGCGAGGTAAGAGGAAGGGATTGTTTGGTCCGCAATTTACATATAGAATTAGAAAGTAAGGTTGACGGGATAAGAGGAAGGGATTGTTTGGTCCGCAATTTACATAGGGCAGCGGTCCGCGGCAGGGGTCTTTTATAAACGGGGCCCTAGTCCCATGGAGGGGTCGAGGGAGCGCACCTGGCGATGAGCGACATGGAGATGGGCACGACGCCCATGGAGCGGCCGCCCATGAGGTAGTCGTCGGCGGAGCGCGCGCCGGCGAAGAAGCCGAAGTAGACGCCGATGGCGGCGCACAGCAGTAGCATGAGCGCGAACACGGCGTAGTCGGCGGCGCCGAACAGCTGCAGCGCCTGGTTCAGCTCGTGCACGCTGGGCGCCGTCGCCGCCTCCATCGCGGTCAGCGCTGCGCGGGGACGCTGCGAGGACACGAGGACACTGGGCTCGCCTGCGCCGCCGCCGCCGAGCGCGCACTCTGGACCGTCCTCCAGCGACGACGCCCCGATCACGAGTGGCGCGGAGGAGACCCCGAGGGCGCGTGGGTGGCAGCGCGGGGCGAAGGTCGCGGGGCGGGCGGGCGGGCGGGCGGGCGGGCGGGCGGGCGGGCGGGCGGGCGGGCGGGCGGGTGGGCGAAGGGGCGGGCAGGCGGCCGGGCGAAGGGGCGGGCAGGCGGCCGGGCGAGCGGGCGTGGGGGCGGCCGGGCGAATGGATGGGCGCGCGGGCGGGCGATCTGACCGGCGGACGAGGGAGCGGGTGAACGAGCAGGCGAGGGGGGGGCAGCGGGCGAGGGGGCGGGTGAGGGGGCGGGCGATCGGGCGGGCGAGGGGGCGGGCGGGCGATCGGGCGGGCGAGGGGGCGGGCGGGCGGGTGGGCGGGCGGGCGGCGCCGCTGGAGGCCGCGAGTCGCCAATTGCGCCCCCCCCCTGCCGCCTCCGCCCTCCGCCTCGCCCCTGCTGCAGGGCGTTTAAGTCCCGGCGCGGCGCGGCGTCACGTGGCTTTGATTTACGAAGCGCGGTGTTTGGCCAACGCTTAGAAGCCGGGCGCTGCCTTGTCACCCCCTGATGCCTCGTGGTAAATCATTGTCGGCCGACGACGCGCGGAGGAAAAGGTGAAATGGCTCACGGGAACACGTGCGTTTCAAAGTGTCAACCAATCTTCTTATGACGGTTCTGCTGCTAGTTGAGCTTGTTGCGTACTCGAAATAATTATGTTTGATTTTTTCTAAAGATTATTTGCTGTTTCATCGACTGTTATTCTTCCTTTGACCGTGCAGAAGTTTGTCTTTGGAGTCTGCTATAGTTCATATTAGCATGCTAGTTTCCCTGAAGTGAACATTTCATCATGTGTGTATGATTTGTACATTTTTTGGGTTTTTAATTATTTTTTATGTTCTAATCTCTCATGTGTCTTTAATATGTACCATGAGTATGCATTTAATAAATTAATGTTGCCTGACTTGACAGTGCTGAATGATATCTTAAGGAAATAATTGCATGATGTGCTGTTATTCATAGAATTTGATGAAGAGATTTTATACACGGAGTGATATACGTAGTATAGGGAAAGTTATGTAATGCTGTTCGAAAAATAGGCTAATTTTCGGCAGAAAAAAATTAATTGCCGGGCCGTGAAAACGAATAAGAGGATAAAACCAGTTGCTAAATTAAGAAAAAATCCCATAACACGTGGTGTAGCCAGAAACCCTGTTTTCTAGGTTCTTGATAGCGAAAACCCAATTGAAAGGAAAACGTCCGTCTGTCTGTCCGTCTGTGAACACTGCTAGCGCCTAAACCATACGTACGATTTCTTCCAAAATGTATATTCCCCGGTCGATCTAATTCTAGTCGAAGCTTTGAGATTTTGAAAAAGATTCTTCAAAATTTGGGGGTATTTATATGAAGCCCCCCGAGCATTTTCAACATTTTCTCAAAAACGGCTCCAAATTTTTCTTTAAATTTCTTCTATGAATAGAGTAAAATACACTTATTAATATGGCATAGGTCCGATTTTCACGTATAACTTTGAATTTCCGAAAATTGTGAAAGTTTGGATTTTTTCGGCGTCTTTCTCCAGCTACAAAATTGAAGATAGAGATTTTTTCTTCAAATAAAATTTGTTCTGCATATTGAGTTCTTTCATAAAGGTCATGTAAATGTTTCTCAAAATTTTAGTAGTTTTCGTGCAATATTGCGTGCAATATGTGCAACATTAAAAAATTACAGAAACAAGATTTTCTCAAAAACGGCTCCAAATTTTTTCTTTAAACTTTTGATAGGGATAGTGGTAAATTTACTCTATCAGATGACATAAAAGCCATATTGCTATAGATTGGTTTTTTCAAAAATTACCCAAATGAAAATTTTTTTGTCTCTCACGTTGTTCGCAATATTTACATTATCGGCGATTTTTTCACATTATTATATTTACGAGTATATATGCTTTAAATAATGTCAAGTAAAGTTTCTCGAAAATACAACCGTTTTCTGTGAAAAGTAGCTCAAAGTTTCGCATTTTCAGAAACGCTCAAACGCCATTTTCTCATATATGGCTGCAGATTTTTTCTTCAAACTTTTGTAACGGATAATGCTAATTACACTCTTTAGTATAGTTTATTTTGAGTAATTTTTTTGTTTTTTCAAAAATTACATAATTGTAATTTTTTTGAAAGCTCTCTCACGTCTTTAATATGCACATTACCAGCAATTAGTAAAGATTATTATATTTGTGAGTGTAAGTGCTTTAAATAACTTCAAATAAAGTATTCTGAAAACTCAAAAATTTTCTGTGAATATGAACTTCAAATTTCGCATTTTTAGTAGTGCTAAAACGCCATTTTCTCTTGAACGGCACATAATATTTAAAAGAAAATTGCCATTTACGGCAAGGTTTTTGTGTTCTTTAATATTCTAAAATTAATATTTTCGTTCTACCAACAGGAAACCGAAAAATTAAGAAAATGACAAAAAAATGTACTTTTGGCGGTGATAGTAGCTGGCAAGAAAGAGTATGTGGCAATTCCGAATAGCTAACGAAGAGAAGATAATAGAAGATAACCCAAGAAAATAGAAAACTAATACGGGAAAGTCTGTGCCATTCTGTAGCACCACTAGTTATGTAACAAGTACCGCAAGAAACTGTGCGGAGTAGCATTACCGAGTTAAAATCTGAATTGAAATACAAAATTTATTTAATTTCGTGTAATAATAATAAAAATAATAATAATATTACTGTATCGTTATTTTTGACTTTCTAAAATAAAGGAAATTCAATAATTAAATGCGTTAAATATAGTAGATTGCATAATAAAATCTACTCTCTCATGAAAGTCTTATAAAATGAAAATGTCACTAAGCAGCAATTTGTATAAGCGGTTACATCAATAATTTCATTTTAACGCGAAAGTAAAATGTTATATCTATTATTGAAACGATCATAAAGGTTCTTAAACGAAAGAAGAAACGGTGCTGTGAAGAAGTTTATCTAGAAATCGGTCACAAGTGTCAACTCTTTTAGTTAAATAATTTCTACACTATTCTAGTTTGAATTTGTTTTCCTAATTTTTATAGTGTTACCACTAAATTGTAGAATCATTGGAAGAATATATCTTTCATGTAGATTTGTATTGTAGTGTCTATAAAAATCTCAATCACATGAACAAGTTTTCGAATAGACTGACGAAGGCACTCCAGTTCCAAATTCAGAGATTGGAAAATTATAGCCCTTACAACTTCAAAACTTTGTCTGGCGTTTTTAATGCCCACTCCTCGTCTCACCTTACCCACGCGAAGGAGATTCCCAGCCGGAGAATGGGAGGGGCACTCCGGCTGTGCTGCGCTTCACAACTAACGAATCAGAGCAAAAAGAAACGACAAGGCGCCGACGGCGCGCCGTCGCAGAAGCTACACAGACGTGGGAGTCGAAACGGAGATACCAGAATAAGGAAAGGAGTATACAAGGCGACTCGTACATTATTGGTCGCGGACGTTTTCTTGATACACGAGCTCCCTAAACCTTTCCCAGCGCTGAATAGCACGACCCGTGGAGATTCGTACTTAGATTCGAATTAGAACGGCACGGACCAATTTACAATGCTGGCAACAACCACCTAGTTCTTTCAAAACAATCGTAGCATTTCTCATAGCACGTTTTGGCACGTTAAGTTCATGCCCACAGTTTGTACTCCCTTTTAAACCGTGGGGTAGCCAGAGCCTTTCTCTCCCCGAACTCCCCGCTGTGGAATATCAAGAAAAATTTGAAAATGTTAAAATTGATTTTCTATAACTCGGGAACAAAACGTTTTCTAATTCCTATTTCCTAAATTAATATTTTTTCTAAATTATTTTTCTAGTTTTTCAAATGTATTTCGCGTTTTCTTTTCTTTTCATTTTTTTGTTTTTTGGTTTTTTAATTTTGGGCCTCAAGAAAATGTGCGCGTATAGTCTCTTCCCCCATACGTCATATACAGTTTTTACTGGTTTTTGACCAAATAAATAAATAAAACTTGCGCGTGTAGTAGAAGGCATCGCACGTGGCGGCGTGTACGTTGATGCGTGAATACCCGATCTGTCCGTCTGTCTTCTACGACGACATGGCCTCCTGGCAACAGAGTGGGTTGGGAGGTTTAGTAGGAGGCAGTGAGAAGGGTGGGAAGAAGCCGTGTTCATTGGAGATTTGTCACAAGAAGAACAGGAATATTTCTTGTGAAGAAGGAATGTTAATCCTTTCGCGTTAATTTTCGTTCAAATTCAGTTCAATCACTTCAGTTCAAACTTTCACTTAGATCAATTTTCATCTAGCTGTAATACCTTTTTCTTATCATGCTGTACCTTAGGTTAATTTAAATTATAAACAGTATTTGGTATCAATCGAAGCAATATTTTTCATGAGAGAATGATATTGGCAATTCCTTAATATAGGGAATGATTTCCCAAATATTTAATCAAGAACGCTTGCTATTCTACAAATAGTTAAAAAGTTGCATAATAATTACAAAAGTTATTAACTATTTTTATAAAACTAATTATTATAGCTGAACTATTGCTGAATTTATTTTAAATCTACATCACTGTAAAAGGAGCCTTGTACGTATTTCCAAAGCTTCAGAACAACCAGCTGCTCTAGATTCTTTTGTATCACGACACCACTTGTTATCAAGGTTCACTATTTGAACAATGTGAATAGGTTATAACTATCGAACGACCGCTATCAGTCACAGTACACAAAGATATTTAATAACTTGTACATAAACAATGACTGTATGGTTTGAATAAGACAATCCGCAAGCTCTTCCTGTAGAGTTCATTGACCCTGTCGTCTAATCCGACATAAAGGATCCAAAAGCATGCGCATTCAAATGCGATTATTTAAATACGTTACAAAGAAGTTCAAAGAAGACAATAAATCAAAAGTCATAGTACAAAAAAATACGAGTTTGTGTACAATGAATGTGATGGCGGTTTTACGCTTGTACCTTCATAATTGGTACTAGTTAATTCATTTACCATTAGAACTCAGTTGCTGTTGTAAAATTATAATTTTTATCGTTCATTATCACTGAAAGAAATAATATTTTACAATAACTTTATATTAAAATTTACTTAAATTGTCCATTAAATGATGTAATATTTTTAGGACAAAAAATAGAAAAATCTATTTATAAACTATTAAGAATATTTTCCAGAGGAAAAAATTGTTGTTTTCAAAAGAAATTCCATTTATACCAAGATCTTATGAAATGATAGAGGCGTTGACTCGCCATTTATATTTGATCTTGTTCAATTTTACTCCTTGCTTAGCAGAAGTGTAAAATGAACTTGCTAACAACATATGTACTATATTTGCAACACACTGACCTTTAAATATATCAATTTAAATATAGGCAGGTAAACATTAAGGGCAAGTTTCTGGTACATGGGAACGAGCTCAATACAGTATTTGGAACACCACTTCCAAAGCTTTACATTCACAATTAAAAAACGAAAAGTTCAACAAAATATAAATCTACAAGGTATTACCCTTGAAAAAGACGGTTAATTATTTGAAACATGATATAGACACCAATTATACATAGAATAGCAGCTACATTTTTTACACATTTCAATGAAAAGGTGAAACAAATGCTGCTTATACTGTGTTTATTCCAATACTGTGTTTTTTTCTGAAAGTAATGAACCTCCTATACATTCTAATTTACTTTATTAATTTTTTAAAGTGTAATTTGACTATCATTTGCTTTTTATGGACCAGTTTGGGGTAACGCAACAAAACATTGCATTCTTAATGTTCAATTAATACAAAACCAACGAAGAAATTAAAATTTCATCATTTCACACCATTGTACCGTACAAGTAGAGCAATGTAAATTGGGCACATCTTAACTATTGAGAGCTGATAAGTACATTCCAAAGTATTTTACCTTTACCTAACCTAAATAGAATAACTGAAATCACTTCAAATTTCTTAAAGATATTGCACATTTCTGAAATTTAGAGGTTATTTTTTTCCGCGTTTACAGACACAAATAGCACCTGAGTGTTAATATTACATCCTAATCCATATATTAAGTAGCCACGTGTCATTTTTTCGCCAAAAAGAAGCCTATTTAAACTGTTAAAGCTTCTATACACAATTCAACCTGCCTCAAGAGGTTAAAAGAGCTTCTATTAAGCCACATGCTCATTGACGACGCAAAAACTTATCTTGAATGTGAATGAACAAAGCTATCTCGAAAAGGTCACTCATACCAGAATGAAATTACTTGACTTAAATGATCAGAAAGACATTAAAATAATTATATGCGAATGTATGTCACAAATGCACGTGATCAGCCTGTGATTATATCTTTGTGTGTGGGATCCAAGGCGTCGAAGCTTTCTCCTATATTTGCGTTCATGGAACAAAATATTCTGCATCTCAAATGTTTTAATCCATACTTCACTAACTAGGGCAGATAAAGACCCCCGCGGAAGGAGCACAAAAAAGACGGAGGCTAGCATACTCTGAAGATATTCCTTAAGAATTGCTCGTTTTAATTGATGGCTGTAAAAAGCACTTAAACTGAATATTTCTTTGCTTTCAGTAAGAAGTGCTCAATAACATGCTTTTTTTTTAAATAAACACACATTTTAAAATGCCATCATTAAAAATGTGATATTTTAATAAACGCCTGTTTTTACGTCCATCTTGTTCTTCAGTCTTCTAACTCTTAAATGATCACAGGTGTTGTCATTGCCAACAATATTATTTATTTCAAGAGCAGCTTTCGATGGCTTAGCTATCATCATCAGTTTTCTGCTGTCTGGAAGCCACGAAAGCTCTTGAAATAAATAACATTGTTGGCAATGACAACACCTGTGATCATTTAATTTTAAATGCCAACGACATTTCACCACTAAACCAATCTTCTAACTCTTACATGGCGCATTGTTTTTTTGTTTTTGTTTTTTTTTTCGAAAATTCGTAATATGCCATATATATTTTTATGAATTCTAAACAGGTAGTTCCGATATTATTATGTAAAGTAGCGCTGCATTTTTAAATTTTATTTTATGAAGACTCATCGTTTCTTTCAAAATATATATGTATGGCGCAAGATACGTATTAATATTCAATAAAATGTTTGAAGATCCGGGTTTTCTTCTAGTTTTTCCTCGTTATTTATTCTTATTTAGAATATTGAGAAAAACTGACTAATCTCAATATTCTAACTCTTCCTTGATGTGAAATAAAGGTTTATTTATATTCCCTGACAACTCTACACGAATTAATTATTCTCGTAATTCTTCTTCCAAAAACAAAAGAAGATAACACTGAGAAAGAAAAAGTGCATTGTTGCTTTGCGAACGCTGATCCGTCTCCCGGAGACGACTGCGCGTGCGCGAGCGGGCTCCGTGAGCCCCTGCCATCCAAAATGCCTACTCGAAGCCACACGCACCATCCCGACGCCCGGCGCCGCGCATCCACCCTTCCACAGGACACCGTCCACGTAAGCCACGCGCCGCGACGACCAACCTCACTCCCTTCTTTCTCTCAAGTTATCTCGCGTTTTGGTTGTATTCGTAAGACTATTCTTACGAGTAATATGTACTGTATTAAATTAACAAAACGCACCCAAACAGGAACGAAAACCCACTCTTAGTAATCGGCGTCTGTTAATCGTTCGGTAAACTGTCAACCGCTCGTTAAATACAATCGAAACAAATGAGTTGCAGCTAAATAAGACGAATGAGAAGGCTCCTATTCAAAGGAAATCAATTTCTCATTTTTATGATTTGCTCTTAGAAAGGGGGATCACGAATATTATTGGCGACACACGGACGATATCACAAATAAGAAACTTGCACTTTATCTCGTTAATAACTATTGCATGAGTCAAATCAGGATGAAAAACGGTTCAGAACGTTACACGGAACTTAACGGACCATTTCTGATTTCGTTTTCTTATATTTGGACACCCTTTGGGACATTATGAAAAACTATGGACACCCTACTCATCTTATAGAAACAATTAAAAGCATGTATAATAATTCAAAAATAATTATTAAGACAGATTCCATTAAATCAGAAGAAATTTTAATTAACAAAGGCGTACGACAAGGATGTTCAATGTCGCCGACACTTTTCAACATATATGTAAATGACATATTTCTGAGATGGAAACAAAATATTAAAACAGGAATAAAATTGACTAAGAAAAATATTTTAAACCTTCTGCTTTATGCAGATGATGCTGTTATAATCCAAGAAACTGAAAAGGATCTACAGTATGCCCTACACCACTTAAATCAGTTATGCAGCTCTTACAACGTAACCATCTCAAAAGACAAAACCAAAATATTAGCGTTTTGGGGAAAAGAGATTATCCGTTCAAAAATAATTCTAGACAATGTAAGCTTAGAACAAGTTTTAAATTTTAATTACCTAGGATGTGACACGGAAGGACAAAAAGACATTGATAAAAAATTAGCAAGATTTCAATCCATCTGTGGGACCATACACAGAACTCTTAAAAACAAGACCCGAAAAGATACCATAATAAAATTTTACAAAACATTAGCTCTCCCGATATTGCTTTATGGCAGTGAATGCTGGGTTCTAACGCAGAAAAGAATAAGCAAAATTCAGAGCTCAGAGATGAAGTTCCTTCGAAGAACAAAAGGCTGCATCTTAGAAGACCAGATAAGAAATGAAGAAATCAGGAGAGAATTGAAAGTGAATAGCGCAAACAACATAATGGAATTAAATAGGAAAAAGTGGCTGCAGCACTTAGAAAGAATGGAAGAAACAAGACTGCCAAGATTAGCATATTTCTACAAACCGAGAGGGAAAAGAGATGTGGGAAGACCCACGAAAAGATGGAAAGATACAGTGGAGACGGAACAGGCGTAAGCCTAACCCGTGAAGTGTAGAAGAAGAAGAAGATATTTGGACACCACCATTGACGCATAAAAGGTCATCTAAAGGGCTGTGGTATAGTATGTCCTCGTCCTAAAAAACAATCGACTCTCAGGACTAATGATGTAAATTAAATAGATAAAATGAGAGTGTGTCTAATTTCAAAATAACTGCTTTTTTTTAATCTCGCGTCGTTTTTTACATTATATAAAAATC
Source organism: Acheta domesticus (assembly GCA_031308135.1). Lineage (NCBI taxonomy): Eukaryota > Metazoa > Arthropoda > Insecta > Orthoptera > Gryllidae > Acheta > Acheta domesticus. Next base: position 40,424,762 of record JAHLJT010003656.1, on the reverse strand, counting down.
TCTTTCAATTGTTATCACCATTTCTGTCTCTGTTTTCATTGAGGTGCGTAGTAATGGAAGGTCAAACGTCTTCCTAGGTGAGTTTTCAGAGTATGTAACAATGCTTCTACTTACAGCTGCCCTTAGCAATGATAGTGAGCAACGATGATCGTATCAAACACCAGCAAATACCCTGCAATTGCACCGTACAACAAGTGGTGCTGTAACAGCACGTACGTTTTCGCCATTACTAATGGTTATGTAATGCTATTTACACAACAATTTCTCTTCGTATTAACACATCTCAGTCATCATTTCTTGTAAAACTCATTTTAAATTTAGAACATTTGGTGCGAAAATTAAATAGTTTCAAGCAATAGATTTTTTATTCAAAACTTTAAATGAAAAAGTGCGAAAAAGTAAAATATATTTCTGTCATTGAATTCATTGTAAATGGTATGCAGTGTTTTCACGAACATAGAGTATAATAGTTATTCTTAAATACTACAGTATTGTAATATTCTACAAATATATGAAAGTATTAGTTTATATTCCCGCGAACAAAACAAAGCTGTCATTGTCGCCTTATCAGTGCGGCATTACAACAATGGGTTACAACAATCGACAATGACCGCTCATCTATTCGTTTTCTCATTTAACACAATTAAAGAACGCAATTTAAAATGAAATAACGGAAATATAATATAAATATAATAAATAACATTAATAAATGAAAAAAGAAATAATATACAAATTCTAACTTACGTAGTATCCAACTGCGTAATTTGGGAGCGGGCGACTGAAAGTTAGCAATCTTTATTTCAAATAGGTTTTAAATAATTTTTAAAAGATCAATTTGTAAACGTATAACAAAAACTGCAACGTAAGAAACAAAGAAATATGAAATAATATACACGTTCTAACATACACAGCATCCACCTTTTTCAAAATACCTCTGAAATTATGATCAGAAAGCGAAGGATTTTTAGAGCGGGCGATTAATTTTGCCGCCCAATTACTCCACAAATACTAATATTTTCGAAAAATTCAACATGACCTTATTTGAATATCTGCTTTTGATGAACACATTTCATTAAGAAAAAAAATTGTTTCTTCACAATTGTAGTTGTTGGAAGAGGCCGACATTTTTTTTATTTTTCTTTAATTTTTGTATAATCAGTCATTTCAACGAAAATGAGACTGCACTAGTCTCTTAAGCTTCTTTTATGCCATTTAAGGTCCCAACTTAATAAAAAATGTTCAGTTTTTAAGAAAAAATTGTTTCAAGGAAATAAAAATTGCCTATGTCTGACACAAAATTTCGCAGAAAAAACGTTTTTGAAACATCGGTCATGACCTTATTTAAAGATCTGTTTTTGATGAACACATGATGTTTTTTATTTTAAAAAAAATTGTGTCTTCATAATTGTAGTTGTGGGAAGACGCCGAAAAAATTTGAATTTTTTCAATTTTCGAAAAATCAGAGTTTTTAACTAACATGAGATATGTGCCATTATTTTAAACGTACCAACCAACCAAACGGACTAACCAACAACAAAATATAATTAAAATTGTTGGGGTCATTTTTTTGAAAATTTTGAAAATGTCTCAAGGACTTCACGTAAAGTACCCCCAAAATTAAAATATCAAATTCAAGAGGCCACGACATCAGCCACATTCATCGGAAAATATTAATTTTGGATAAAATCGATCGCTAACGTTGTTCACAGACAGACGTTTTGCCGTCAACTGATTTTTCGGTATCAAGAAGCCATAAAAAATGGATTCTGGCTTCATCATGTCTTAGACGATTTTTTCTAAATTTTGCAACTGGTTTTATCCACATTTTCGTTACCAGGACCCTCTAATACGATCTCTCTTCTTAGAAGTTCCTTCTGAAGCGCGAGGAAATAAAGATCTATAGGAACGTCACAACATAAAAGTACTACGTACACACTATACAGAAAATCGAAAACCCAATCGTTATTTATGTCGTTCAATACAACTATAATTGCATTGCATTACTCGTTCACTTTACATTTGCAGACGGCAGAATTAGGAACTAATTTTGTTTTGAAAGTGAAGGCCTGAACACACAACCGAGAATACACGAATGGTCCCGATGTCAATCAGCATCTGACCAATCAGCCGAAGGCAGCACAAGCGCTATGGACACAGCTGACGAATTATGTCTTTCTGACAGTGAGCTGGAGTCGTGCTCTTAAATGATTAAGATAATATACAATAAAATAGATCGCACCACACGCTATTCACAACATTCACGTACAATATTTTTGCACTTATCTACTGCTTAATGGTTATGTTCTTGCCCCGCCGGGGTTGTGTGTGCTGCTCACCGCCATCTATATCATATTAAACGGTCAGTATATACTGCAGACGCGCGTTTCTCATTCAGTCGGCAGTGACCTCATGTAAACAGATCGCAGCGCTCCGTCTGCAAATGTAAAGTGAACGATCAATAGTTGGTCATGAAAATGTCCTAAGGATCAAATAACGGCACATAAGCATTCATTCTAATAGTTTTTAATACATTATTAAAATATAAGGACTTTACTATAATATCAGTTAATAGGCAAATGATAACACATTTAGACCCTTTCATTTAAAGAAATAATCACGAAATGTGTTTGAACAGAATGCTCAAATGTCTTTCTAAACGAAAACCCTTAGTGCTTTACATAGTATATAGTTGGGAGGATGGGTCAAATGAGGCAAAAACCACTATCATTAATTTAATACCTGGCCAAGCAGGGTACTTTAGCTACTTTATTAATAATATTAGACTGCGATTCGAATAGGTGGTTTGTGAGTCATCAAAAATAAGCAACCTGCTTGACGTTTGTCACTTGTATTTCACGCTTTCGTGTTATCCGCTCGCTGAATCCCGAGTGGTGAAGGTAGGTTGCTTACTCTTTGCAGAGCATCAAACTTTCAACCCCCCCTACTCATAGCGTATTGGTCTTTTGAATACATTAAAAAACGCGACCATACGCCGAGCCTCTTGGCTACAGGGGTTCTCAGGCTCTCTAGCTTGCTCCCTGAATGGAGAATATGTAGAGCCGCCTTTCCCTAGAATAGTACTGTTCAAAAGCCAAAATTGGAGCCATTCTGACCGCTGTGGTCCGCTGCAGTTGCCCATCATGGCACTAGCCTTTCACTAGACTAGAGCCAATCGCGCCCGAGCGCCTCTCTCTCCCCATCTGCCTCTCGTGGGGGCTGCTCATCAAGCAATACGACACACCGCTGGCCGGCAGATAAGCTCTGGCCAGGGCACCCCACACAATGGTGGAAATATATAGGTGGGCTACTCCAGCGCACCGGTTTTTGCTCATTCTGCGCAGCACCAGTTTGCGTCACAAACCACGTGACCACAGCACGAGCACTTCGTTTGAAAAGTCAGACCAGACGCTCGCCGCCACAGTAACAATTTTCAACTGTGTCGAAAAAAAATAGCACGATGAAGACGTACAAGATGCAATATTTAAAAGGAAGTGCTTGATTTATCCCTTTTAATGACTTGTAACAAGGTGATAATTTTGGTACCTGGCTGCATTTAAAATTCTCGCCAAATTGTGACGCGAACAGGTACCTGAAGGTCATTGCCAGAAATCGGATACGATGCGCTGTATAGTGCGATTTTTGTAACTTTGCCCAAGGCCCGTCTTCACGATGGAATATGTCACGATATTTCGCATCTTTCTCAAACTTGCCGCGAGATATATCATGATCGCGACCGTATCAAGCAGTTTGTGGTCATGCGGCACATGTGAGAAAGTTGCGAAATGCCGTGTGATATTCTATCGTGGCCATAGAGCAGTGTTGTCAACGTCAGTATCACAAGCGTGAGTCCGTGGCACGAGTGCCACGACGAAATCGCCCCTCCACGCGGTTCGTCAACCCTGCCACCAGAGACAACGCCATCAGTATTGTTAAATGGCGGGGTTGCTACTAATAGTTTTCTTTCTCGACGCTAATTGCACAGAGAAGCTCGTGACATGCTACGATGCCACGAAGAGTACCACTGCCACCAGTAGAAGACCTTCACACCACTGCCATAGGGGCTTGAGGGGTAAAATTATGAAAATCGCACTATAGCTCGCCCTGTCCCGGGGGCATGTTTTGAATTTGCACTAGATTTGTGCATGGGACTTATTTAAAAGCTCCCTGATTGGACATTGAGGCGACGCACAAAACGCAAGCGACACATCTTTGTGAGACACATACACTTTGAAGGGACAGTCAGGCAGCTTGTGCATTCGAAAAGAGTAATGGCAGGGCGCTTGTGAGAATATTAATGACGTTTATGAAAATTAGTTAATGTAAAAAAGAGTTTAGGGCTGAATTTTCAGTTGCGAGATATGAAATAAATCAGAGATAATTTGCAACCCGTTTTGTAAACATGGAAGTCAAAAGAGAAGACCCAAATTCCTTAAAAAGTATGAGAAGCCCTTTAATAAGTATGTAATTTTTTCGCACTAATAAACTACCCCAAACTTTTTCAATTAAGAATTCCCATTAAATTCGGATTACATTAATTATACTTATTATAACTGTTTGGTGCCTCTAATTGTTCTTTCATAAACCTCACTAATATTCTTACAAGTGCCCTGCCACTACTCTTTTTGAATGCACAAGCTGTCAGTCTCTTCAAAGTGTACGTATTTCAGAGAGAGATGTGTCGCTTGCGTTTCGTGCGCCTATCCAATCAGGGAGCTCTAAAATAAGTCCCATACACAAGTCTAGTGCAAATTCAATGCGTCCCGGAGGCAGGGCAGTGACAAGCGCCGTTGGCGCGGTGCGCGTGCGCCAGGTCCCGTGATGTGAGCGTGCGCGTGCCGGCGCGGCGCCATGGACGCTCCGCACGGGCGGGTCGGGCGCGCGGGCGCGGGCGCGGGCGCGCGCGTGCGGCGCGAGTCGAGCGAGGCGACGCTCGCCGTGGTGATGGGGCACGAGGCGCCGCCGCCGCCGCTGCCGCCGCCGCCGTCGCTCGCCGTCGGCCCGCGCACCGCCCCCGCCCCGGCCCCGCCCCCGCGCCCCCGCCAGCGCTGCCGGATCGAGATCGAGATGACGGAGAAGCACCGCCCCGACTGCGCGCGCGGCACGCTCAAGAAGGAGCAGGTGGGCAACCCTCTCTGCTTGCACTTATATACGTATATAGATAATATTACATATTACATAATGTAATACATAATTGATAATATACAAGGTGAGTCACGTAACTTTAGCACCTCCTGTAACTTTTGAACGGTTGAAGATATTGCAATGCAGTTTTCACGGAAGTGAATGAGGGAATGAGGCTAATTGATATGTGTATTGATTTCTCTTTTATCACTTTTATTTACGAGATATTTGAGGTAACTTTGTTTTTTCAAATGGGACTATACATATTTTTTCAGTCTATTATGACAAGCGTAAAAAGACGAATCCAAAGATATAAATATTGTTATATGTTAGATAAGCATTTTTTTGAGTAATTGTGATTTTTTTTGCGACTAGTGTTTAACGGATATTTTCATTGTAACTGTCAGCCCCACAAGGTCACGCAGCGCTCCCCCAGCAAACGCGGGGTCCGGAAAGGGAAGGGATTTTAGTACTTGAGGATACGAAAAATATTCACAAAACTGTTGCATTTTTTCCTGAACTCTCCTTTCCATCCTGATCCATTTTCAGATATTTTGTGTTTCTTAGGGATTGAAAATATGGATTTGTCGTAAGTAGTATTTATTGAAATAAGATTATTTCTATCCCTAAGTTATTATTATATTCTTATTAACATTGAAATTGTTTGCTCAAAATACGCAATATTTTTGTTCAGTTTTAATTATTTATTCTTATTGTGCTTTGTTTCAAGATCCCATTAATATGTATCTTATGAAACCCCATTAAATGGAGTTGAAGTTATAAACAATTTTATTACGATACAAACTTATGACAAATCCTTATTTTCTATCCTTTAATTCCTTCAATCAAAGAAAGTCGAAAATCTGAAAATGCGGAAGGATGGAAAGCACAGTTCAGGAAAAAACTGCAATGGTTTTGTGAATATTTGGAATATGTTTCGTATCTTCAAATCTCCCTTCCCTTGTCCCGGCGCGCGTTGCTGGTGGAGCACTGCATGACCTTGTGTGGTGGACTATTCAAAATGTCCGTTAAACCCCAGTTGCAAAAATCAAAATTAATCAAAAAAATGCTTATCTAACATATGACAATATGTACATCAATGGATTCGTCTTTTTACGCTCGTCATGGTGGACTGAAAAAATATGTATAGTTCCATTTGAAAAAACAAAGTTACCTCAAATATCTCGTAAAATAAAAGTGATAAAAGAGAAATCAATACAAATATCAATTAGCCCCATTCCCTCATTCACTTCCGTGAAAACTGCATTGCAATATCTTCAACCGTTCAGAAGTTACAGGAGGTGCTAAACTTACGTGACTCACCCTGTATACATATAACAAATCGCTGAAGAAAGCGCGAACATCGATGCTATTGTAGCGTCGTGCACAAACATAGATGTGACAACGGCGACAGCGTGACGTAGGAGAGACGCTCATGACCACGCGCTCACCGCCAGGACGTGCCGTAGCGGGAAAGCCCAGTGTGCAAGTGCGCGGCGAGCCTAGCTAGGGCGCTGCGACGCTGCACCGTCTCCTTTTTCGCTTCAGGCAGTCGACGTGTGCAGTTCGGAGGCAGCCGGCCGTGGGGGCGCAGACCGCGTGTGCGGAGGCTAGGGCCGGCTATGTATTTGTCTTGAGGCAGTGAGACTCGAGTGAGGAGGCGTGTAGGAATTCTGCGGTGTTTCACACGATCGGACGACGTGTGAAATAGTGTTCGATAGTTAAGTAGAGGTGTGGTAGCCGTAGAATTTATATCACTCCTAGTAGTGGGGGTCAATTTATTTTGTTAATTAACGATTGTATATACGTTTTATTCGGTGGTGGATTTAATCATTAATAAACCCCACTAAGTTAACCCTCTCTCGTCTGTGTATTATTGCAACCCGCATGACGCCACACTTGGCTCTCCGGGAGACGCCGCGTCCAAGGAGCAGGTGCCAACAGCACCTGTTCCTTGGACCAAATCGCAGGTCGCAGAATGGCGGCCGAAAGGCTGGCACCTGTGCCTTGGACGCGGCGTCTCCCGCATAACCAAGTATAGTGCGATTTTTCTAACTTTGCCTCTCGAGCCCCTATGGTCACGATGGAATATCACACTGCAATTCGCGTCTTTCTCGGTCGTGCTGCAAGAAGTCGCATGATCGCAAGCACAGCTGGATACGGTCGCGGCACGACTGAGACAGACACGAAATGCCATGACGTATTCCATTGTGAAGACAGGCCTTGAAAGACAGAATTAGGAAAATCGCAGTGTAAGTACTGACTCCGGCCGCGGAAGCCTATGCTCCCTCTCTGCTTGCTTCTCCTTTGCCTTTGCATCTTGCTCTGTCCTTCCCTTACCCTAGCTTCCTACTTTACCCTCCTCCTTTTCCACTTTCATCTCTCATTTTTCTTCCCCCCTTTAGCATCTTCCTCTCTTCTTCTGTTCCCTACTCATTCTACTTCCTAATTTATTATTTTTTTACCATTTCCCCTTTTTTCCTCGTTATCCCTCTTCCTGCGGCTTTCTCTCCCGTACTGCTCCCTCTTACCTATCTTTCTCACTTTCCCCTCCTCTTTATCCTTTCCTTTTTGGTCCCCGTTTTTCTTCCTCATTCTTCTTGGTTCCCTTCTTCCAAATATTCCACATTCTTCTCAAGGATTATTTATTTTTAATTTTTATTCAACAAGCTCGCTTGTTCCAATTACAAGATTCTGTGTAACTTCATGGGTTCAAAATTTATATTCCAAACTTCGCCTCCCGCGTTGTAACTATGTAAAAATTTTGCTTTTGCTAATTACAACAGAGGGAAGGATAACAATATCAGTTACGGCAGTTGTATCTTTCCGCCACGGTGATTGTGTGAAAATTCTTGAAATATGCGTTAAAAAGTAAGCAATTTATCACCTAAAAATTCTGAAAGATGCACTTTAAGATGCAATTAAAATTAACAGTGTCTCATTTCCTGTACAAACTTTTGCTGATAAAATTTCAGGAGAAACACACTTGGAATTATTTTGTGCAAACATAACACAATCTACCTTACTTTTCCCGAGATATAATTGAAGTAAGTATTCACGTTCGTAAAGTACATTCTATATTTTATTCCCAATTTCTTTTGTCTAGTTTACAAAATATATTAAGAAATATCCTACATTTTCATAAGTAATTCATCATCTACAGAAAAGTAAAAACGCAAAATGCGCTCGCAAGTAGATTCTACGAAAATGTTTTAGAGATAAGTGTCTATATTGATCGAAATATGAACAATATGCGTCTATAATTACAACAATATGTATCAATTATAAAAATCGGTCAAATAGGCCAAAATATGCACTAATATATTAATATCCATCCAGTTCTAACCAAGTGTCAAGAAATTTCACTTCGCTACGAACTGAAGCAACAAACACTTCCGCTCCTTAAGGCCCATTCATAATGCAAACATAAACATAAGCATGACGTTAACATTAAAGTTAGGACTACGTCCATAAGCGGACCCATTCACAATGCCTTGGCATAGGCATAACACATAAGACGTTAACTTTAGAGCTTGCAAGTCTTCAAGCTTCTGTGCTTATGCTTATGTCAGAAATAATGAAATGAACCAATCACAGTGCGTTTAACTCAAAATCGAGTATCGAAATATGATCGAAGTCGATAGATCGAACAAAAGACTTGTTTTCCAAATAGCTTGGTTGATTTTCGACGGTTTTCTGCGTTGTTTTGTAGCGTACGATCTTTTTGTAGTTTTGTTTTGTTGCAATATTCATAGTAGTACCATTTAGTTAAAATTTTTATTGAAATTAAAATACCTAACCCAACCTAACCCATGGCCGTAAGGCCGAGACTCCGCTGGTAGTCCTTGGCTCGTAAAGAGCTGTTGTGCCACAGTACATACGTACATGTTTATATAAACATGCATATCTTAAACAAAATTTCAATATATATAAAATATAGATCCCCACATCCAACCATTAGTAACTAGAATGGCCCACAGAAAATAGAAAATCTTCGCTTACGCTTATGTTGTACATTGTGAATGCTTCAGTCTATCACTTATGTTAAAGTTGATGTCTGTGCGTTACGCTTATATTTACGTGTGCATTGTGAATGCTCATGCCACTCGTTTCCGCAGCTGCACTGCCACCACCCGAAGGCGGCGGTGGGCCCCAACGGCAGCGTCGTCATCAAGGAGCGCATCGACATCGACTACTGCGACGACGGCGGCGCCGCCTCGGAGGGGGCGGGGCCCGCGGCGGGGCCCGGGGCGGGGCCGGGGGCGGGGCCCGGGGTGGCGCTGCGGCCGTCGCGCAAGGGCCTGCGCCTGCACGACCAGGAGAGCTTCCACCAGCCGCCGGCGGAGGAGCGCGCGGAGGTGGAGCGCACGCCGCTGCTCAGGCCCGTCGGTGCGTCCCTCCCCCTTCTTCACTTCCCCCGCCAGTCACCCAGCGGGACTGGTGGCTAAGTAGCCTCAGCTGATGTCACTGCACTCCCTCTGACCGGGAGGTCCTAGGCAGGATTTTGGACACTAACTTGTCAGCTAGGTCAAATTCAATCGCTGTCCGGAGGAGAATTCTAGCGGCTCTGAACGGTAGTTTTCCGTGGTTTCTCCCATCAACACCTGACGAATGCCGAAGCAGTACCCTAACAAACGGGCCACGGACGATGCGCGATCTTTCCTTCCTCTTCCTTGTATTCCTCTCCTCTTACACACACATACACTAACATGCACTACACTACCACACATGCCGGGAGAGCGGTTGGGAGCTTAGGGCTTGTTCCGGCTGGGGCCGTGCCTTGCTGGTGGGAGATATCTGGTTGAGGGAGAGACCCCGCTAGCTGACACCTAGGTCTGCACTACATGGCTGAGATCACAAATGACGGACTAAGTTATAAACCGCGGCTGTCGCCTGTATTTGAAACTTCAATGCGTTCCTTGCGTGTTCTTTATTGGCCTAATGAACTATAATATTGCATAGTGTTAAAGAAAAATGTGGGAGTCTGTTTACTTTTTACTGCTTTTCTTTTTCGAAGTATCCCAGTTGTGAATCTCCCATGTAATCTCCTTTTGTTTCGTAGAATGAAGTTGGAAATATATGGGACAACACTGAGCCGGCTTTGTTGATGGCCGCAACGGTTGGACAGCCGGTAATAATCAGCACCAACGTCGAACAGCCCCTTATAATCAGCACGCCCGCCGACCAGCCAGTTATCATCAGCTGCATGCATGAGACGTCGCCGTGCCATAAGGCACCGCCCCCCAATCGTGCCCACGGCCCACCTTCGTGCCCGATTGAGAGCAAGGATCCAACGTCTACAGATCAGAGCCCTCCGACGAAAAATGTGAGATTGGAAACACTTCGAAGAATAGCGTATAAATAATGATATAATGTAAGACCTTAATACAGAGTGTCCGGGGAGGAAACGTCGAAAATTCGAAAATAAGCTCTTAAGACAATTCTACACATATTTTGTCTAATAAACTACGTGGATATTCCGAATGGTTGGGCCGCAATGAGCACTCAAAATTTGGTTTGAGTGCTCAAACCAAAAAACCTTTCTAGGAAAAAAATGCGTTATAGAAGCATAGAAACACTCCAGAAACATACGTAGGTCCAGTCAAAAAGTAATGCCTTCTATTTTTTTCTACTTAAAAAAATTAAGTTAAGTGAAAAATTTGAATTTGGCGCCATTCCTCAAACCTTCTTCTGCAATCCACTGCAGTAGTAACTTTCTGGGACAACAGGTGGCAGCACAGCAGAAGTTTGTAAGATGGCCGACATCGATGTTCGTTTGAGACAGCGTTGTGTGATTGAATTCTTGAATGCAGAAGGTAAAACGCCCACACGAATTCATGAAAGACTGAAGAAGGTGTATGGTGTTGTGACAGTGGATGTCAGCATTGTTAGACGATGGATTCGTCGCTGTAAGGAAGCTGAAGGGCAAACACCGTTGACTGACGAAAAGCGGAGCGGCAGGCCGGTGAGTGCAGTGACTCCACACAACATTCAGCAAGTTGATGACATCATTCGTGATGACCGTCGGGTGACTGCAGATGAAGTGTGTCGCATTATTTCTGTTAGTAAAGGCAGTGTGATCACGATTATTCAACAATTGGGGTACTCAAAAGTTTGTGCACGATGGTTCCAAGAATGTTAACCGACCAGAATAAAGAGGCAAGGAAAACAATAGCCTCCCAACACTTGCAGCGCTTCCGTTTGGAGGGAGATGAGTTTCTGACAAAAATTGTGATCGAGGACGAAACATGGCTGCATTTTTTTGAACCCGAATCAAAGAGGCAGTCAATGGAGTGGCGTCACACAAGCTCGCCGAGGAAGAAAAAATTCAAAACTGTGCGATCGGCAGGGAAAGTTATGGCAACAGTTTTCTGGGATACTGAGGGTGTGATTATGGTTGATTTTTTGGAGCAGGGATGCACAATAAAGTCTGTTCAATACGTCACAACCCTCAAAAAACTTAAAGCACGTCTTCAGCGAGTTCGCCCAACAAAATCAATGGCAGATGTTCTTCTTTTGCATGACAATGCAAGACCACACACCAGTCGTCACACCTCTGACGAGATTGTCAAAATTGGATGGGAAGTTTTGCCTCATCCCCCATACAGCCCTGACCTGGCACCATCAGACTTCCATCTGTTCGGGCCACTAAAAGAAGCTCATCGTGGGATTCATTTTGAAGATGAGGAGGCCGTCAAAACATCCGTGCGTCAATGGCTTAGGAAGCAGGGCTGTGATACATGCCCTTGTTAAAAGATGGACCAAAACTGTAGAGATGGGCGGAGATTACATTGAAAAATGACAAAATGATCCTCAATATTGTGGTTTTCAACCTATATAATTGAATTTAAATTTCCTGACAATTAAACGTAGAAAAAAATAGGAGGCATTACTTTTTGACTGACCCTCGTATAAGTTGTTTATTGTTTATTAAAGAAATGAGTACATTCGCTCAGAAAGAAAAATTAAGCGAGAAATTAAAAAAAGCAGTCGAATTGTGTCAATTGGGTGCTTTTTATTTCTCACTTAATTTTTCATTTCTGAACAAATATATTGAGTGTTCATTGCGGCCTAACCATTCGGAATATCCACGTAGTAAATTAGACAAAATATGCTTAGAATTGTCTTAAGAGTTTATTTTCGAAGTTTCTACGCTTCCTCCCCAGACATCCTGTATAATATATGTGTGAGTTTTCCCACGTGGCCCTGGCGTCCCCACATTGTTTGAAGCCCGATTGCCGGACAGCGTTGCTTCTGCGGGGTTATTCATTGATCGCCGTATATCCTTCAGTAACTAGTTATTCATGCATCAAGGGCGTTAAAAGGGTTCTAATGATCGAGCCGCCACAAAAAGTTCTACTCGATCATTACAAACAGTTAACGCCCGTGATACATATATGATTTTAATTTTTACCTAATTTTATTGATTCAGATTTACTTATTTACTAATTAACTAGTTGTTAACTTGACTCGGTTTGTCATTTCATATTTTCCTCCCTTTCATAATTTCCTCCATAAGAGAACATCATTCAGCTGTTTTCATATTTCCCTCGTCATCACGATCCACTCGATCCAAGTAAGTTAAGCAGTGAATATCGATCTCTGTATCGAAGGCAATAACAAGCAATAACGAATCAGTAAAAAATAAAATATAAATAAATAAATAAATGCCTTTATTTGCGGCGAGGCTCAGGTCATTTAGTCTGCTCTTCCGCCTAACCACTAAAACGTATTATTTATTTACATATTATTAAACGATATTAATACCCAAAATGTCTGTTTTGCAGGAGGAAAATGCAAATGATCCTGCCAAGGATTTCGTGTGGGAGACACCCACCCCGCTTCTCTTCAACGTCTCCAATCCTAAATTGCACGTGAGCTTCGCACAAAAATTGGAGGAGGGGTCGACGGCGAAGCCCCCCGACAGTGACGGACAAAAAGTAAGGCTCCAAGGCGGCGTCCCTGCCATTCCATTTTTTATGCACTAGAACAGGCACTCAAACCGCGTCCACACGAGCTACTTGCCCGCCTGGGGAGCCCAGCGCTTCTACGGGCACGGGCAACTTCCCCTCACTCCGCACTTATTTTTCCTCCAAATCCAGAAAGCGCAAGCTGAGGCGGCGCGAGGCGGTGAGTGGTGGCTTCGTACGAAAATGTCTGCCAGATTTTTTTCTATCGAATAACCGAGAATTGTATTATGTTTATAATCTTCACTACAAATTACTATTTGATGTTATTTTCTTAATAAATTCTCGCTTACATAGACATCATTGCTAAGTGACAGAAATATGCATTGAATGGCGAATTCTTTCCTTGTTTTCGCTTTGTGTGGTGTTATTAAATCAGTTATTTAATGTAATTAGCAATAATGTGAAATAATTTAACAAGTCTATAAGTTAACAATTCTAGCTTACGGACGGACAGCGCTTTCAACAAATAAGAATATTTGTCTGTTACACCTTCTTACCTGAACGTAGAAAGTGCATGCTTTTATATCACTGTTAAGTGAACAGAATTACAAAATCAAGATTATTTTGATTCAAATTTTTTAATTGCACTCTCAATAGAGAATTTGAAATCGGACTGATGTATTATTTCATTTTATTGGATCATTTCTTTACAGTAAAGGGAAAATGGGAATTCATTTAGCTAAAATTGTGACAATAACGGTCAAGTAACTTCTCCCAAAGACTGTCATGAGCCGAGGTATCCAGCCCTTACATGTAAATCTCGCGCCAATTTCTGTGCATGCAGTGCCTTGACATGCCTGCACTAGGATAATTTTTGATTTGTTGCCTGCCGAGGTTTTGTTGTTGGATTTTTAAGGCCGAACAAATCCTTCGTACGCCTTCCTTCGGAGGGGAAGTAAAGCCGGCTGTCCCATGTTAGTAAGATTTACTGCATGTAAAAGATCCTCAAGCCTAAATCACGCCTCCGAGCAAAATTCAAAATCGCCTGTTTCATCACCCATGAATACCTTCTTTCTACGCTAGTTGGAGAAGGAGCGCAGCGAAATTTGCGTGGTTAGACGGAAGAGCAGGCCTCATGGCCTGAGTCTCGCCACGTAAAATAAATCACTTCAATTCAATTGGGAGGGTCAAGCTGGGATGCAACGGTTGGTGGATATTCTAAAGCAGTGGACGATCTTCTTCTCCCGGAGGTCCGTTCTAGCCAGGACAACTAGTGGCTCCGAGTTGGCAGACTGGTCCTAAAGCTTAATTCGGGAGATTCCTCCTTCTCGCGGTCAGACGGAAGTAGTCAGGCGAAATTTGCGGGGTCAGACGGAAGAGCAGACCTCATGGCCTGAGAGTCTCGCCACGTAAAATAAGGCTTAGTGAAGTGAAGTGCAGTGTGATCCTAATTGTATAAACATTCAGTCCGGAGTTAGAGTATAGAATTTTTTTTCTCTCTCTTAATGTAATTTATTTTTTTAATGAATCAGTCAGTTTTTATATTATTATCATTATTTTACCATTATTTTTATTATCTTACCATTATTATTATTATTATTATTATTATTACTATAATTAGTACGTAATTTGCTAGTTATATTACCTTATTATTGTTATTATTATTATTATTATTATTATTATTGCTCCATATCACGACTACAGATGTTATGAGTCGGCTGATTATAATCTACTCCAGGTTGCAACCAGCTACCTAAGGAGTAGATCTAGGGACTGTCGGTGCCTCTACAATACTTTGCGCAAAATGTGGCTGTTCCAAATAAAGCGATTTCTTGCACTTCCCAGTCTTTTGAATGACCTGGAAGTTTAGCCAAGTTCTTACACAAATTTTGCGGAACAAATCCCAGAGCTCCGATAACTATCGGTACGACCTGTGCTTTTACGCCCCACATTCGGCTGATCTCAATTTCCAAACTCTTGTATTTAAGACGTTTCTCTCCCTCCTTGGTTACGACATTTTGATCGCAAGGCACAGCAATATCCACAAGTAGACACGATTTTTTCTCAAAATCCCGGATAACAATATCCGGTTTGTTTCCTGCTATCGTGCGATCCGTTTGAATTTGTTGGTCGTACAATATTTTACACAATCCAACCGATGTCACATGTTTTGGTGAGTGTTCGTACCACTTGAGGCATGTGTCTGGAACTTCGAGAGCGGTACAGATCTGCCAGTGGAGGTAACTACACACCCTGTTGTGTCTTTTTAAGTATTCGGTCTTTGCTAGAATTGGACAAGCTGAGACAATATGATCAATGGTTTCTACTTGCTCCTGGCAAATTCGGCATTTGTCATCTTGGGAAATTTTGAGAACCGCTTTATCATAATGTCGTGTTCTCAACGCCTGATCTTGAGCAGCTACTAGAACTGCTTCTGATTCTGGCTTCATTCTTCCCCTTTCAAGCCACATAAATGATTGATCTTTATTGATCTGCACCTTGTCCATTCTTTTTAGATATTGTCCGAGGGAGTGACAGCATTGCCATTCGGTTTCTGAGTCAGATTGCGATAGAATTTCTTCGCGTCTGTTTCAAACAACCGATTCTGCACACGGAAATCTATTCTGCGTTTGTAACGTCTAATTCGTTGAGCCCATGCTTGAATTTTCTCTTTTAGCTTCTCAATTACCATTAGCCTGCTGGTGTCATTTTCAATTTTGTATTTTGTTCAACGTTGAATATTTTTCATTGAACTTTAGAGGTGTGCGTTGATTTAGAAGATGCCTCAGCTAAGAGTGATATTTCGCGCCGGGTGTCGGCTATCCGTTTCATAATTCTCATCATCCATGGAGGTACAGAGCTGTTTACTCTGTTTTGCTGACGGCCGTCGGTGTTCTCGGCGGGCCCCAAAATTATCTGAGATACTAGATATCCAGTTGCATATATGATGTGATTGATTTCAGTAATATCTAGATCTCTGCCTGGGGTCTCTACCACATCATTTAAGACAGAATTCATCGTTTCAACCACTCTTTTAGCTTTGGCATTTTCGAAAATTCTCCTCAACTGTTCGCGAGATTCAAACGGAAGTTGACTAACTTTCTATCTCGCGCCGAAGGAGATTTTGCATCATGTCCTTATCGTGTAATTCATTGCCAGATGAATTTTCACCACTGACGTGTGTTTCACTGGAAAGAGATGAACCTTCCACGGGATCATCATTTTCAAGTTCTACATGTTCGTCATGTGGATAGTTCGCGCGAAGTACATACTCCGCATTTCTCTTAATGTCAGCAAGTTGTTCTGCTGTGAATTTTCCACTGCTGAGTATGTATCGTCGTTGACTGGCAAGCTTCTTTGAGTCTAGGGTAGGTCTCATATCTGGGTTCCGCTCTCTCCATACCTTGAAAACTTCTATTTCTGAGCCCCCATTTTTCGCTTTTGCATAGTAAAAGCACCACATCATCTCCTTTAATTCATCCCGGGTCCATCTCTGACGATGGCTTCGAGCTACTGCAGGCTCTGGGTCCCTGGGACTAACATCCGTGGGATGGCCAGACGTCGACAAGGTGACATTAGCTCGGTTTCTGAGCAGGTATGGGACATTGGTCGAACATGGCACGTTAAGATTCATCACATTGCTTGTTCTATCCATTATTATTATTATTATTATTATTATTATTACTATTATTATTATTATTATTATTATTATTATTGGTATTAGTGTTCTATGTTACTGTATTTTTATGTTTTTCTAATTAGCTGCCAGCGGGTTATACCCAATTGCAGTTTAAATAAATCTATCTATCAATTCAATTGGACGTTGCCCCCCGAGGGCGAGCCCGGGGGCGACCTGCGGCCGGTGCTGAAGCAGCAGGCATCGCACGAGTCGGCGACCGCCCCCGCCAGCGCCAGCGACTACCTGAGCGCGGCGCTGGGCCGCGGCCAGTCCATCGTGTCGGTGGGCCCCGCCACCGCCGCCACCTCCGCCGCGCGCCCCCGCCGCCCGTCCCCCGCCCACCCGCCGCCGCCCCCACCGCCCAACAGCGTCGCCAGCATCGCCCCGCCCAAGGTTATCAGTAGACATCGGATGTTTAGGCAAATGCCTATTTTTTTTCTAGCGAACTTATTTAAAGGCTGACAATATATGTGCACGAATCATAACAAATTATGACACATGACCAAGTTTTATAATGCTTATTTTTGCTTATCTTTGCATAAATGCCTCTTTTTTGCATAAATGCCTTTTATTTAGAATTATCGCATGTTTTTGCCTTTTATGTATTATTTTTATATGCAATGCGAAGATATCAGAAAATTGGTCATGGTCCATTCTGACCATTCATTACGAAACCTTCAATTCAGGCATTTGTATTTTGAAATATGAGAGAATTCCTGAAAGTATACCAAAATATTTTTCTCCCTTTCCCTATTTCATAAATACTCAGTGGCGTCTCCGGGCTAGTAGATGTGGGGATGCGATCATGATATTACAGATTGAACGCACAATTCCAAATATTTAAAGTCTGCGTCATTCTACTTTACTCTGAAGGAGGCCCGGATTTACATACAAGCAAAACAAGCACGTGCTTGGGGGTCCCCGACCTCAGGGGACCCCCAAGGCAGAACCATTTTTTTTTAAAACGGAGAGCCCATCTGTAACTTATATTTTTCTTTCATTAACATTTAACATGAGTTAGTAGCAAGTTAATTACTTTTGTTTCAATATTAAATAATTACATTATCAATTAATAATTATATTACTGTATAATGTATAACTAAATCGAGTTTTGTTCAAATTAATCTAGAACATTCAGACGCAATAAAATTTATTTCAACTCAAGAAAAAGATTTTTGTTTGTTTGTGCGAAACAGCCCCCAAATGAAAAATATGTATTATCTGTAATGTGTAATAATACATTTTTACATTTATAATGAATATAATATATTTATATATAAATTATATAATATATATAAATTATAAATTAATAATTATAATTTATATAAATATTATAAATTAATATAAATTATAATATATATTAATAATAATTAATATATTATAAATTAATATATATATATATAAATTATATCTGAGAGGCTAGACTAAGTCGTGTCCTACCACGTCCTGTCCATCCTAATCTCTCCCCATCCCATTCATTCCTCTTTTTTCCTTCCCCCATAACGACGTGTTCATGTCATTATGATTCCTTCATCTACCATTGTGACATCTTTAACTTACTTGTGCCACAATGCTTTTATCTATTCTATCGGCCTCCCTTGGCCAACTCTTGTTTTTTTTTTTGCGACCCCGACGCTATTAGGTTTCGAGGGCTAGGGAGTCTTTCCTTATCTTCTTCCTTCCTTATTTATTTAGAGTAGTAGGTAGGCCTTACGGGAAGCACCTCAGAAACATCCAATTATGAATGATCCGACTGGGGAAGGTGGGGTTCACTAACCTTGGGAATTAAATCATCCCTAAAGAGTGGATCAGGGGTAGGCTGGACTCCTTTAGCTGCGGTGAAAGCAATCAGCCTAAGGGATGAAAACCCCTGAAAGAAAAGCTCCGGTCCTCCAGGTTTGGGGGTTGTGTTGTAGGCCAGCACCCTGCACACGTAAAACATCACACCGCTAAAAATCTCAGTCATGTGAATGCCTCGAATATTTCAAAAGGGAAACGACATCGGCAAAGAAAATGGACTCTGAATATTGGTATATGGAACGTACAAAGCATCTCAAACAAACAGCAAGAAGTAATCCAGGAAATGATGAGAAGAAACATTGATATAGCCGTCTGGTCTGAAACAAAAAAGAAAGGTAAAGGAAGCGAAAAATTGAACAACTTTGTGCACTTCTATGGTGGCGTAAACAAATATGAAAATGCTAAATCTGTAATTTCTATTGTTATTGGTGAAAGGTTCGGTAAATGTATAAAAAGTTGGGAATGTATAAACGAATGTCTTATTAAAGTAGTGTTAAGAGTCAGAGGAAAATACATAAGTGTCATAGGAATATATAGTTTGAATGAAGATGCCCCAGTAGCTAGGAAAGATGATTTTGAAATGATAGTCAAAGAAACCCTAGACAGTATTCCCAAGTCCCATGAAATATTATTTGGAGGGGATTTTAACGGAAGAGTTGGGAGAGACAAGAGCAGTAACATTGTGGGCCAATATGGAGAGGAAACTCGCAATGAGAATGGAAAAAGACTTATTAATATTTGTGAAGAGTATGAAATGAAAATTAATAACACTTTCTTCCAACATAAGGATATTCATAAGTACACCTGTACCAACATACAAAAAAATTAAAATCTATAATAGACTTCTGTATTACCAAGCAAAAAACTTCACTCAAAATACAAGATGTTAGAGTGAAACGTGGAGCCCAATGTAGCGATCATTGTTTGGTAATTGCTAAAATATACATTCCATTTACTTCAAATAGCACGGATAAAGAAGATAAAGATGGATTTGTCATGAAATCTACCAAATACAATTTAAGCAGTCTCCTTGATGAAAGTACAGCATATCTTTACAGAAAAAGACTTGAAGCTAAGCTATTAGTAAAACACAGGCCAATAGAAAAAGAATATGAACACATAAAAGAATGTATTCACCAAGCCGCAGAGGAGGCTTTAGGTACTTGTATGTTAAAACCGAAACAGTATTTTTTTTAACATTTGCTGCGTCTTGATTGACGCAACGCGTCTCGAAGCCTCTTGGGGGCGTTGAGCGCTTTTTTGCGCTAGGAGTAATTCTCCATTAATGGCGCTGGGGAGTAATCCTCCATTAATACTAGTGTTACGTCGCAGTCAATTGTAAAGAGGACCGCCAGGTAGCATCTCCGCGTACGCGCCTCACACCGCGCGCCCCTGCGTCACTACCTAGCGGCCAGAATTGGGAAGGGGGTAAGGTTTAGGGCACTTCACAAAGCTAGCCCTTGTGGCCCCTGTGGGAGAAACAATGCAGAATAATGGGAATGACGATTGGAGATGATAAATTATACACATTATATTTCGCCGATGACCAGGTAGTAATTGCAGAAGATACGGACGATTTGAGTTTCATGATCCGGAAACTCGATGAACACTTTTTTAAAGCAGGACTTACTATTAACATGGACAAATCTGAATACCTGGCAGTTGGGAACAATGTGATAGAAGATCTTTTTTCTGGAATATGGAGTAAAAATGAAAGGAGTAAACAAATATAAATATTTGGGTGTACTCTTTAACAAAAAGGGAAATAGCCAAGAAGAAATTGAAAGACGAATAAGGTTGGGGAGAAATGTGACACGAAGTATAAACTCTGTCTTATGGAACAAAACCATCACTAAAACTACTAAAAGACGTCTTTACTCCACACTAGTCAAGTGTGTTACAACTTACGGTTCAGGAGGTTGATAAAAGAACAAGAGGGAAGCTGTTGGTCCTTGAAATGGACTACTGGCGTAGAAGTTGCGGTTACAGCAGACGTGGCAGAATCAGAAACGATGATATTAGAAAGAAAATGGATATAAAGAAATCTATCCTCGACGAAATAGAGAAAAAACAAATCGTTTTGTACGGCCATGTTATGCGAATGACAGATGCAAGATGGCCAAAACGAGTCCTGCATTGGGTGCCGACAGAAAGACAGAAAGAGGAAGACTCAGACTTGCATGGCAGGAGGGAGTGCGAGAGGCTATGACGGCAAGAGAAATGAAAGATGATCTATGGTCAAACAGAGAGGCATGGAGACAGAGCGGAGAAACGGCGACAGCTGTAGAGCAACTCCGTATTATATATATATATAATATATATATATATATATATATATATATATATATATAATTTTTTTGCAAAGAAATCAATAACAAATTTGTTTTCAATTAAAAATAATTGTTTTAATATATTTTTTTATTTTTTAACGCGGTCCTTCCTTAGGGCTGCACCCGTTCTAAAAAAAGCTTCACTCCCCTTTTTTTGATGGGTTGGGAGGGCCCCACCAATACGATCTGCTTGGGGGCCCCGCGGACCGTAAATCCGGCCCTGCTCTGAAGTATTTTAGAAGTGTATGTTGCAAATTAGACACATTCTGAATCTTCCTTGAAAATCATCATTTTCTTATGGCATGCATTAACTTACATAAACAAAACAATTAAACTAAAAAAATAACCACAAAAAATACATACCTAATTTTTGAACTCGAGATCCATTCGCGTTGTCTGGGTTGTCCATCACTATCTACCTTAAGTTTTTCGGAATAGGAGAAA
Organism: Acheta domesticus; assembly: GCA_031308135.1. Lineage (NCBI taxonomy): Eukaryota > Metazoa > Arthropoda > Insecta > Orthoptera > Gryllidae > Acheta > Acheta domesticus. Next base: position 40,403,478 of record JAHLJT010003656.1, on the reverse strand, counting down.
GAACTGCACGGAATTTCACGACACAATGAAACGTTTCACTACTGTTCCCTGCCACAAATAACTCACCCACTACCACAAATGAACTGGATGAGCTCGCCATGTCGCACACGCACACACACGCGCAAGTTTTATTCTTTCGCGTTACAATTTCGAATTCACGATTCTCTTTAACATATCACCAACTAGGCAAAGTAGTCTATTTAATGCACATTCAGCAGTAAACAGCATTTACGCTAGAACGCAGGACACACATGACGAACGAAATAACATCGCGCGCACCGTTTCCAGTTCACAAATTGTATGTGTCTCACCATTTCCTTACATGATGGGAATGATCTTGTTTTGTCAGGCCTGCTAACACACGCCGAGTTACCCAGTTGTACTGAATCAGGTTGAAATGTACTTAAGCACAGTTGGCAGACTTGCTTGACTTGTGAAGAAAGACAATCGTGCCGTATGCCCCCCGCTCCCCGCTTCCGGGACACAATAGTGGCACGTGACTTCTGGGATTCCCAGGCGTTCTGCCGAATTATGAGAGAGAGAGAGAGAGAGGAGGGGGTATCGAAGGTTATTGGGAGGGGATACACGAACGCCAATGAGAAGTCTTTGATGTGAGAAGCTATGTCACATCTCCGCAGTCGAAACCACGCAGCTTGCACACAGTGCATGGCCTTGAGTTCAATAACCTCGCCAACGAAGTGAGGTCGTTCAAGGCATGTTTCTCAGCGCGTTACATCCAGCGAGGGGACTAACGCCTATTGGACCGCGCACGTAAATGACGGGAGGGATTAGAGAAACAGAGGGAGATACTTAACAGAAGAAAATAAAATACTTTACTGAAAATATTTGTAAATGATGGAAATCTAGTGGATGTAACACATCACTCGCATACATTGAGCCTACACCACTGTAAATACTTGCCATGTTCTGAGAAAATGGTCGATTGACAATACACCGAGGGCATCTTTTGAGTGGAAATAAGTGTAAATTCCCAGAAGGTTTCAGTATTGCTAATGTTGAACTTCTAAAATTTATGCCAGACACATCAATAAGTGTTCGGAAATCCTTCTGTGTATTGAAACTGATTTTGTCTCCCAATCGTTGCAGATTTGAAATTGCTATCCTTAAAAAGTTACTGGTAATATATTGCAATAGAACTATTAAGAATAAATAAATAGAAGAGTTGTAAATATGTATGGAGTCTTACAAATAATTTTTTTTTATTGTGAATGTAATTTATGACAGTGCCTTTTTTTCTCCTTGTTCTTGACATTTTCAGTGCCTTTTTAGGCGCCTAAAAGTCGATTTTTTAATGCCTAAACATCCGATGCCTAGTTATCAGCATCCCCCGAGGCGCCACTTGCTCCGTCGGGTTTACAGCAAACTGCTGCCTTGCGATTTAAGCAGCTGAGAGGGATGGCTTTTCTTAATAACTAACTTAATTTCAGCTTAAATCCAATTGACCTGGAGAGGTGGATCAGGGCATCAACTGATGTCACTGCAATGCCGCTTTGAAGAAACATTGAAAAATTTACCAGACAAAAAATTAAGACATTTCCAAAGCTTGAATTTCACGTTTGGTTAAAGAAGCTTGTGACAATCATTATTTATTAGTTGAAGGTTAGCTTTTAACTAACGTATATGTATTCTATTAGTCTTACGTTATATCCGATCTTTCTTTCTCAGATTATAATGGTAATGGGAGTCGCTGGTAGGTGTCGTTACTTTAATCCCTGAAGTATTACTTCAATCCCGCTCTGTGGTTAGTTTAATTCCGGAGGGATTAAAGTGCCACTTTAATCCCTGGACGAATAAAGACTCATTTTAACATAGGAAAAAGTGTGATTAAGGCCGCACTTAAAACACGCTTAAAAATAAAAGTTCTTATTAACGAACAGGCGTAAACACGAAACTGGGAATTGAACAATTATTTCAAAACTGAGCATTTAAATAATGACCAGCAATAATTTTATTAGTGCAATAAATAAATATCGTGTTAAATCAGGATATTTAACTATTACACTAATTCGTTTCGTAAAATATGCAAATGACAGAGAAAACGTCGATTTGACAACTTCAGGGATCGACGCATCAATACAACCTGTACCCAACGTCAAGAGTGCAATACTACTACGCCATGCCGCAAGACTCGCACGACGCGTTCTCCAAAGAGGCCGAGGCCAGCGCGTTGCCCGCGCCGGCGCGCGTGCTGGTGGCCGCGGACGCGCGGGAGGCCGAGTCGATCGCGTCGGCCGGCATGGACATCATCCGCCAGATCACGGCGTACACCGTGGAGCCGCCGCGCCTCATCCTGCAGCAGCCGCCGGCGACCGTGCGCGCCGACACGCCGCTGGGCAAGGCGGTGGCGAGCGGGCAGTCGGCGCCCGTCACCGTCACGACGGCGGCGGACGACGACTCGACGGAGACGTCGGTGGAGCTGGGCAGCACGTCGCTGGGCGCGTCCGCCTCGCTGCCGCCCTCCCCCGAGAGCGCCTCCGCCGCCACCGCCTCGCAGCGCCTCCGCTACGCCTTCGGCGAGAGCGCGCGCGCCGCCTTCGCTCAAGACTCGGAGCGCGGGCCCGGGGGCTACCTCGACCCAGGTGCGGGGATCACAACAGCCATGTCCGAAATTAAAAGGTCCATGTTAATAATGGATTCTTGAAACTATACCTTTTCGAACCAGGTGGGGGCATCAGATCGGCCATGTTCGAAATTAAAAGATCCATGTTAATAATGGATTCTTGAAACTATACCTTTTCGAACCAGGTGGGGGGATCAGATCGGCCATGTTCGAAATTAAAAAGTCCATGTTAATAATAGATTCTTGAAACTATACCTTTTCGACCCAGGTGGGGGGATCAGAACGCCCATGTTCGAAATTAAAAGGTCCATGATAATAATGGATTCTTGAAACTATACCTTTTCGACCCAATTGGGGGGGATCAGAACGGCCAGGTTCAAAATTAAAAGGTCGATGCTACTAATGCATTCTTGAAATTATACTTTTCCGACCCAGGTGGGGGGATCAGTACAGCCATATTCAAAATTAAAAGGTACATGCTAATAATGCACTCTTGAAACTAGTGGTGCTACAGAATGGCGCAGATGTTTTCGCCCTACTTAGTATTTCAATTTCTTTGATCTAGTCTAGTTTTTCGGGCTTGTCACCTCCTTTTGCCAACTGCCATTTATCGCCTCCCAAAGTACTTTTTTTCACATTTTATCAATTTTTCGGTTTCCTAAACGTAAATCAGAAATACGTTAAGAACATTATAGGAGAGTAAAATCTCGTCCTATATGGACATTTTCGTTGAAAAATTTGGAGTCGTTTTTACGGAAATGTCGTTAAGTATTACTGTAAATGCAAAATTTAAAGCTATTTTTCACAGAAAACTTGAGTTTCCAAAATACGTCATTGGAATTCAGGGGACCCCGAAACGCTGAAATCTCGAAATCGATTTTCCGCACCATTAGATAACTTTCTCTCTACTACACCGTCAGAAATTACATTAAATTTAATGTAGTTTAATGCACTTTTTCAAATTAAATTTAATATACCGGGTAAATTAAAACGATATTAATGTATCTGTACATTATGTACATTAATGTACATGTATATTAATGTGTAAATTAAAATCAAGGTAGATTTAATGTACTGCAGTACATTAAATTTAATGTACCATGTACGTTAAAGCGATTTGAATGTGTTTGTGCATGAAATTTAATGTTAAAATTAAAATCAATGTAGATTTAATATAGGACTACATTAAACGTTATGTACCTAGCAAATTAAACCGATATTAATGTGTTGTACATTAAATTTAACGTTTAAATTAAAATCAGTGTAGGTTTTAGAAATATTTTCTTTCGCTATTTGAACTTACGTATAATAAATTTAAAATACATTTTCAACATGTATACAAAAAATATAAATGTTTAAAATTCGTATTTACGTTCAAATTGGTAACAAATAAAATTGTAAAAATCTTTATAATAAAATTCTAGCGATGCACATAGTACGCTAATTCTTTAGTTAACATTTTTTTCAAATTCTCCGGAAATATTTAAATTTTTTCAAAGAACTGTCACTGCAACAATGTCAGAATTTAATACTCTTTACGGCTACGAAACATATTTTCGAGCGTAAACGCGTCCAAAACAGGTGAAGAAGTAGTGACAGTTATAAATAATATACATAATTCTGCACAGTTAATACATATTTAATATATATTACGTCTAAATAAATATGTTCCGTAGACGTAAAGAATATATTATACATATAACAGAGGGCAATACATTAGGCCTAAGAAGCTGCTGGAGCAATCGGATGTCGCAATAGCTCAGTGGTTAGAGCATCTGCGCGTAAACCTGAAGTCCCGGGTTCGAATCCCGGTCGGATTGACTGTTCGTTGAACAAATTTAAATATTAAAATACGTTTGTCACTCAGTACCAAGATCCGAATTTAGTATTCTTTATATCCGCGGGACATATTTCCGAGCGTAAACGTATCCAAAAATTTGACGATTGCATAAATCCCAACGGGCCTACCAACCAATCAGGCCTAAGAACATGTTCAAAGAATTGATTGTCTCGATAGGATAGTGGTTAGAGCAAGTGGACGTAAACCAAGGGAGACGGATTTGAATCCCGGTCGGGGTAACTATTATTTGAACAAATTTTAAATATTGAAGTTAGTACATGTACAGTAAATTCCATGCACACATACGGTAATTTTAATGTAAAAGTACATTAAGTATCATGTACGTAAATTAAATTTAATTCAAACTTACAGTAAATTTAAAGTACACGCATACAGTAAATTTAATTTACACGTACGGTAAATTTAATTTACACGTACAGTAAATTTAATGTATACGCATACAGTAAATTTAATTGTGCACGTACATTAATTTAAAGCACACGTACTTTAAAGTTACTGTACGTGTACATTAAATTTCATTTACGTACATGATACTTAAGTAAGTACTTTTACATTAAAAGTAATGCGAAAATTTCTGACAGTGTACGTATACTACTCCGTATATACCTACGTATACCAGAAATTAAAAAAGCATCTACAAGATTGCTGATTTGGTTTAGTTATCACAATGCTTTAATAACCAATAACATTAATGAGGTGGTGCCCTGTTGCTGGGAGATTCCTGGTTGGGAAAAAACACGCAAGTCAACGGTAGGTTGGAGCCGGATCTTGCCATCCCGCAGAGCAGGCCACCTCTCGAACAAAAACGTGCAGTGCTCTTACGGGACAAATATCCTTAGCAGTTGACGTGCCCGGAATCATTAATAATAAATCCATCAGTCATCACTATCCTATGCTCACCCCCATGGCGTTGAGAGTGTAAGATAGCGTCGATGGTGTAACGGTTAGCGTATCGGACTGTTTTACCCAAGTTTGCGTGATTGAAACCCGGTAGAAGACGTGGATTTTTTGGGGCGAAAAAAACATTGGAACGCCATCTTTCGGAGGGGAAGTATAGCTGTCTATCCCATATTAGTAGATTTACTACATATTAAAGATCCTCGAGTCTAAATGAAGCCTCTGAGCTAAATTCAAATCGCCTGTTTCGTCGCCCAGGTAATACCTTCTTTCTCCGCTAGTTGGTAAAAGGAGCGTACCGAAATTTGCGTGGTCAGACGGAAGAGTAGGCCTCCTGGCCTGAGTCTCGCCACGTAAAATAAGGCATCGAATTGAATTCGATCCCACCGGGAGAGATGGCTTGTGCATCAACCTGATGTCACTGCAGTCTCTTTGACCAGCGGGTCCTAGGTTTGAGTACCGACGGCTGCAGGATTTTCGACACTAGCTTGTCAGCTAGGTCGAATTTAGTCGCTGTCTGGAGGAGAATTCTAGCGGCCGGCTGCTCTGATCGGTTTTTCTGATCAACACCATGCGAATGCCGGAGCAGTACTCTAACAAACGGGCCACGGACCGGGCGCGATCTTTCCTTTCTCTTCCTTGTCCTATCCTCTCCCCTTACACACACACACACACACACACACACTAACATGCATTACACTACCACATATGCCGGAAGACCGGTCGGGAGCTTACAACTTGTCCCGGCTGGGGCGGTGCCTCGCTGGTGGGAGATACCAGGTTGAGGGGAAAACGCCTCTAGTCGACGTTAGGTCGGCGCCAAATCTCGCCATCCAGCGGGGAAAAAATCATCGCTACCTCCCGAGAAAAAAACACGCACTACACTTTCAGGAGTAATGACCTAAGTCAATCTAAGATAAGAATTGATTGACTGAAACACGAATCAGTCAACTGGGTGCCTGCGCAGTGCCCGGCTGGCGCACGTACCCCGCGGCGCGCGCCCAGGCGCCGGGGGCGGCGTGCCTGTCGTCGTCCGAGGACTCGGAGAGGGAGCTGCAGGGCGGGCGCGGGGGCCGCGGGCTGTTCCTGCGGCGCGCCGCGGGGCCGCGGGCGCGCGAGGCCGTCACCCTGGAGGGCCGGCTGGCGCGCGGCGGCGACGCGCCGCTCGGCCCGGCGCCCGAGGGCCGGCTGGAGCGCGAGCCGTCGCCCGCCACCGCGGCCGCCGTCAGCGCCGCGTCGGGCCTCAGCGTCGAGCAGGCCGCGCTCAAGCTGCGCATGCAGGTCCCAATACCAACGCTGGCCGCGCCATTTTTTTTCCCAATCCATTATGCATTGGGGAGGTTGCCATGAGGGCAAACTGCGTTCCGGCGGGATCCGGATATTGGCCCGAAGGGGCACTTGTACCCCAGAGGGCGGTGCAAGGAAAGGCCACCGCCTAGGTACTCACCCCGGGTTTCGCCCCCCAATAAGGTACAAGTGCGAGGGCTGCCATTTGACATGCACGTGTGTGTATATATATATATATATATATATATATATATATATATATATATATATATAGAGAGAGAGAGAGAGAGAGAGAGAGAGAGAGAGAGACTCCATTAATCCATTATGCAATCCATCAGGGGGGGGTCAGCATTACGCTAGATCTTAGCCCTGGTTGTTAGCCCTGGGAGTAAAGAAGATGCGATGCGATGATGGTAGCAGCGATGGGTGAAAGGACGGCACACACATATACACAAATACACCCATGCCCGAGGCGGGATTCGAACCCGCCACCCTGCGGTTCGAGATCCACCTAGCGATCTTGGCCACGGAGCCGGCTGTCGTCTTTGTTTATTTACTAGCAAAATAGCCGGTGTTGCTTGTTTTTTTTTCATATTCATTGTGAAAAAGAAAACGGGTCTGTGTCTCTGCGTATCTGTTTCATTTTATCTGCCTATCTCTGTCTCCAGTGTCTTTTTCTGTCTGTCTTTCTGCGTTTGTCTCCCTCTATCCCTCTTTCTGTCTCTTTCTGACCCTCTCTGTTTCCCTGTCTTTCTCTTATTCTCTGTCTGCTTCTGTGTCTGTCTCTGACTCTCTCTCTCTTTCTATCTCTTTCTCTCTCTCTCTCTCTCTCACGTCTCTCAGCAACAATGAAGCCAAGGTGATGCGCAGTTTGAATGGAAACTGAATTAAAATGAAGAACTAATTGCACTGTTTTTGCAACGAATACTTTTCAAATATTAACAATATTTATATCGTTGCATTGCATTTTTAAAGATCTTGAGAATGATGGAGAGAAAAATATGTACTTCCACTTAAAAAAATCAAATCTGTGTCAATATCTCTAAAGTTACAAACGTTACAAACAATAAAACGAAATATGTTATTTGCCCCTTCATCTGCAACAACATGGCGCAAATAGCATCTCGACACTCCGAACAGTTTTCAAGATATTTGCTGTGGATAACTTAGGTGGTCCAGCCTGTAAAACGACAAATCGATAGGAATGTCGAAGAAAAAGCTAGAAACAATGGTGGAAAGATCTTTTCAGCATGCTAGAAACGAATCGATCAAGTTTAAGTACAATGAATTCTGATTGGTTCAGGCGAAACTTACGTTCCAGCTTACATGCGTCATTGTGAATGCTCGTTTTTACGTGTAAATTTTACGGCTAAGTTCACAGCATTACGTTTAGGTTTACGTTTGCATTGCGAATGAGGCCTAACGAAGCCTTTACGTTCGCACTGCGAATGAGGCCTAAAAAGCCTTTAAGTTCGCATTGCGAATGAGGCCTGACGAAGCCTTTAAGTGTGCACTGCGAATGAGGCCTAAAAAGCCTTTAAGTTCGCATTGCGAATGAGGCCTGACGAAGCCTTGAAGTGTGCACTGCGAATGAGGCCTAAAAAGCCTTTAAGTTCGCATTGCGAATGAGGCCTGACGAAGCCTTTAAGTTCGCATTGCGAATGAGGCCTGACGAAGCCTTTAAGTGTGCACTGGGAATGAGTGGGAGCGGTGGCGTGGCAGGACCCGTGCTGGGTGACGGCGCCGATGGTGCGCGCGGCGCTGGAGCGGCGGCGCGCGGAGAAGGCGGCGGCGGAGGGCGCGTGGCGGCGCCGCGAGGCGCGCGCCGAGCGCCAGCGCCAGCGCCAGGCGCATGCGCAGCGCCAGCTCGAGCTCCAGCGCCAGCGGGCCCAGGAGACCGAGCTGCAGCGCGCACGCCGCAAGCAGGCCACCTGGGTCAAGGTACGCTCCACCGCTTACTCTCTGAATCTGAATCAGTGAAATTGTCGCTGATTCAATCAGTGAAAGCCGAAGTCACTGATATCTTTAGTCGAAATGGGTAGTTTCGCTGACAATCAGCGAATATGCGAACCTTTTCATAATGACCGCCAGCATTCCACTGGTCGTCAGTGGTAAAAGTGCCGTGCCACCATCGCTCACTGATCGTTCAGTCGTTCACGTGCTGTTGTTTTGACAGATTTCACTGATTCAAACAGTGAAGTTTCACTGATTCAAAAAGTGGACCCGGCTTTCACTGATTTGTTCAGTTCAATTCACTGATTGTCAATGGCAGGATTATAACTGACACCATGAGTGAATAGTCACTGTCAATCAGTAGTTTTTCATTGATTCATACTGAGAGAGTAGATCAGGGCCTTGCTACTCCCCATCAAAACCGGAGACAAAGCTCGAGGGGGCTACGATAGGAGAAGCTAGTGCAGCTGCAGGTTACGCTCGCCAACTTCCAGTTCATTTGTGAGAAATACGAAAAGTGCCTTCTAAATATTCAATTATTCATAATATATACATATAACAAACCGCTGAAGGAAGCGCAAACATCGACGCTATCTTTTGTAACAATACGCGCTTGCTTGCGTCTCACGAACCTACGTAGCAGCCACGCACGTTCGAAGTGTCGTTGGCAGCACTTCGTAGTCTAGTTCCTGTAAGAAGGTGCTACAGGAGAGCGCGCTACTGTAATGGTCTCCACCACGTCATATGTGAGCTGAAAGACCCTGAGTTAGATCGGGAGAGGTGGTTCAGTGCAGTCCCTCTGTCCGGGAGGTCCTCTCCCGACGACGGCAACATTTTCGACACCAGCGCGATAGCTAGGTCGAATTCAGTCGCTGTCTGGAGAAGAATTCTAGCAGCCAGCTGCCCTGATCAGTAGTTTTCCCTGTTTTTTCCGATCAACACCAGGCGAATGCCGGTGCAGTACCCTGACAAATGGGCCGCGGACCGCGATCCTGCCTCTTCCTCGTCCTATCCTCTCCTCTTACACACACACTTACAGTAACATGCACTACACTACCACACATGCCGGGAGAGCGGTCGGGAGCTTTGAGGTTGTCCCGGATGCGGTGGTGTCTCGCTGGTGGGAGATACCTGGTTGAGGAAAACACCGCTAGTCGACGGTAGGTCGGCGCCGGATCTCGCCATCCAGCAGAGACAGATCACCGCTACCTCCCGATGAAATACACTTACTACACGTACGGGACTAATGACATTAGTAGTTGAGGCGCCCGGAATTACGCCCAATCAACGACCGTCCTGGTGAGGCGGTGGCTCGCCTGGCTGGAGCGAGTTCTTTGTGCAGCTTTGTGAACGCATGAAAGTGCAATGCGCGTTCACGCCACTGCGGTGCAGCCATTCCTACCATTACGGGCATCTATGGCCAATCCTGCAACAGTAAAAAAGAAGGTCAAAACGACATTAGCCAACTGGCGCTCGCATTGCGTGTGCCGAAATACAAAGTTTATGTTTCAGGTCTCATTTCGCTGTTTCAGATTTCTCTTACTCCAGAAAGTGCTTCGGTCGCTTATACTTCGCCCATTGTTCGGGTTGGTGTGAAGCGAGCGCGGAATTGAGAGTGTTTTCCGAGTCAGCGGCGTGTTTAAAGAATTTTGAAGTTATTGTTTTGATATGTTCTTTGAGCATTGGCATTGCAAAGTCGCGATGTAGTATTTTTATGGGAATAAACTTTGGGGAGCATAGGGCGGCCCTGAGGCGCTCATTTTGAATGCCTGGCTGTGGCAGCTGCGGAGCGACCCGTGCTGGGAGGAGCCGCCGGAGCAGTTCGCGGTGCCGTCGGCAGGGGACGTGCGCGAGGCGGCGGACGACGCCTCCCTCGCGGCGCCGGAGGCGGACGCGGCGGCGACGCCCGACGACGCCTCCGAAGTGTCGTCGGGCGACAGCGCCGCGCGCACCCCCGCCCCCGCCCTCGCCGCCGCCCCCGCGCCCGCCCTGCTGACCCACCTGTCCAGGGTGAGCCCAGCCCCCTCCTCACCCTTTCCGAAGCTGAACTGCGTACACTTGGGTTTTCCTTTCTTGGCACGTGGGGGCGTGTCTTCACGATGGAATATCTCACGGTATTTCGCGTCGTTCTCGGTCGTGTCTCTAGGAGTCGCATGATCGCCAGCACTGCTCGATACAGTCGCGATCGTGCGACTCCCAGCGGCACCACCGAGAACGACTCGAAATATCGTGAGATATTGCATCGTGAAGACACGCCCCCACGCGCCAAGAAAGAAAAACCCAAGTGTATAAGAAGACCCCCGTTGCACGTGGAATAAACGTTCGATCTGTAGCAGAGCTCCTTCCGTTACCCATCGACTACCGCCGGGCAACATATTGAAATGAGCCAAGTCATCTTAATGACATAATTTTATTTTTAAATAAAGAGGGGAGATAACAGAAAGTTAATCTAGTTGGGGGAAACCAGCGGAGCTAGATCAATCACACGCTATAAATTGACATATTCCGATTATATTTCGTAATAGAGATAAATTTATTTTAAAACTAAATTATATTTAATTTTCGAACATTGTTAGAATATAACAAAGGATTATCAATATGCAAAGGAAGTGTGATAGAATAGTATCGAAGTAATAGAAACAATAGGAACAAGAAATGATCAGTAGAAAAGTGTTATTGAGGACAGAAGAAATTGGCAGATAGTTGTCAGCCGTGAGTGGAAAAGATTTGTGCGTAAGAACGAAGGTAGTTGTCATAATGATCGTACGTGTGTGAGGAGATCGCCGTAGATCGTAAGAAAATGTATACATATTATGTATTAAGCCCGTACAATCCCTTTCGGGCAAAGGCCTCCTGAAAGTTAGGGATAGCTTCTGAGTAACCTTCAGAGCAGTCACTCCTGATGAAAACGAATGGGTAATCGAAAAAATTTACAGAAGGTAGAAAGGAACAGTTCGTGAATCGAAAAAGAGTTACGTAAAAAAAACTATGTTGTCAGAATTCGTAAATATTTGATTGGCTGTCAGTTTGAGATGATAGGAACGTAACCTTAATTTTACATGTGTGAGAAGAAGAATGAATGGAGTCGTGACCGAAAACAGATGTGTTCGAGTATCCAGGACGACAGGGGCCAAGCGTGCGGAAGGAATTTTAAAAAGGAAAGTGAATCGTATTTAAGTAGTTACAGAGAAATTTCGTATTCGATGTGCAAGGCCAAGATTTTTATAGGATTTTAAGATAATTAGTAAATTAAGTAATTAAAGAATAAATCCAAAATTGCTATAGTAGAAAGATTTTAAATTTTAAAAAATAGAACATGTGTGAATAAGGTGATTTGTAAATATGTGTGTGAATATAAGAATTTATTGGATTATATAATTATTTGTTGCAATATAATTTTTGAAAGTCAATATTAATTCTTTTATGAATTTAAAACACAAGTAAGAAAAGATTCAAAATTAAACTGTAAGTAGTTAATTTTGCATTACTGTAATAATCTCATTTTATGTATTATTCTTTTCAAAATATTGAGGTTTCATGAAATCTTGCCAATATTAATTTGCCCTAATCGAAGTAATTCTGCTAGCCGAGTTCTCATACGAGTTGTGAATTTTCGGCCCAGGATTTCAAGAAAGTATCGTAAAGAAGCCTTGAGAACGATTAATAATATAGCGAATCCGAAGCAGAGTGTATTGTTGTAAAAATAAAATTAAAAACCGAGCTAGCCAAAATCAAATTAAACGAATAGGGTAAGATTGTACGTTAAAATTAATTAAAGTAGTAAAATTGGTGAGTGGTAGGGGTTATTTCAATATACTCTGTCTTTCAATGTGGTATCACCATGCGTTCGGTATCGGTGACATTTAATGCACATGAGGTACTTGTATTTCATGCAGAAGGCGCCCATTCCGGTGGCACCAGATGGCGGTTGGTTTTCCACAATAGCTTTCGCACCCACTCTCCAATTCACCAAGTCGGTTGAACGGTACAGAGATGGTTTGGAAGGGGGCATTCCCCAAATGCCTCATGCTCCGCCCTCAAAAGCTTTTACTTCGCGGTACATCTACAGGTGATTTAAAATTGCCTTTGGACCTCTGAAAGGAGTCTCATTTCCGGTATAAGTCGTGTGTGATATCAACAAAGAACAATGACGAGCACTATGGCTACAAAACTTTCGATACGCTCGGTTAGATAGCTGCAAATCGGAGCAGCGAAAAGGTCGCAACAAAGCCTATCTGAGGAAATAGCGAATGTCACGCGTTTAACGTTGACTGCACCACATTGCTTCATAATTCCGTCCACATTATTCTCCGCTCTGTATCTTGAGCGCCAAAACGCCTCTCTTAGCAATCTCAGCTGTCAAGGTCGCCCAATCACCCTTTATACAGGAGTCTCAGAATAAATGTTACAAAATTCTAGGAGATTAGAGGATGTCGAAGATGATCACGTTTTGTCATTGATTATGTGATGGGATTCTAATACAACGAAGTTGCATTTTGAACATCGTGTCCCTAAATATAAGTCAACATCTTTTATCAACATCTTCTTACGCGATCGAACAGACAACGCGTACCTGCCAAACACCAATGCATAATTATTTTCCTACCAATCAGAGGTGGATGTTCAACATTGCATACGAATCTTGTTTGTTCACCACAGTGTTCGGTTTGAACAAGTGACGTGAGACGTGTGCTGTTGCAGACGAACGTGGTGGCGTTCGTGCCCGCGCGCCTCACGGCCACGCCCTTCGCCGCCGAGCGCCGCGCGCCGCCGCCGCCGCCGCCCACGAGCGCCTACACGCACGGCGCCCTCGTGCAAGACAGTACGCTCCCCCGCACTCGCCTCTATCCTCCTTCCTAGGCTTGTTCCGACCGGGAGAGATGGCTCAGTGCATCAACCTGATGTCACTGCAGTCCCTCTGACCGGGAGCTCTTCTCCCGACGGCAGCAGGATTTTCGACACTGGCTTGTCAGCTAGGTCGAATTCAGGCGCTGTCTGGAGGAGAATTCTAGCGGCCGGCTGCTCTCATCGGTAGTTTTCCGTGGTTTCACCGACCAACACCTGGCAAATGCCGGAGCAGTACCCTAACAAACGGGCCACAGACCGCGCGCGATCTTTCCTTCCTCTTCCTTGTCCTATCCTCTCCTTTTAAACGCACACTTACCGGGCACTACTCTACCACACATGCCTGGTCGGGAGCTTACAGCTTGTCCCGGGTGGGGCGGTGCCCCACTGGTGGGAGATACCTGGTTGAGGGGAAACCCCGCTAGTCGACGGTAGGTCGACGCCAGATCTCGCCATCCAGCGGGGAAAAGATCATCGCCACCTCCCGAGGAAAAACGCACGCACTAAACTTACGGGACTAATGACCAAAGTACTTGACGCGCCCGGAAACATCAATCAAATTAGGCTTGTTCTCCTTCCTCCTCCCCTTCCATTACCCTTTGCCAGGAACGCGCAGTGCCGAACTCTATCCTTCCTAGTCTCTTTCTCCTTCCTCTAATGGGCGCGGGTTCAATTTTTATTAATTTTTCCGACACTCCATTTTTATACACATTTCGCAATGTTTTTACGGCTGAACGCCCTTCCTGACGCCAACCACAATACACCTACACACACACACTCACGAAACACACCCAACCAAGGCCGGCGCGGGATTCGAACCCACGATCCTTCGGTCCAAGACCGCCTTGGCACCACTGCTTTAAATACCTCGGACACCCAGAATCGGCAATCAATCAATCAATCAATCAATACACCTACACACACACAATCACGAAACACACCCAACCATGGCCGGGGCGGGATTCGAACCCACGATCCTTCGGTCCAAGACCGCCTTGGCACCACTGCTTTAAATACCTCGGACACCCAGAATCGGCAATCAATCAATCAATCAATCAATCCGAGTTCACTAAATACATTACATACATTTATTGAATAACAATTGGGTGTGACCCGGTGGCAGTTGATTAACAATAATTACAATAATAATAATAATAGTAATAATAATAATAATAACTCCACCTAGGGAGTACACGACCTTGCAGTTGGTGGTGGAGCTTGAGTACCCCCATGAGCCTTAAAGCTATGTCATTGGTAGCCTAGCTTCCGGTAGGGCCTCCCTTGCTGAATAGGTTGAAGGTGAGGGGTCAGACGAAGAAGTACTCCATTTTGAGGAGAGTGGGAAGTAAGTAGAGAGGGAAGGGTCATGAACCTTTGGACTTCCTGTTGTCGGCCCATAGAGGGTACAGGAGAGAAACTGGGTTGGCACACCAGGCCACTGATTAGAGTGGAGGCCCGAACCTTGCATTAGCCAGCGAAGGAGGCTGCCTTCAGCAGTCAGTGAAAATCTCGTGGGGTTTAGTAATGCCGACTGGCGATCGGAGGGACCCCTTGCTGGGCCCTGCGGGGGGATGCCCCGAGGCCACTGTGGGTCGCAGTAACGGATGGCAGGAAACAACCCGAGGGTTAAGTATGATCTGTGAACTCGAATTTGTGTCCCGCGAATATTCAATTCAAACCAATGAGCGAAATGGATAGAACAAGAAATGTAATGAATCTTAACGTGCCTTGTTCTACCAATGTCCCATACCTGCTCAGAAACCGAGCTAATGTCACCTTGTCGACGTTTGACCATCCCACGGATGTTAGTCCCAGAGACCCAGAGCCGGCAATAGCTCGAAGCCATCGTCAGAGATGGACGCGGGATGAATTAAAGGAGATGATGTGGTGATTTTACTATGCAAAAGCGAAAAATGGGGGCTCAGAAATAGAAGTTTTCAAGGTATGGAGAGAGCGGAAGCCAGATATGAGACCTACCCTAGACTCAAAGAAGCTTGCCAGTCAACGACGATACATACTCAGCAGTGGAAAATTCACAGCAGAACAACTTGCTGACATTGAGAGAAATGCGGAGTATGTACTTCGCTCGAACAATCCACATGACGAACATGTAGAACTTGAAAATGATGATCCCGTGGAAGGTTCATCTCTTTTCAGTGAAACACACGTCAGTGATGAAAATTCATCTGGCAATGAATTACAAGATAAGGACATAATGCGAAATATCCTTCGGCGCGAGATAGAAAGAGTTAGTCATCTTCCGTTTGAATCTCGCGAACCGTTGAGGAGAATATACGAAAATGCCAAAGCTAAAAGAGTGATAGAAACAGTGAATTCTGTCTTAAATGAGGTGGTCGAGACCCCAGGCAGAGATCTAGAAATTACTGAAATCAAACACATCATATATGCAACTGGATATCTAGTATCTCAGATAATTTTGGGACCAGCCAAGAACACCGACGGCCGACAGCAAAACGGAGTAAACAGCTCTGTACCCCCATGGATGAACAGAATTATGAAACGGATAGCCGACACCTGGCGCGAAATATCACTCTTAGCTGAGGCATCTTCTAAATCAACGCACACCTCTAAAGTTCAACGAAAAATATTCAATGTTGAACAAAAATACCAAATTGAAAATTACACCAGGAGGCTAATGGTAGTTGAGAAGCTAAAAGAGAAAATTCAAGCATGGGCTCAAAGAATTAGACGTTACAAACGTAGAACAAATTTCCGTGTACAGAACCGGTTGTTTCAAACAGAGGCGAAGAGATTCCATCGCAATCTGACTCAAAACCCGAATGGCAAAGCTGTTACTCATTCAAAAGATGACGTCGAAGCATTTTGGGCAGGAATCTGGAAGGAGAGCAGATCCTACAACAAAGACGCATCTTGGCTTTAATTTGAAGTTGATGCTGCCAATGAACTTGTAGAAACAGTGGAAGATGTTCACCAATTCTCGGAAGAGGACCTCTTCCAAGCAATTAAGAACATGGGAAACTGGAAGTCCCCCGGGATTGATAAGATCCAGATTTATTGGATTAAGAAATTAACAACAATACATTCTCATCTAGCAAAGGCTGTTAATAAAATTTTAGAAAACCCAAAGGAACTCCCGGAATGGCTCACACGCGGCATCACGTATTTGCTACCCAAAGCGGGAGAGAGCTCTTTGGCGAAGAATTACAGGCCAATAACTTATCTGCCAGTACTGTACAAAGTTAGCACTGCAGCCATAGCTGACAAAATGTACAGACATCTAGATAAGAATCATCTAATGCCAGCTGAACAAAAAGGATGTCGTAAAGGCTCATATGGCTGTAAGGAAATCTTGCTACTGAATAAAGTCATTTTGAAAACATAATTTCAGCATGGCTTGGATTGACTACCAAAAAAGCATTTGATAGTGTACCACACGATTGGATTATGAAGACCCTGGAGATCTCTCGATTTCATCCTAGACTTATTGAATTTTGCAAAGCTAGTATGAAGTCGTGGAGTACCAGGTTACTAATACACAGCGGAAAGGAAGCAGTAGAAACCAGAAGTATTCAGATTGACAGGGGTATTTTTCAAGGAGATTCACTTTCCCCCCTGCTGTTTGCATTAGTTTGATCCCACTATCGAGACAGTTGTCGCAAGCTGACTTTGGTTTTAATCTCCATGGTGATGAAAGGCCAGTATCACATTTGTTTTACATGGATGATCTGAAAGTGTTTGCTAAGAATGAAGCGATTCTCTCCCAAATGCTGTCTGTCGTGAATGACTTTAGCAATGACATCTGCATGAAGTTTGGTCTTGACAAGTGTGCAAAATCAATTTAAAAGAGGGAAACTCACAACGTCTGAGAACAGTGATACGCACACTGTGATTCAAGATCTTGAGCCAGGTAAAACTTACAAATATCTGGGCATTGAAGAATGTGAAACCATCTCGAACGACAGAATGAAAGAGAGAATTCGTAGGGCGTATAATAGGAGAGTGAGACTGGTCCTGCAGTCCGCTCTGAATTGCAGGAATAAAATATCTGCAATAGGTAGTTTGGCGGTACCTGTAGCCGAATACAGTTTTGGACTAGTGGACTGGATTGAGCAAGAAATTCGCACCATGGATCGAAAAACCAGAAAACTGCTAACAATGCATCATGTTTCCCACCCTCGAGCTGATATACGTAGACTTTATGTGTCACGTAAGGAAGGAGGAAGAGACCTCAGACAAATTGAGGCCTCCTGGCACAACGCAATAGTCGGGTTGGGGAAGTATGTAGTCAGCCATCAAGATGACCCACTAATGAGGCAGGTCATGAAATCTGACCGAAGAATGGGAAACAGAGTCATTGTTAGTGTAGCAAGAAGCATTGCGAAGAAAACTAGGCGAGACACGTCGAATAACTCAGACACTGAATTTCTGATGCTGCTAAACATGAAGTGTGAGACACAAAAAATGTTAAAGAAATCGTGGAGAGACAAACCACTCCACGGACAATACCTAAAAATAATGGACATGGTGCAGGTCAATAAAGATCAATCATTTATGTGGCTTAAAAGGGGAAGAATGAAGCCACAATCGGAAGCACTTGTAATAGCTGCCCAAGATCAGGCATTGAGAACACGACATTATGATAAGGCGGTTCTCAAAATTCCCCAAGATGATAAATGCCGCATTTGCCAGGAGCAAGTAGAAACCATTGATCATATTGTCTCAGCTTGTCCAATCCTAGCAAAGACCGAATACCTGAAAAGACATGACAGGGTGTGTAGCTACCTCCACTGGCAGATCTGTACCGCCCTGGAAGTTCCAAACTGAAGCCCCAAGTGGTACGAACACTCACCAAAACCGGTGACGTCTGTTGGATTGTGTACGATATAGTACGACCAACAAATTCAAACTGATCGCACGATAGCGGCAAACAAACCGGATATAGTTATCCGGGATTTGGAGAAAAAATCGTGTTTACTTATCGATGTTGCTGTACCTTGCGATCAAAACGTCGTTACCAAGGAAGCACAGAAACGTCTTAAATACAAGAGTTTGGAAATCGAGATAAGCCGAAAGTGGGGCGTAAAAGCACAGGTCGTACCGATAGTTATCGGAGCTCTGGGATTTGTTCCGCAAAATTTGAGTAAGAACTTGTCTAAACTCCCAGGTAATTCAAAAGACTGGGAAGTACAAGAAATTGCTTATTTGGAACAGCCCACATTTTGCGTAAAGTATTGTAGAGGCACTGATAGTCACCGGATCTGCTCCTTAGGTAGCTGGTTGCAACCTGGAGTAGATTTTATATTCAGCCGACTCATAACATCTTTAGTCGTGATGTAATGGAATAATAATAATAATAATAATAACAACAACAACAAGATAATAAAATAGAGTTATTAAGTGTTACAACTGTTATTTCAACTCTACTATGATATACAACAAGTATATGTTAGCGATAATAATGATCAGTACGAGCTACATGGATATTGGCTAAATTAGATTGAAAAAAAGGCATTTATCACGTTCACTACACTTCACTGCACAACACTACACTGTTTTGCATTGGATTACACTAACCAGCACTTCATCACACTTCCTGCACTTCACCTCACCTCCTCCCTTTTCAATGCAACCTAACAAGCACTTCACCACACCTCCTGCATTTCACCTCACCACCTCCCTTCACAATGCAACCTAACCAGCACTTCACCACACTTCCTGCACTTCACCTCACCACCTCCCTTCACAGTGTCTGTCCCTCCTGCGTCAGACCCGCCCAGCGAGGCGGCGGCGGCGGCGGAGGCGAGCGCCTCCAAGGCGAAGCTGGCGGCGGCGGTGGCGGCGGGGGCGGCGGCGGCGGGGGCGGCGGCGGCGGGGGCGGTGCGCGGCCACTCCGCCGACGCGAGCCCTCACAGGTGGAAGGCGCGCGCGCGCCGCCTCCGGCAGAGCGCGCGCGACGCGCAACGGCCCGCCGCCGACTTGAAACGACACCCGTGGAGCTTTTAGAGGCCACGCTCTCTCCTCACACGCTCCGTAGCGTTCACCAAGTTAGACCACGAGGAAAACTTGTTTTTCTCTTATTAAATTTAGAAGGGTTGGATTCATTCCTGTCCACATAATATTTAGGTGAGATCGTTCATCAAAATTGTGTCTCAGAGGCAGTATTTTGGGGAAGGCGGTGAGGTAGGCGGCATAGGTGATTAGATATCGACTCTTATATCTCATAATACCCATTGTTCTACAAACGGTTTTGTATCTTGAAGACGGAGCTTTGTCGCCTCAATAATGAAGAATCAACATTCAACACTACTGTACATGTCTTCATATCCCATTTAATCAACACTTTCACTTCCATGACGTTGAACAAATAAAATTATTTGTTTTGCGAAACTTCTTAATCATATGTAAACAATGCTGCTCATACGAATACGATAGGATGGTGTTATTTGGCTAGAGTGTGCCAAATAAAACTTCCAAGACC
The DNA here is from genome assembly GCA_031308135.1 of Acheta domesticus. Lineage (NCBI taxonomy): Eukaryota > Metazoa > Arthropoda > Insecta > Orthoptera > Gryllidae > Acheta > Acheta domesticus. Next base: position 40,383,594 of record JAHLJT010003656.1, on the reverse strand, counting down.
TAAATATGATTCTATGTGAGTTTCATTGCGGGAAAAATTTAAATAGGGTATATTACTTCTTAAAAAATTTCAAATATTTTTCTTGTTGCTTAAATCGTCGAAATGAGTGTGTAGTGCGATTTTTATAAAGCTGCCTCTCAAGGCCCTTACGATGGTCCTTACCAAGGTCTTTACGGGGGAATATATCACGGCATTTCGCGTCTTTCCCGGTCGTGCCGCATGATCGCGACGGTATGAAACCGTTATTGACCATGCGACATCTAGCGGCACGACCTAGAATGACGCGAAATGCCATGACATATTCCATCGTGAAGACGGGCCTTGAGAGCCAGCTTTACAAAAATCGCACTATGGATGCATATCTAATTATATTTTCTTAAAAGAACGCGTAAACACGTAAATGTACGTATTTGTATATTCGTAAATAATTGTTCAGTTTTTTCTTTAGTGTCAGCCATAACCTGGTTAAATTTAAATATAATTGAGAAGACACGTACTAAAATACTAGGTTAGTGAAAAAACTCTGATTGTACCTTTCCGTACGTTCTCTTCTAAATTGTTTTCTTCGGAAACATCAATATCGTGACTTGAAACCCTACAAAATTGGATCATTTTCATTTCTTATTTTGTTCGCTGATAAGAGGAAATAAGGAACGGCCATCTTACATTCCACAATGTTCAGGATAAAATCCCTTCGGAAGACCGAATGGCACAACATAGGCGCTGCCATGTTCAATGGGCATGACAGTTATCTAATATCATTGCTACTCTCTGATGATTTCGTCCTTAAACTGGTAAATACAAGAGCTACGGTTTCTAAGCGATCTTTCTAATTTTTGGGTTCAAAAAATAAAATTCAATGGCGATTCACGTTACCAAAAATCAAGTCAAATAAAACAAGAAGGTATCATCATCAAAAGGAAGTGTGTTCGCTGACACGAAAGTGAAAAGTAAGTTCTTGTACCTAATGCATTTTCTTTTCTATCAGAAATAACTGCATCAGCTAACCCGTTGTAGGTATGCTTGCATATACAACATACATATATCCGCCCACTTTTTCTTCTTACTGCGGAAAGGGGGTAAAGAAGGCGATAACCTCCATCACAGGCCATTCAAGTCTTCCAACCGAAACTACTTTTTCATTGTATTATAATTGAAACTAATTTTCATTAAATTTCATTGTAATAATGTCTCCTTCATGATGCTGCAATTTTCACAATCACCAGTGTACTTTGCATTCTCAAGATTTCGGATGAATTGTGAGTCGAATATGCTATTAATAATTTAATGAGCTGCAACAAAGACGAAAAGTGTACGAAACTCAATGAGTCCGCAAAGCATAGTGCAAGGGACACAGTAAAACAAAGGGTATCGGGTTTCAGGTTACCAGCCCTGACAAAAGAGTGTGCTGTTCCGAGTGGAACCTGCAAGTACGTTTGTGAATGGGCTCTGCTGAACCAGGCTGTGAGCCCAAGTATCAAGAAAAAGTGCGCGACTATCATGTATGCACCAATGTATTTAGTCGTAAATAAATATTTTGGACAGAAAGACTTTGTTTTATTTTATAATATCTATTACCAGCTATTCCCTGATAACATTTAGTATTTTTAGAAAATCCACGCTCAATGTTTGGTCATTGTAGAAAGTCGCCAATCATAGTGCTAAATTTACACTCCGCGTTTATAATGAAATTAATGCTGTTGTTAACCTGTTGGCGAAAAGAGTAGTCAGAGGGTAGCAATGATGCGCGATAAGTGGTGCTCCTATTCTGCAAACGAAACGCCAAGAGAGCACTATTTGTTGAAAGATAACGACACCATTGATCTGAATGAGTATTTGATGAGGTCGCCAGGTAAGAAAAGTGAAGCTAAGTAGATACTAGATGGTCATGACAATAAAATTGGTTTAAAAAATTATGATCTTGAGAGGTAATGGTACAAACAAGTTGTTAGTGGATGTTAATATTTCATTTTAATCAAAATGAAACAAGAATATCCTTTAACAACTTTTTTAATTTTTAACCCCTCAAAATCTAAATATTTAAAATCATACGTATCAAGACTATTCTTAGGAGTTGTGGACGTGTTGAGTCACGACAATCCCAAATCCGATTAACATTGCGCCAAACGAATTTTAAAGTTCGTAAACGCACATAATACTAACTAGACCTAATTGCCTATCAAATATCAACAATCATTTTGTTTCTTTTTTTTCTGTTTATCGTAAAAATTTATTTGGCGCCATATTGGTTTAGGTTTGGATCTTGGTGTCATGGCAATCTTGATATTCAATCCAACTTCACTTTTCTTTACACGGAAGCTTACCCAATTAGATTAATACAGAACAGAAGGGGACACACACAATAATATTGAGGCTAATCAACGCTCCCCACCAGTGCCGTTTTAACAGCTTTGGGACCCCTTGAGCCTACGGTAATTTGGATCCTTCCAACTATTCCTTTCGACCCCCCTCCCCTCAATTTAAAGACAAGTTTTGTAAAAAAAATTATCATTACTGAGTGACATTCTCGCATCAACCAGCAGTATTCCGTATTATAAAAAATAATATCCAATGATGCGCGACACATCATTCCGTTATGCCAATTTTTTGTGTGTACTTTAATCATACACCACTTTTTATACTTTTTTTAATTTAATTTTTTGAAAAATGTTGTATTCATTATTTTTACTTTCCGGTATACGTACGTATACACGGAGTGATATACGTAGTATAGGGAACGTTACGTAATTACGTACCGAACGCAAAAAAATGGCCAATTTTCGACAGAAAAAAATTCGTTGCCGGGCGCTGATAACGAAAAGTGGATAAAACCAGTTGCTAAATTAAGAAAAAAAAATCCCCTAACACGTGGTGTAGTCAGAACTCCTCTTTTGTGGGTCCTTAATACCGAAAAACCAATTGAAAGGAAAACGTCCGTCAGTCTACCTGTCCGTCTGTCCGGCTGCTTGTCCGTCCGTCTGTAAACACTGCTAGCGCCTAAACCATACGTACGATTTCTTCCAAGAAGGATATTCCCCGGTCGATCTGATTTAAGAACTGTCGGGGTCCCTTAAACATCAGCGGCCCAGGGCCCGGTTCCTTCGGGCGTAGTATTCAGGGCAGACAGGACGCAAGAGAAGCTATAACATTGTGCATCTCCCAGCAGTGCAGCCAATGAATAATCATCGTGACGTTGAACAGGTCAAAATAGCATACTGAATTACATTCAAATATATTAAAGGGTATATAATATATTTGAAGGTTTGAAGTTGATGAATTATTGTAATGTTGGATGGAATGGAGCGCTGGGAAAACCAACAATTTGTTGATTTAAGCAAGAGGGTTGTTGCAATCAACTAAGTTTCACCACACGAGGAGCGGGGGGCCTTGGCCCTTAATGGGATCCATAAGGACTACAATAATAAATAAATATTGAAGAACTTTAAGGATATAGAGTGGGCTATTGGAGCCTATTGTTTTAATTTGAGCCATAACACTCCATAAAACCGAATCGAATACTTATTTACAAAAACGTACTGCCGTATCAAGCCATTATGTTAACCGTGTGACGTATTATCTGTCTACATCTGTTCAACCTCAAATTAGAACTTAAAACACTTCATTTGAGACCAGCTTCTCTCAAATTGAGACATTGAGACAAAGTCATTCTTACTGAGGCCGAGCTCGGAACAGATAAGGATAAATACGAAACAATGTAAAAGTAAAACTTTGAATAATTTATGAGTTTATTCAATCTTTGAAGAAACAAAGAGAAAATCTAACTTATTATTATTAACATTGTTTGCGTATCGACCATTTCTGATCACGCTACACGTTTTCTTCCACGGCCCAATCATATTCTATCCCGCAAAGAGATTAACGTGTGTCAACGTAAGCTTTTCGGCTGCTCTCCTTGGTCAGACAAGGTTGTTAAGTCTTATGAATTGATAGAATGATGAGAGGTGATCGTGTTGTGTAAAGAAAATTTATTTAAGAAAAGTAAATCATACAATACAATTAATGCAATAAACAATATATTTTTACAATACTGAAACATTAAGGGTGTTTAGGAACTAAAATAAGCTTCCTCGGAACTACACTCATTGCGAACAAAAAGTCTTTCTTGTGGGTTCTTTTTCGAGGAATTGGAGAAAATATAACAACAATGCTTTGTGAACCTGGTTTGCCTCTTTGAACAAAAAGCGCATCTTGTTTTCTCTCTTCGCTGCTCCCCGTTATATCATTACCCTAAAAAGGAAACAAAACTAACAGAAACTACAGCGAAGGGATGGCGGACGGAAGATATTCTTGCTTAATGAATGTTACTTTTGATTTAAGGTTTTTAAAAGCTTATTTTCCTCATCATCCTCCTTCTTCATGGCCTCGATTTCATTGGATTGTACTCAACTTGAATGTCTGATCCGAATGTGAACGTGATTATTTTAATTTGATTGTGACGAGTCTCAATTTTGTTCTCTTCATTTCTCAAGCTAGTAGCGGTGAGCGTAAAGGAAAGAAGGCATCTGGAGACCAAACCTTACGTCTCGAGCTCGAGATTGAGAGGCCGCGGGTTCGATTCCCGCCACGTGCCGAAATTTACGTGATGCGTTTAGCATCAGTGAGCTTGTGGGTCTGCCGAAATAGAATTCTTAGGCAGGCTGCTTTTATCAGTGGTTCCGAGGTTTCGTTGGACACTTTCAGGCGAATGCTGGAGCATCACCGTTAAATTCGGACTAAGGGCTACGCGCCATCCTTCATTCCCTGTAATGTGCTCATTCCAAATCCTTGAGAAGGATCAACCACCCTGTCAAATAGCGCATCTCCTCGGCAGATCTAGAAAGAATCTCCGCCTAATGTCGGAGATAGGATCGGCTGAGGAGGGTCATGGCATGGCATGGCATGTCATGGAGTGCCAATGACCGGGAGGTCCCAGTGTCCCCTGGTGGCATGATTTTTCACAACGAGTAACATAGCTAGGGCGAATTCAGCTGATTTCTGGATAAGAATTCGTCGGATTCAGTGGCACAAGTGAGTTTGGTAGTACAGCGGTGAGCGTATCGGACTGATGTACCCAACTAAGCGGGTTCAGACCCGATCGAAGCCGTGGATTTTTAAAGGCGAGAAACCCCTTTGTACGCCTGCCGGAGGGAATGTAAAGCCGGCTATCCCGTGTTGTAGATTTAGAAGTATCTCAGCTGTATTTAAATCGCCTGTTTCGTCGCCCGAGATAATACCTTCCTTCTCCTCTAGATGTGTAAAGGAGGGTAGCGAAATTTACGTGTTTTTTCCGATCAACGCTAGGCGAATGCTGGAGCAGTACCCTAACAAACGGGCCACGGGCCGCGCGCAATCTTTCCCCTCTCTTCCTTGTCCTATTCAGACACCTTCAATAAATTGCCCTGCACTACCAGACATGCGGGGAGAACAGTCGGGGGCTTAGAGCTTGTGCCAGCTACGACGGTGCCCAGCACCGGTAAGATACCTTGCGAGATAAAAAAAAGAAAATTATTCCCACACTACACGTACGGGAATAATGACCAACGCAGTTATCATGCCCGGAAATACGAAATTATGAATCAAGGTAGACCAAGGCAAAAAAATTAAGAGCTGTTCAGCCAGAAAACAATTATATACTGCGATTTTTCTAGGAAGGACTCTCAAGATAACTCAAATCCCATCTTCGCGATGGAATATGTCACGGCATTTCGCGTCTTTTCTCGGTCTTGCCGGTAGAAGTCGCATGATCGCAAGCACTGCTGCATACGGTCGCGATCGTGCGAAATCTAGCGGAACGACTGAGAAAGATGCGAAATGCCGTGACAATTTCCATCGCGAAGATGGGATTTGAGTTATCTTGAGAGTCCTTCCTAGAAAAATCGCAGTATAAATCTCAATTCGAATACGCTTTGTCTTGATTTGAGGTAGAAAACGTATAGTCCTGCGTGGACTAGGTAGAGATTTGTTGATTGTCTAAGACAGGGCTGTCCAACTTCGAAGGACTTATGGGCCACATATCAAATTCTAGTTGAGCCGCGGGCCGCACCGTCATTTAAGATGGTTTTCACCATAACTACTGAGATTATACTGAAACAAATATAAATTTTAGATACGACTTTTATTCAATATACTTAATGAATAACGTACGTACAACGGAAATATATCATTCAATAAAAATGAGATGAATTGAGAAATTCTCAAGTTAATGAAAGTTCCATATGATTTTCAGACAGTCTTAATGTTTATTCAAATATACGCATGTAATGATTCAATTGGCTACATTTCGGAGATTAGATGTTTCTCCATCATCAGACCTTTAAATAAAATATAATTTTACTTAGTTACATGATGTCAATCATAACCTATAAAATGAAATAATAAAATTACAAAAGTGTTAAAAACAACATATTAATGCTTTAAATTTCTACAAACTTGCATTAATTCTTTATTACACTACACTAAATAAAGTGAAGGAAAGCACGTAGTAAAAGAAATTCCATACTCACGTGAAGCTGTAGAATATAAAAACTTTTTTAGACGAAAGAAGAAATTTATTCTTTTCTTATTCTTCTGATTGATCAACTGATTGTCTGAAAATCATATGGAACTTTCATTACCTTAAGAATTTTACAAGAGACAGTCTATAGTTCAACTTGAGATGAATTGTGCAATTGTCTTGAATTTGGTTGGTTGATTGATTGATTCGTGTTTCCAGTCGCGTCAACTACTTTGGTCATTAGGCCCGTGAGTGTAGTACGTGTTTTTCTCGGGAGGTGGCGGTGATCTTTTCCCTGCTGGATGGCGAGATCTGCCGTGCACCTACCGTCGACTAGCGGGGTTTCCCCTCAACCAAGTATCTCCCACCAGCGGGGCACCGCCCCACCCGGGACAAGCTGTAAGCTCCCGACCGGTCTCCCGGCATGTGTGGTAGTGTAGTGTATGTTAGTGTAAGTGTGTGTGTAAGAGGAGAGGATAGGACAAGGAAGAGGAAGGAAAGATCGCGCGCGGTCCGTGGCTCGTTTGTTAGGGTACTGCTCCGGCATGCGCCTGGTGTTGATCGGAGAAACTACCGATCAGAGCAGCCGGCCGCTAGAATTCTCCTCCAGAGAGCGACTGAACTCGACCTAGCTGACAAGCTAGTGTCGAAAATCCTGCTACTGTGAGGAGAAGAACCCTAGGACCACCCGGTCAGAGGGACTGCAGTGACATCAGGTTGATGCACTGAGCCATCTCTCCCGGTGTATTTGGTTGGTATAATGAAGTTTTTCAAAGCAGTGGCGGGCCGCCAGTGGGAAAGCCCTGGCCTAAGAAGGCTAAAAGGCGCGCGCGTGTGCGGGGCGCAGGCGGGCGCTGGCGACGGTGGCGCTGGCGACGGTGGCGCTGCCGGCGGCGCCGCCCGCGCCCACGCCCGCGCCCGCCTCGGAGCCCGCTGCGCGCGGCCAGCGCCCGCAGGTGCGTGCGCACCACCCGCGCGGCCCGCGCGACCGGCGCTCACACGCAACAGCTGCGATCCAGTGGGGGGGAGGACCTGTAGAGGGCAAAACTCGGCAAGCCGACTCACAGGTCGGCGCCGGATTTTATTGCCCAGCAGAGGAATTCTGCTACCTCCCGGAACAAAATTAGCCCCAGACTCACGGGACTAATGACCTCAGTAGTTGCCGCACCCGGAATCAATAGTCACTGGCGAATATATACTCACTGCGGTGTTTTTTATCAGCATTAACATGGCACACCTCGTTAACACGTATTCACAAATATAGGTTTTACTAATTCGTCGTAGTAACGAAAGTCCAATCTCTGAATTGAATACGAAATGAAGAACTATAAACCTTTAACAAAAAATTAATTCAGCGTAAATATAAAATTATTTGCAAGGAAGCATCACGACGGCATGTCACGCAGTCCCCTCCATAGTGGAAAAACTACAGTTGCTCCACTGCCTCTTCACAATTCTCCTTGTGATCTCAGCCGACCATTTCCCCCAGGAGCAGGCGCGAAAACACGCCTCTAACAATATCTCTAGAGTTGTCTGTCAGCTAACTCCACCACAGAGAAAACGACACAAAACAATGCCTCTAACAACGCCTTTTGCGATTACAGCCGGACAGTTCCCCCAAGGACAAAAAATCTCTAATCCTTTGGCGTTCTCACCAGGCTAGTTTCCCACGGAAAAGTTGCCAAGAACAATGCCACTAATTCTTTCTCGTTCATAACCGGCCAGTTCACAATGGAAGTGTCCAAAACCAGTGTGTTTAACTAATCCTCTCGCGTTCTCAGCCGGCCAGTTCCCCCATGGAGAGAAAATCTCTAATTCATCCTTTGGCGTTCTCAGCCGGCTAGTTCCCCACGGAGGGGTCAAAAGTCAGTGTCTCTAACTCATCCTTTGGCGTTCTCAACCGGCCAGATCCCCATTGAGAGGTCAAAACTCAATGTGCCTAACTCATCCTCCGGCGTCCTCAGCCGGCCATTTCCCCATGGAGGGGCTAAAACTCAATGTGCCTAACTCCTCCTCGGTGGTGCTCAGCCGGCCGGCGCCCCCGCCGCGCGGCCGTCGAAGGCGCTGCGGCGCGAGCAGCGGGCGCGCCAGCTGGAGAGCGAGCGCGGCGCGCGTGCAGTGTCCAGCGACGAGCTGTGCGCGCCCGGCGCCCCGCAGCACATCTGGCCCGCCGCCTCCGCCGCCTCCGTCGTCCTCGCCACCGCCGTCGACGCGCGCACGGTCAGCCACCACGCACGCGGCCAACGGCCCATTCACAATGCAGACGTAAACATAAGCGTAACGCACAGACATAAGCTTTAACATAAGTGATAGATTGAAGCATTCACAATGTACAACATAAGCGTTAGCAAAGCTTTTCTATTTTCTGTGGGCCATTCTAGTTACTACTGGTTGGATGTGGGAATCTATATTTTATATATATTGAAATTTTGTTTAAGATATGCATGTTTATATAAACATGTACGTATGTACTGTGGCACAACAGCTCTTTACGAGCCAAGGACTACCAGCGGCGTCTCGATCTTGCGGCCATGGGTTGGGTTAGGTTAGGTATTTTCATTTCAATAAAAATTTTAACTAAATGGTACTACTATGAATATTACAACAAAACAAAACTACAAAAAGATCGTAAGCTACAAAACAACGCAGAAAACCGTCGAAAATTAACCAAGCAATTTGGAAAACAAGTCTTTTGTTCGATCTATCGACTTCGATCCTATTTCGATACTCGATTTTGAGTTAAACGTACTGTAATTGGTTCATTTCTTATTTCTGACATAAGCATAAGCACAGAAGCTTGCAAGCTTATAAGTTAACGTCTTATGTGTTATGCTTATGCGAAGGCATTGTGAATGAGTCCGCTTATGGACGTAGTCCTAACTTTTATGTTAACGTCATGCTTATGTTTATGTTTGCATTGTGAATGGGCCTTTAAGTTCAAACGCGATGGAAGCCATTGATTTTTAGGGTGAAAAAATTCTTCATACGCCTTCCTTCGGAGGGGAAGTAAAGCCGGCTGTCCCATTGTAGTAGATTTACTTCATGTAAAAGATCCTCAACCCTAAATGAAATTTCTGAGCTACATTTCTTCTTTCCGTTAGTTTGTGAAACGAGTGTAGCAAAACTTGCGTGATCAGACGGAAGAGTAGGCCTCACAGTCCGTGTCTCGCCACGTAAAATAAGGCATCCATTCCATTCAATTCAATTGGGAGGGTCAAGCTGGGAAGTAACGATTGGTGGATATTCTAATGCAATGGACGATCTCTTTCTCCCGGAGTTCCGTTCTACCAAGGCAGATAGTAACTCTGAGATGGCAGTCTGGTCCTTCCCAGGCTTAATTCGGGAGATACCTCCTTCTCCAGGAGATCCATTCAAAATCAAGGTCAACAGTAACCACTATTGGGTTTAACGCAGTGATGTCAAGGTCTTCTACTGGTGGCAGAGGCGCGCGTCGTGACACCGTAGCATGCCACGAGCTTCTACGCGCAACTAGCGTCGGGAAAGAGAACTATTAGTAACCCCGCTGTTTTACAATAGTGATGGCGTTGTCTCTTGTGCTGGGGTGACGAACTGCGTGGAGAGGTGCTACTCGTACTATGCACTCTCGCTCGTGGCATCGACCTTGACAACACTGGTTTAACGTTATGTATCTGAAGATGACACGATATGGTGATGATAGGGTGTGAAAGGACGAACACAAATACAACCATGCCCGAGGCGGGACTCGAACCCGCGACCCTCCGGTCCGAGATCGCTACGACACTACTGCTTTAGCGATCTCGGCCTCTCTCTCCTCGATAGGATCGGCCATTCGTTTCTTATTTCGACAACGCAATTATCTGAATATCTCGAATTAAACCAGTGACGCCAAAACAGCACGTACTTTCTCGCCCGTACTTTCACGCAAAATTACGCGAAATTTTTTATACTAATAGTACTAATATTTTCGAAAAATTTTACTTGATTTTATTTCAAAATCTGTCAAGGAATAGATTTAATTAAGGAAAAAATCTGTATCTTCGTAATTGTAATTGTAGAAAGACACCGGAAAATGTTGAATTATAGTAAGTTTTCGAAAATATTACTTTCCAACGACAATGGGGCCTGCACCATTCTCTTAAACGTCATTCACCCTATCGAACAAGAAAATTTAATCAAAAGCGATTGAGCCATGTTTTTGTAAATTTTGAAGAAAAAAGAAAGACGAATGACGCAAAGAGCTGCGTGAAGCGAGCAGGGGCGGATTTATACCTGTCGCCGCCCTTGCTCTGGGCTCCATTACTTTTGCCGCCCCCAAAAAAATTTACATTATTTATAAAAAAGAGATTATGATTTGTGTACAAATATGTGTGTTAATATATATATATATATATATATATATATATATATATATGTGTGTGTGTGTGTGTGTGTGTGTGTGTGTGTGTGTGTTTGTGTGTGTTTGTGTATGTAAGTAACATATTACTTCATTAGATATTACTTATTTTATGTAATCTTTGAAGATGATGCTTTCAGTTAAAACGAAATATGAAAAAAAAATAAAATAAACCGAACGCATGATTGTTTATGTTTCTTGAAATGGTTTATATTGAACATATTCACGGATTTTATTCAAATTGCAATAAACAAATTTTGAATTTCAACGAACCGTAGTCTCGTGTTTAAAAAAGCAATTTATTTTGAACAAATCAGCACGGAGAAATATATGTATTGTTGACATATTCCCCCTGTACTGATAGGGAATAAATATTTTTTCTACATATTTTAAAATTAAATACGTAAAAATGCCGTTTCTTTTGAAGAAAAAACTAATACCGAAAATGATTTCTCACTCTTTCGTAAATGGGATACGTCTAAGAAAAAAGATAGAATATGGGTTCATTTCAGTTTTTGTTTCAAACGCACATGACATTAAAATTCAAAACATAATTTTTTGGAAATTTTGCCGCCCCTCAAAACCTGCCGCCCCGGAATATAGCCTGTTCAGCCCATATGTAAATACGGACTATAGCCCTTTCAGCCTGTATGTAAATACGGACTGTAGCCCTTTCAGCCCTTATGTAAATACACTATAGCTCTTTCAGCCCGTATGTAAATACGGACTATAGCCCTTTCAGCCCGTATGTAAATACGGACTATAGCCCTTTCAGCCCTTATGTAAATACGGATTATAGCCCTTTCATCCCGTATGTAAATACGGACTATAGCCCTTTCAGCCCATATGTAAGTACGGACTATAGCCCTTTCAGCCCATATGTAAGTACGGACGCCCTTTCAGCCCGTATGTAAATACGGACTATAGCCCTTTCAGCCCATATGTAAGTACGGACTATAGTCCTTTCAGCCCATATGTAAGTACGGACTATAGCCCTTTCAGCCCATATGTAAATACAGACTATAGCCCTTTCAGCCCATATGTAAATACGAACTATAGCCCTTTCATATGTAATTCCGCCCCTGGACGCGAGAGTGTTTGGTAAAGGGCGCCACGAGGCCGCGCGTGGCCCCGCCGCCGCCGCCGCCGCCCGCGCTCAAGGCGCTGCCGTCGCCCCCGCCGCCGCCCCCGCGGTCGCCCCCGCCGCCGCCCACGTCGCTGCCGCAGGGCCTGCGGCGGCCGCAGTCCCCGGCGTCCAAGCCCGGCACCCCGCCCCCGCCCGCCGCCGCCGACTCCGTCATCGTCGTCGAGCTCAAGGTGAGGAGCACTTCACCGCAACGATACTATTTTCTGCTACTCAGAATGACTAGGGAGCGGATTTTATGCCCTAAAATATCTTGAAATACGCTGTTTAAAATGTGCATTATGACCTAAAAAGTGTGAAATATGCACTTTAATATGCATTTATGACTTAAAAATTCTTAAATGTGCACTTTAATATGCAATTAAAATTTACAATATTTCATTTTATGTATAAACCTTTCTTGATAAAATTCAGGAAAAGCATGCTTAGAATGAAAAGATATATTTTGGGGCAAACATAATATTACCTAGCTTACTTCTCGGTAGAAATAATTGAAGTAAATATGCATCTTAGTGAAGTACCTACATTGTAGGTATTCTTTCACTTTTTCTGTTTAAAAAAATATGATATCAAGAAATATCTTACATTTGCGCAAGTATTTTATCATCTGTAGAAAAGAAAAAAAAAGAAAATTGTGACAAGTTTTTCTGATCAATGAACACTCAAAATAGATTCTATGAAAATATGAAACGTTTCCTCTATTTTAACGAAATATGCGAAATATCCTCCCATAATTACACGAATATGCCCCAACAGGAAAAATCTATCAAATATGCACAACTATGCACTAACAAATTGGTCTACAAAGCATCAAATTCTAACCAAATGTCAAGAAATTACACTTAGCTATGCCTTGAAGCAATGGAGAAAAATATGCAAAATCATAGAGATCCGCTCCCTAATAATGACATTGGAACTCTATAATTCATCTTTGGAGCTTGGGCTGGAATAGTAGGTACATCCTAAAGCATTTTAATTCGAACAGAACTAGGTTATTTAAACACAACCAGGTTATTTAATTGGAGATGATCAAACATCACAACACGGCTTTCGACGCTGACATTCGTTTCTTTAAAAAAAAGGGATTGTCAAATTACAATATATGCCCCCTGGTTCGTCAGCAATAAGACCCTTCACATCGATCTTGCAATAGAACCAATTACTTCCTTTATTACGAAACTGGCACATAATTTCTTCAACAATTTTAATCATGTGCAAGGAGCAGTTACAGACGAAATCAACCCCTACTCTCCCGCCTAAGAAGCAGACTCCCATTTCACATTTTCCTTCAATATCTCTTCGACATTAGATAAGGTAAGAACATTTTTTGCAATTACCCGTCCATCCCATTGTATTTCCTTACTAACCCTGTCATTGTTCTCTAACAAAATTTCCTCGTAATAACCTTGGTTGAAGGTATAACACATGAAATCAATGTCAGGGAGGTGACAAGAAATTACCCCCTTCACACATGCTGATACAAAGTTGCTCGGTCAATCAACTGACGAGCCTCACGGCTGAACGTTGTACTATCTGTGAATGTAATATCAAATTTAATTTTAAAAAAGGGATTGTCACCAAGTGCAAACTCCACCGGGCATCTGAGCTTGGGACCTCCTGCTCCTATAGACAGACGCTCCAACCGACGGAGCTGCGGCATCACATTCGTGATAATGTAAAGATATTATAGCGATCAGCATTCGTATATGCGACACAATAGGCATCAACTATTGTGGAATCTGTCAAAAAAATCTGTCACTAGCGAAATGGTATTTTACGCAACTAGTTTATAATGCTATGCTCTATTATATAAGAGCACGTTTTGAAAATGGGAGACGTTAGGAGCAAGTTTTTAAATTTGTACGAATGCTGATATACTACACGCGACAGTAAGAACCGTAATGAATGTTCGCGAAAGAAAGCTATTCTAAACCATGATAACGATGAATGACTAGTTAATGAGCTTTTGTTCGGTGTAAAACTATATAGAGTAAAGTGCTATCTTAAAAGACAGTACTGTATCTGCACAAAGCCTACCTCTGTGATGGGTAACATACATTAATCTATGCAAACTCTTGACGCATCAGTAAGCAAATAAAAAGAAACAGGAAAAAAGAAAAAAATAGGATGATCTTCCAATATGAGTAATTACCATCAACAGCACACAATTGTATTACAGTTCGGAAATACTCCCATTAACGTAATTGTTTCTCTTTGTTTATCATTCCCATTATAGAACCTGATAAATCACATGTATTTTGATATCTGGTTTTACACAGTGAAACATCTCTGATTATAACCAGTGAGATCTAATGATGATACAGCTGACATCCCAAGAAGTTTCGAAATGTTATATCTTAACACAAACGTCTATGTTATGTAAACTGAAAATATAATATTACTAATAAACAGCACTTTTAGAAAACGATATGCGGTGAGTTTATTTTTTATTGTTTTTTATTGTTTTCAGCCAAATGAATGAAATTCAACGCAATAATTTCCAGAAAGTACAAATAGCAATGTTCATTACAAAACATTGAGGTGACTTAAGTTATGGGATACCTTCTAATATTGTATCGGACCTCTTTTTGTCTGGCGAAATGCAGCAACTCGACGTGGCATGGACTCAACAAGTCGTAGGAAGTTCCCTGCAGAAATATTGAGCCATGCTGCCTTTATAACCGTCCATAATTTTGGTTCCCGAAGCACGATTTTGTGCATGAACTACCTCTCATTTATGTCCCGTAAATGTTCGATGGAATTCATGACGGACGATCTGGATGGCCAAGTCACTTGCTCGAATTGTCCAGAATGTTCTTCAAACCAATCGCGAACAATTGTGGTCCGGTGACAAGGCGCATTGTCATCTACAAAAAAAAACCATCGTTGTTTGGGAACATGAAGTCCGCGAATGGCTGCAAATAGTGTCCAAGTAGCTGAACCCAACTATTTCTAGTCAACAGCCTGTTCACTTGGGCCAGAGGGCCTAGCCCATTTCAAGTACAAACAGCCCACATCGTTATGGAGCCATCACCAGCTTGCACAGTGCCTATGCCAACAACTTGGGTTCATGGCTTTGTCGGGTCTGCGAAGAACCCTACCATCAGCTCTCACCAAATGATATCGGGGCTCATCCAACTAAACCACTGTTTTAAAGTCGTCTAGGGTCCAATCAATTTGGGCATAAGCCTAGGGGACGTGCAGCAGGCGATGTCGTGCTCTTAGCAATATGGCACTTGAGTTGGTATTCTGCTACCGTAACCCATTAAAGCCAAATTTTGCCGCATTGTCCCAATGGTATACCTGTATTTCGTCCTAAGTCCCACATTGATTTCTGCTGCTATTTCACGCAGTTTTGCTTGACTGTTAGCACTGATAACTCTACGCATACGCTGCTACTCTCAGTCATTAAATGAAGCCCACCTGCTTCACGCTAAATTGAAAAGCTCTTTATTGGTAGCTATGGGAATGTATATGACCCTATTGCTTTGTTCCTAACAAGGTAATAGAGCCCACATGTCCGAACAGTCAGTGGCCACACGTGTTGCCAATACATCATACACACTTTTAATAAAACGAAAACTCGCAGTAAAAATCCGCTTACATCTCTTGTCACCCTTAATTGTTCACGTTTCTTTATTTTTTAAGGTACATTGCCAGTTGCACCTTGGATCAAGGTACATTTGTTGATCATAGGTGCGTAGAAACATTGATCAAACATGTGTAGAAACAATGGGCCGTCCGAATATTTTAAGCCAGATTTACAATGTATCGGTTATTATAAGTTCCGTACTTTAAATATTAATGTGAATTGTCACCACTCTCCTATGCTTTAACTGTCGCAGCCGGCGCAGGTGGACTTGGTGACGGCCGCACCACCGGCGGGCAAAGCGGAGCCCGAGGCAGATGTTCAAAAGAAAAAAAGGAAAAGGAAAGAAAGGAGAAGAAAAAGGAGGAGCGGGAGAGAAGAGGTGGAGCCCTCAGGAGGATATGGCGATTCCTTACGTGCCGTTCCTAACGACAACGCATGCTTCCTCGTAAGATCACTAAGGTCTTTGTTTATTCAACTTTTTCATCCCAAAGACTTTACACTTGGGTTTTTATTTCTTGGCGCGTGGGGACGTGTTTTCAGGATGGAATATCTCACGGTTTTACGCGTCGTTCTCGGTAGTGCCGCTAGGAGACACATGGTCGCCAACCCTGCTCGATACCCCAAAGGGGGGGCGTGGCTGCGTAGGTGGCCACGACCTCTGGTGGAACTCAGACGACCACCCGTACCTCGAGTCTTGCGGCCCCACTCACGTCGTTAGCCTAACGTGTAGGCAGTGAGCAGGAAAGCCAAGCTCCGGATTGTCGGCTCAACCCGGCGACCCACCAGTCGGACCCCTGGCGCGTTGACCTAGAGTCCGTCCGACCTCAGGGCAGGATTGGGTGAAGGACACCCCTCGGGGTGCCACAAATAAAAGTCCGGCGGTTACATAACCATCTGCCAGGTTGCCTTGGTCACGGCCCCACCCAGGTCGGTAGCCTAACGTGTAGGCAGTGGGTAGGCGGGTTGGGGGCCCCTGGCTCCCCGGACTTCGGCCTAGGTGGTCCCCAGATGGGCACTTGGCTTCGTCGTGGCAGTGGCCCGATACTCTGGGCAAAGAGAAGGGACGCGGTGTTCTGGGGCATGTGAGTGGCGAGTTACCATACAGGTAACATTGACTCCGGTACTAGCCCGGATAGCTAGTAGCTCTGAGCTGGCGGAGCGGCCCCCACCCAGGCATTGAAAGGGCAGGTTGCCGCGATGTCAAACTGGGTACCGGCCGGATCCGGTTACCTGCCCGGCGGCGTCCTTGTACGCAGCTGGGGGGTGAGGATAAAGGCCAAAGAGCCCAAGATGCCCACCCCGGGGACTTATCCCTACGGTAGAGCAAGGACCAGCGGAGGTGGTAGTCCCACGAGACGCAACCCTGCTCGATATAATCGCAATCATTCGATTCCTTGCGACACAACCGAGAACGACGCGGGGTTGACGCGACTGGTTGAGGAAAACCCTGCAATCCACGAGGTCAGCGCCGGATCTCACTGTCCAGTGGGGGAAGACCACCGGCACATTTTGTGGCCAAAAATAAACTACACTTGCGGGACTAATGACCACAGCAGTTGACGCGCCCGGAAACACAAAATGATCTTCTTGATCATCCCATCTTGGGATCATTTCGACGATCCCATCTCGATCAGGTAATTGTCCAGTTTTCCTGATCCATTGAGCAAATACTAAGATGGCCCCTTGTTTTGCTTCTGGATGTAAATGTAGCTTCACTTTGCGTACGTTTTGTTGAGCACTCCTCTTGCTTGTAATGGTAGGGGTAGAATTGATGTTCATTACTTTTTTATTAGCAATGCAGAAAAATCAAATCAGTTCATTTACCGTTGAAATTGATTTTCTATAACTCAGGAACAAAAATTTTTCAATTTTTTTATTTTTCTAAAACAATAATTATTTTCTAAATTCTTGTTTCTAGTTTTTCTTTTGGCATCAAGAAAATGTGCACAGATAATCTCATTCCCCACACTCCATATACAGTCTTTACTGTTTTTGACCAAATAAACAATAAATAAACAATAAACAATCAGTCAACCGGAAACATCAATCATCTTTTACTTTAACATGCGTATGTATACTTGGGTTTTTATTTCTTGGCAAGTGGATGGAATATCTCACGGTTTTACACGTCTTTCTCAGTCATGCCACTAAGAGTCCTAAAACCTCACTCGCCCTTGATGCACTCTGGTTTTTGCTAGCTCTTACATTTCAACAAACTTTTATCCACAAAATTTGAAGAAAGTGAAAAAGATAAATTAGATTGATGAAAAAAAAGTTTTACTACCACAACTATTTATGCAATTGTAATTTTAAAAACTCATTTTCAAGATATGAGCTGTAAGATACAACCTGTCATTAAATAATTCCAAACACTTACAAGACATAAATCTTCTGATAAGTACAAAGTTCACAGTGATGTTCCTGAATGAGAAGCCACAAGGTCATGTTAAGCAGGTTGTTCATAAGTTCGTTATTAAAATGACTTTTTACATATGAAAAGTAATTTGTCTCAATTAAGCAGTGCAGACCTGTTTTATGTCATAAAAGATCTGGTCACCCTATTTTAGAAGTGATGGCTGAGGTATGTGATTATAGAGAGAAATTGAAGTAATTTTATGCAACAGTTACTGACACAAGGAAGTGCATGCTGGTGTAGCACCACTACTTTTCTTTAAATTTTTCCATGGAAGCTTAAAAGAATGGCATGCCTCTTTTTATTTGAACTCTCTCTCTCCATTTTCGAAAATTTCAAAAGTTACAAATAATGCAAGAAAATATGTTTAGTTTTAATTGTTAGATTTAAGTTATATTTGAAATCATTTTATTTTAATCATCATTGACCATGTACTTGTATCGAATTCTCAGTAGACAAAAGTTACTTTTTTCCACCCTAAGACAATGTTACTAGTTGGTTCTTCATTTGTGGAACGAAGACCAGCTCAAAGTGTGACAACACCCATGTAAGATACCTATTGGCATGATGTCAGTTTGGAAATGCCTCACTCAAGCAATTAATAATTGATTGTGTTTCAGATATTTGAATGCTGCCTGAATTTGCTGAATGGGTAAGGGGCAAGGCACCATCTTTACAGTGATTTCTATTAATAGAAATACCAAGTACACTCCTTGAAAAAAATCATTAAATGTTTCCCTTTAATTAAATATAGTGAACTCCCTTTATAATTGTCTTTCTTATGCTTGTCTGAATTTCATTCCTTCCTCTCTTGAAAAAATTAAACACTAAGCACATAGTACATTGATGGTTCAGTTTTATTTTTGATAAATTAGTTAACTGTCATTGTGTTGCCTTGCTAGGGGATCAATGCATGCCTGCAATGTACAAATTTTTGTGTATTTCCTTTCAAAGTAACAACAATCTTTCAAACTCTGTAACATTCAGAAATGAAGTTTATTATTCTTTTCATATTATCCTCTCTTTTTTATTTAAAGTCTGAATGAAGAATCTCCCATATCCCTCCTCTTTGAGAGTTGAAATCTTAATAAAAACAATGTCTTCAAAGTAAATTTTGATAAAGAGTTCAAAGAGAACATTGCATCAGCCATTTTACATTGAGAATAAAATTCTCGTATAGGCCTACATAGACCTATTTCCTATGAAAATATTTTTCATCATCAATCACTGATTTCTTAAATTATTAATACACAGTTTACTAATTAACTAGACGTTAACTTGACTCAGTTTGTCTTTTCATATTTCTCTCCCGTAATTCCCTTTACACTGAACCCACATTTGATTGGACAATCCCAGAACCATGCATGACCTCATTTACTATTCATAATAATACTTTTACATTCGTTATCTTTTGTATTGAATGATTCTAAAAGACTGTATAGACTTGCAATAACTACTTAATCAGCTCCTGTGTCAATTAAACGTATTATTGTTGTTTACTACTATGTTGATTGTCTGTTAGTAATTTTCTGAGATCTTAAATTTTAAGGCAATCAGTTGAATTATTTAAAAATAATCAGTTAATTGTACTTTCTGTAATTTTACAGAAATAACTTGTTTTGTATTTCAAGTATAATGTTTCATGAACTAATTGTTCGCATCATCAGGTGCATGGGTTCTGAAAATACGTCAGAAATATTTTTTTTTTTACAATACCAATAAAAATCTATTAATGAGAAAATTATATTCAGCATAGGTAAATACAAAACACAATTATGGAGAAAGACTCACCTTATCATATTTTAAATTTTTTTTATTTTATTCAAAATGTTTTGTGAATGAGTAAACATATTAATATTTTCAAATGTTTATTAACAAACAAGAGTTAGACCTGTGTAACAAAATAGCACAGAAATCAGAGTCAATTTAATTTTACATGTTTTCTAACACTGCATGCTTCCACGCCACACATCTGTGCCACTGAGGGGGGATACCCAGAAGATCTGAACTTTCAAAACTGTATAGAAGATTGAAAACATAAAGTCTCATTTTGTTAATTACACCCTAACAATTACGACTTAGGCACCATTGCTCGAAGTTACGCACCATGTGTATTTCATGAACAGCATTACATTTTTGGGGTTTGCATTTTTGCCTGCAAAAAATTTGTAGTATAATCTATAATATTCCACATTTTTTGTCTTAACACTGTTTGATGCCTTTCTCGAGGTAATTCCTTAATCAAGAGTACCACATTTACAGGGTTATGTATCAATGGCATGTTATAAATCACACAAAATCGTCACCTTTCCATAACATCGTAAGAAAGGGGATTAACTAAAAGTCAAAACAAAATGTAAATAAAAAAAAGTGATAAATAGGAAGTGGATTTCTATGATTTTGCATATTTTTGTCCCTTGCTTCAGTTCATAGCTAAGTGAAATTTCTGGACATTAGGTTAGAATATGATGCTATGTAGATTAATGTTAGTGTACATTGATGCATATTTGGTCAATTTTTCCTGTTGGTGCACATTCATGTAATTATAGGGGAATTTTGCATATTTCATTAAAATAGAGACCTATCTATAAAACATTTTATCTTTTAAAAGAATCTATTTTTTTGTGAGCTTACCTTGATTTGAAAGAGCTGGTCACAGTTTGCGTTTTTTTGTTTTCTATAGAAGATAAAATATAGAACATAAGTAAAAACCATGCTAAGAGCCAAAAATGGAATTCCGAGATAATGAAAATCTATTTCAAATGCTTCCAGCACTTGGCTTGACTTGGCACTAATGGTGACAATTTGAACCCCTAAGAATGAGAATTTCAGATAGCCCATTTCACACAACATTGGGCTAGACACTTCCCATTCTTTCCTGCACAAAATGCAAATTTTCATTTTTTGGCACTTATTCCGGATTTTATATCTGGTCTACAAATATTTGTGCAAATGCACGTTATTTCTGGATAACATATTTTTTTAACCAGTCAGAACAAATACAAGACATACTATAATGTCCTCCACTAAGGTGAATATTTACTTCAATTATTTTCTTGCTAAGTAGGGTAGATTATATATGTTTGCACAAAAATATATCTTTTCATCCCAAGCACTCTTCTCCTGAATTTTATCCAGAAAGGTTTATAGAGTAAATTAAATATTGTGAATTTTAATTGCTTATTAAATGACATAATTCATAATTTTTAGGTCAAAAATTCATATTTTTAAAAGTATAATTCAATATTTTTGGGGGCATAAAAATCCTCTTCCTAGTGATAAAAATGACAAGCAACGTGTGAACACATATTTAATGGAATTTTTATTTCAATACAATTTGTGATCATTAAGAACAACAATCACAATAACAACAGGCAGATTTTACAATACTTCATGAAGATGAAAGAATTGGTAGATACAAGTTATGTAGGTATTCACAGTACGAATGAAATTTGTAATGGAACAATAATATTTTGAGAAACTGCTGCAAGTTCATGCTCATTTTAATGAATTATAATAACTGGTAATTTATTCTGTAAAAACTCGGTAAATAAAACTACAAGTCAAGAAAGGTTATTAAGTATTGCAGTTTGAACAAGTTGTTAAAACCAGTTGGTATAGTTTTGGTTGTTGAAAAGGCATGTTGCCTTTTCAACAACCTTTGCCTTTGCAACTGTTGCCTTTGCAACATGCAAAAGTAATTTCTGTAGACCTTCCCCTTTAACTTTAAACTATTTGTCATCACAATTAAATTTTATGCAATTTTTAGTATTACTGATGAATATGTAAACCAGAGCCTTATTCACCCAGAATATGATAACACAAGTTAATAATTTTGCTGTGTGTTTTAAGATGAAATGATAATAATTGTTACAACTATCAAATACACTATATATTTTAGATTTTAATTAAATTATAATTAACATTTCTGAAAAGTTATTTTTATTAGTTTATCTTCTAATTGATTTTAAAATTCAACAGCTTTTTCATTCAGTTATCTTTTACATAAAATAAATTAACTGCAAGCTAACTGATCATGTTAATTTGAAGTTTTTCTAGAACAGTGCATTAAAATGCAATTTAATTTTTAAAAACATCAACATTCATAAACATGAGTATCGAAGGGAAGTCCTCTGAAAGGCACTTTAAGAAAAAAGTGAAAATTGGAATGTTATGAATAAAACTCACATAACACTGAAAATACATTTTGTTTACAAGTTTGACAAGAACATAACTTAAGGGTGATTGTTAAAAACCATTTTTAATTTAATTGTCATCTGGTTTTATCAATTAAGAAACATCTTAACCCGTTTCACTACAAACAAGACTCTAAGATGGATGTTAATACTTTCTACGGTAGTAATTAATATAGTGGCTATTTGTTTCTCTGCAATGAACAACGTCGTAAATACTTTTTTATCACTATAACTATGTAATATTTTAAGATAGAAAAATACTTAAATAAGCAATCATTCAATTAAGTTCAGGGTCAGAATCATGTACTACCTTAGCAACTGAGGACAATGAGAAGTGTATGTTCAAAACGTGTCACAGAAAATGTTAATATTATAAAAAGGCACAATATAATTTTTTTCAATTAGGATTTCAATGAAAGCACTGAACGAATTATTTTAATTACCATTGATAACTAACTGAACTTATCAAATACATGAATGACATTGAAAATAAAAATTGCCCCAAAAATTATTTTAATTTCAATACTTTCTTAAATATTTATTACAATTTCCAAACACTTGAAATCGCCCTGACATCAAATTAATCCCTCTAAGACAATTTGGATTCACTCATTTATTGCAATATTTTAATATCTAAATTTGGGGGTATTGTATTGAAAATCATATTTTTCTGCCATTGAGCAAATTGAAATACCTTATGGATGGTATGCGTGTGCCCTGATCACATTGAGGACATTTAGATTTACCTACATTGCAAATAGTTAAAGGATTCGAACAACATGGAAACTCCACAATTATTGTGAATTATAATAATGGATTTTTTTTTTACTTTGCACTAGTTTTTTTATTTCTGTGTATCTAAATCATAATTATAGAGACAATGCTTTTAACTTTTTTTTAACTACAAAGAGCTCACAAATGACTGTTTCTGACAAATTAAAACTTTGTTAGAAAAATTAAGAATTTTATTTCCTGACTGATCATTTATTGGTATTACTGCAGCTACCAAAGGGGTATGTGTTATTTCATAATTTTAATCTGTAGGAGTGTGTTTATTTATACACACAGAAGTAAAATTGAAATAAGAGCTGTTTTAAAGTACACCTTCAAAACTGAAATATTACCTCAAGGTAGGAAGTATGGAATATCTACAGTAAGGCAAATATCAAGTCAGTTCTTCCATTGGATAGATAGTACAATGGCAATTTTTCAGAATTCAAAAAATAGTATTTTTAATATTTAGCATTACCAGCACACACCAAAGAAGCCATTATTATGTTACTTTTGTAACAAAAGTTATTGAAGCAATCAAATATAGCACCCAGTAATTTTCTAAAGACATAGGATTTTGCCATTGGACACCATGTGAATTAATCTTTACAAAATTGTGTTGAAAAATATAATTGTTTTAGCAGTTTCAGTTAGTTACCTGTATCATTCCAGGATCAAAACTTTAAACTATATTTGTAAATCCTACCTGGCACAAAATGCAAGCAATTCCCTCCCGTCTTAGTTTTAATATCTGGTTAACTTTATTTTCAGTTAACAAAAAAGATTTTTAATGCCCTCATCTTTTGATTTGTAGAGACACCGTAAACCTAGAGACCAAATGTGATCAGATCCATTAGATTATGGTTTCATATCTTTATTTCATTTCTTATAATAATAAACTTTTTTGTTTCAAGTAATCTTTCCTTTTTTGTCATCATTTTAGCATTTCATACTACTCTTTCCTTCTTTCAATGTCAGTTTTATTAATTTTGCATAAATGGGAGTTATTGTACATGTCTTTGCATGTATTTTTACTTTTTACATTGTATAGGTCATCATTTTAACTTTGAAACACACAACATTGTAACAATGTGCTGTATTCATTTGCTAAACAAAAAACAAAGCCTCTTCATGCAGTCAAAAAAGGTATTGGAATATTACAATAAGAAGAATTAGAATATACTCGTATGCTGTTTTTTCTGAGTCTCTGTGTGTTATTTTCATTTTCATTTATTAACGCCATTCCTAAACTAGTTTCTACTCAATATGTATTACATACATTTTCAAAACATATTTCAGTGAGAAAACTGGTATTTTCACTTCTTTTGCTGTGTCTAACTCATTTGCCATAATTTTATAAATCTTTTTAACATTTTTTGGTCAACACAACTCAGCCCCAGCTTATCACAATACCGATGGGCATGCATATCAGAATGGCAGAGGTAAATATTTTTCAAAATACTGGTCAAGGTCTTAGAAACTAGGTATTTTCCAGGTAGGCTGATTGAAAACAATTTACCCATTATATTAAAGATTGGCCAAACATATTTTTTAATAAATATACATCTGTAATGACTTCATATCACACAGTATAGTATTAGTAGATTTTATACTTATATTTGTAAATTAAGAAGTAACGGTGGTGGCTGAGCATTCATAAGTTGATAGTAATGAGAATAATGTGGTTTATCCACATACAGGCGCTGACGGAGAGCACCCAGACTCTCTTCACTAACATAAACACAGTCACTGACTAGCAGGGAAGACAAGTTTCGGCAGTATTCACCAACAACTCTGTAAAGAAGATTATGAATTAGTGCACAGAGAATGGGTATTATACAGAGTTCATTCTTCAGTAAACACTAAGCAAAAGTCTCGCATAAATACAGTAGGTAAAAGGCCCAGGTCTAGTAGTACTCAGAAAATCCCACAAACATAGAAAAATACAAAAGAATATTTAAGATCTGAAACCATGTCAACTGAACTGAATTACTACAATGTACCTTTCTTGTAATTGCATTATTTCAAGTAAAATTATGTGAACAAGAAATCATTATTCCTTTCATAATTACTATGTATTTACTGTTCTTTAAATATGAAGCTCTACTATTATAATATGGTGAACTATTTTTGTTTGCACATTAATTATGAAGAAGTTTACAAAACAAACGTGCACTTAAAGTATCTGATTACAGATTTTAAGTCCAACACAGTGACTTATGAGTTTTTAATATTACAGAAATAAATAATCATTTATTCATTTACGTCAAAAACAGTTTAAAACTGTGTGTGATAAGCAATGGAGAGAAGTAAAATTAGTGCATGTTTTCATAATTCTGTGAAAAGTAGAAATAAATTCAGAAGTAGAAATTCATTTGTAAATAATTTTAATACAACCAGCATATAGACTTATGCACACAATCCTCTGAAAAATATTCCTCTTTTAATAAGCAACACTACCACTAGATTTTAAAGAAGGTAATACTGATAATATCAGCAAAATCAAGTAACAGGCCACAAGTAATATTTACTTGAAATCAAAATAACGCAATTAACAAAATTTTTAACAATGAGGCACCAACAAACTCATCCCCAAGACACTCTTAAAGTACATACCTTATTCCATTATCCGTAACACGCCAGCATCCTCTAACATTTAAATGTTCAAGAAATGGACAATTGCCAGCAGCAGCATATAATGTAGCATCAGTTACAGAATAAATGTTAGCAATGCAAAAGACACGCAACCTACAAATTAAAACAAAACTCCTTGCAGTCACAAATAACAAAAATTAATTTAAGATGTTTTTCATACAGTGGTATCCTTCTTATATTAACAACAATCAAAACAACTCTTTTTTATGTTACATATGTTTATTGACTTTTCTATAAACCACGATGTTTCGTGACCTAATTGGCCGCATCTTCAATTGAGACAAACAAGAAACAAATAAAGACAAATACCATTTTATATGTCTCAGTACACCTGAAGATACAGCCTGTTGGGTTGCGGTTCCATTTTCTCTATCATACAATGATTTAGATGTTTTGGCAATAACATTTCCTAAGAAAATATTTTAAATATGACTTCAAAATTTGTACAATCACACTGATTGTTTTCATATTTGAACTATTAAATTAGTGATAAAATCCAAAAGTATGATATTTAAAATTTCCCTTAACCACCCAATCCTACAAAAATTCTTCTATATGTTACTCACAAATTTAGAATACACTTCAGGTAATACCGAGGAGGAAGCAGCAATAGTTTGTTCCATAGCTGAATGAGAGATATTTACAGAAGCATTATTCCTTTAGAGGAAACAATCCAAGGAAAGAAAGATGGGTTCAGGGATGAAAGTGAAAGCCATTTTATCACAGTAATTATACACACCTCCAAAATTCTGTGTGCACTTGGTACTTTAAATTTGATCGATATTTCAATAAATTTCATGTTTAAATATACATTTAACTATATTTGCAGCTTTGTGACATTTCCCTTCATTTGGTCAGAATTGGTCAGAAATCTAAGCGGTGATTTAATAAACACATAATTTCTAAATAATAAATTACAGATTTTGAACATGGTAGGTCATATTTTATTACATACTATACTTAATATCAGAGAATTATACAAACTCTATGATTAAAGTGTTTGCATAAGAAAAGTATATAAGAAACATACTTTGAGAAGTTTTGAAGAAATGGCACAAGACAGGAATCTCCTAAAGCCCAACATGATGTGAAATCCACCTCTTCCAAATTCTTCTGGTGTAAAGCCAGAGCTTCAACACATCCTGCACCTAACCAATGGCATCCTTGCATCCGAAGGCTGCGTAAACTCTACAAATATATAGTTTAAAGATAATGAGAAAGCAATTACCAACACATTTCCCTTAATCACAATGCTTAGAAACTCAAATAATGAATATTTTGACAATTCCTTCTCTGAATACTGCATTAATATACATACATGACACGACACGATTAGTGGTTGCAAAGCTGCGTCTGTTATACCCAAGCACCCACTGAGAGTTACATGTACCAGTTTGGAATTATTATGTAGTAAAGCTGAAAATAACTTATTATTTAACCAGCTACATCGGCTAACATTGAGACGCTGTAGTTTTTGACAATTCTGAAGCAGCACCTGTTGAAAAACCGTCATAGAGTATTTGAAGTAGACCATTAACTAGACACACAAGCAAAACATACATACAGCAAATGCAGTCTTATTGAATGTTTTGCAACAGGCGATGTTCACTTCTTTTATTGTTGACAAGTAAAAGTCCACCAATTGTCTAAATGACCTGGACACAGTTCTTAATCTAAAACAATCTTTCAGTGATAACAACGGCAATATATGTTCACAAAGAATGTCCTCCCAAGACAATTCTAGAAGTGTCAGATTCGCTATGTTACAATCTGTATTTTCCTTTGGATACATTATCTTTGTGCAAGCATTCATAACACAGTACGTTTTACCGCTCTTTCAGCAGTAATTCTAATATTTATTTGATATTGTTCTGTAAATCAACAAATTTCACATTGAATTGCCCAGGTAATACACATGTTTTCTATATACAGACGGATCATCAAATTTCAGAAAGACGATAACACAGAGCACCAAAGCATAGAGCGCCCACTCCCATGCTAAGAGAGCGGACGAGTAAACGCTTCCCAGGGACACCGGGCGCAGCACCGTCGACTCCCCACTCCTCTCCCCTCTCCAGAATTCCACCCACTCCATTACATGTGCCAATCAAAAGGCGTCACCCCTCTCCGCCCCCCCCATGTGATGTGTTCCAATCACCTTACTGTCAGCTCGTAAGCGGGAGTTCAAAATTAAATTATTTTTCCGGCCTTCCTTACAGCCATATTAAAAATTTACAGCATTTACTTAACTCTAATTACGTAATTGACTCTCTTATTGTGCCTACTTATTTAAGGAGTCGCTATATGTTTTCTTTACTTAAATCCCAAAAGCATTGAATTTGTAGGAATAGGTATCTAGAGGGTTCTTAATCATAAATGACATGAGCTAGGAATATGGGACAATCATAATTATACAGAACAATTTACTCCAAAAGTGTAAATAGGTTAACAGCAAATCAAACCAATGAAAGACATTAGATAACTACGTTTAATTACAGAAATAGCATTGTGTGCATTGACAAGAAGTTTTTGCAATGAATATATTTGCTTTACACATGAAGTCATTTGATCCATTACTATTAAGAATTTAACAAAAGCAAAATTTCAGCACTTTTCTTATACAAGAATTTTCAAACAAATGGTGACATCCAAGTTGAAAAAAACTGATTTCCAAAAGCCATCAAAATAAAACAATTACTTTCCATTACATAAAAATATTCACCATACAACAATCCAATAAACTGAACACATTGAATGTTATTAAAGGAACACAACTAATTAAATTTCATATGAACAATCAACACACAATCAGAATTAATTTTAGTTTTCACACATGATTATACACATTACTGGTTCAACTTTTACAATATTTTCATCAGATCTGAACTAGCAACATCAATACAGAAACTTAAGACAGCAGCAATAACTAGGCAATTACAAGCAGACTCTCCTATGAAATACTAAGCAAGTCTTAATTACACTTCTGAAAACTAATGAAATAACAAGGATAAACCAATCAACAATTCAAACTTAAATATAAATGAAAGGTTGAGAATGAATGTGGCCAAACCTAATTAATAATAATAATACAATTTTAAATTAATACCCAAACTGAATTGCATGAAATTAGTGAATACAAAAATTATTGAATTACTTATTAAAAAAATTAAATGAAATGTATACATTAGTTACAATCGGTAATTTTAGAACTTGACATAAAACAAAAAGAATTACTTTCATGAAAATAGTACTGAATATAGTCAAATTATTGAATTACTTGTCACAGAATATGAATTAAATGAAAACTACACATTGGTTACAATTGACAATTTTACAAATGAACATAATACAAAAACTTGATTTGTATCATTACTACTGAACAGAGAAATTAATGAAATACATATTATAAAACATAAATGAAATAGATTTTTTTACAATCAGCAATTTTACAACTTTTTATTTATATTTATTTACGTCAAAAACAGTTTGAAACTGTGTGACGAGCTATAGGGAGAAGTGAAATTTGTGCACGTTTTCATAATTCTGTGATCTCAATCCTAAACCATATTCTAATAGAATTTTGGATACAGAAAAAAGAGCATCCTTTTTCCAAGTTTTGTCAACAAAATATTCACTCCTTTATAGTAAAATATATTTTCAAATGTAAATTAGCTATAAATTTGTGCCCTTAACCCTCATCACGTTCTTCATGAAAGAATAATACTTCTTGCCGCAAAAATATGGAAAAGGATAATTTGAATAACTATATTTCCCACTGAAATTCAGAAAACCTTCTGAATTAGTACAAGAAGTTTACTTCTACAACTACTAATAGAAGACACTCACATTTCTGTCGCTTTTGGTTTCAGAGCAGCACATAACAAACTGAAATGAAAGAGAAGTTAAATTTTTAGACAGCCATGCAAATTCATTGCTGTTTCATGCTGTTATGGCACCTTGCATGTCTCTGCAAAAAGAACGTACACGCCATTGCGTCCTGCAAAACCTCTTCTGCAGCAGAAGGCGTTGTCTGGCAAAGTTTCTGCAGCGTGGTGTAAGGAATTTGTCTCTGGTAATGCATACAGAACCTAATCCAAATCCACGTGAATTGGAACCTTCAAAAAGAAAACACTACCGTAATCTTCTGTATTTATTTCCCAACAAACATACCCAGCAATTAAATTCTACCTCACCTAAGGACAACAACTGACGTCTTGCACTTTTCTTAGTGGTACACATCACCTAAATAAGTAAAAATAGTTATGAAACAAAAATAAAGAGAACTAAAGCACAAATAATAAAATTTCAACATACCTCCAAATGCCTTATCAGCTTTCTTTTATTTGATGACTCACACAGGGCATCTTCCTTAGAAGAGGTTTGAATTTCTGGAACTAAGGAAAAATTCATAAAAGATTGTGTTGAAAATGAGTTGAAAGAAACACTTAATAAAAATACCACCACTATTTAACTTACATTCAAAATTCTCTCCATCTCCATCGAAGCCCCTTCATGCACAGTTTTATCTGAAACAACAGAATATTTACATCCAACATAAAAATGAAAATTTCTCATCAAGTATTAACTTCCACAATAATTGTGAACAATGATGTGAAGCGGCTCATTATTAAAAATTTCTTACCTGGCAAAAAAAGTGTAGGGACAGCGTTTTTTTTAGCCCCAGAAGTAATTCCCGGCATTTACTTCCTTCAGAGAAATGCCGATCATAGACATACATTTGATTGCGCCTCTTGCGGTGTTATATTCGAAATCACTGGATTACCTGAAGCATTAATCCAACTCGCGAACAATTCTTAGTCACTTCGAGGAAAGCCATATCTCGTACTAAAATGATCACCGCAATTCAATACGGCACATTTAATTTTCTTTCGTGAAATATTAGCCATATTTTGAATGTGTTAATGTAGCACGAGAAGCAAAAACACCTGTATCACCAGATGAACACAAAGAACCGCGTGCGCAAGATTAGAAAGTAACGGACAACATGAAATTCCTCCCTTTGAAAACTGCTCCACAGACTTCCTATCTTTCACGGAGTGTACGACGAATACGCTCGCACCGCGCCTGGTGGGTAAGGGTATCGTTTACCTCGTCCGCCCTGGCCTATATGAGTGCTCCATCTATCTTAGTTTGTCTATGGACGATAACGTGTGTAAGTTCTCTGACAAGCAGCTGACAAGTGATAATCCATCGACGTAAATCTCTCACACCGAGACCCATATGTGATCAGAGAGTATTATGTGATAAAGCATGCCCATTCTTTGACAACTCCTTCCGAATGTAATGCGAAGCAGGAGGTGACAACAACGAGTCAGATTGAATAAGTACAACAAATTAATTAAAAATTAGGTGAACCCGTGCTATGATACCGTGAACCCTGATCATTCCGCTCTGTTTCCCACTTTATTAATTTATTAAGTTTTAAACATGGAAATAGCTCCAGACTGAAACCACATACTAGTTCTCCTTCGTATTAAACATCTCAATAAAATACACAGAATGTGTAGAAATCATTGTTGAATCCATGAAGTAAGAATTATGTTGTTTTTTGAAATCATTACCGGAACTCCAACTTTGAACCGTCGCGTCGTCGCGATGCATCGGGCCGTTTAAAGCAGTCAGTATCCTTGAAGCTGTCAGCATGACAGTACTTTTCGATTTAATTGTAGCACTACAATTGACTTCTGGTACTTGTTCAGATCGGCCGCGGTTATCTAACCGGGAGCTTCAAAACCAAAAATTAAGTCGTAACGAAGCTCTCGATTGGATAACCGCATCCCAGTTGTTCAATAGGTCCGATTTTCACGGTTAACTCTGAATTTTCGAAAATTGCAAAATTTTGAATTTTTTCGGTGTCTTCCTTCAACTACAAAATTGAAGATAGAGATTTTTCCTTAAAATAAATTTGTTCTCCATAATGAGTTCCATCATTAAGGTCATGGACATTTTTTTGAAAATTTTATTAGTTTTTTTTTTTTTTTTTTTTTTACGTCTAAATCACACGTACAATTTCTTCCAAAATGGATATACCCCCGCCCCGGCCGATTTGACTCGACTTGAGGCACTGGGATTTTTTAAAAATTTCAAAATTTGGGGGAAGCCCTCAGGACGTATTCAACATTTTCTCAAAAACGGCTCCAAATTTGTAATTTTTTCTCCGAATACACGTCTGTTAACACTGTTCCCAAGATGGTTGAGATCAATTCAAGTGTTCGAGAGATACAACAATTTTGTACCATAAAATCAGGATGTTTGGATGGATAGAAGCAATCGAGTATAACTGTCAGATTAAAAGGTTTTGAGCTGAAACTTTGTAAATACGACACGAGTAAGATTTCCACCATTACGCCATTCGGGAGATCATTAAGATATTTTAACTTTTGAAGGTACTTTATGTGAAGTCCGTGTCATTTTGAATATTTTCTACAAAATGACTGCAATTTTTCATTCAGTATAATAAAGTGCATTTATAAATATGATATTGTTCCGATTTTCATTAAAACCTCTAAAAAATTTCGAAAATTGCAAATGTTCAAATTTATTTTCAATCCTTCACCTCTAATATTAAAACCAGAGATTTCTTTCTTAATGCAATTTATTCCTCAATTTTAGATCATTAAATGATGTCATTCACTTGATACAAGAACATGATTGGTTCTTGAGAATAAACCAAGAGCAGGGCCGCTCAAGGAGAGCAAATCGGTACCGCGGAGCCGTGTTGTCAGCGGAGAGCGGGACACCGGAGCCAGAGCCTTGCGATAACCACTGTCACAGTGTCCCGGTAACTCCAGTAGCGGAAACATGGAAGTCGACGCGAGCACTTCACAGACTATAGCATCTACACCGACAATTTTCAATGCAGTGTGGGAAGAAAAGTCTTTCGCCGACTACGGCAGCTATACCAAATATTTAGTTTACATTAAGGGTTCAATCACGTGAAGAAGTTTAATTTGCAAAGACATTATACATTTAATCATGCTGATGAAAATGACAAGTACGCTGAAGAAGAACAAAAGGAAGTTTTCAGTGATCTGAAAAACAATGCCTCTCTAGAAGTAAGTTTTGGATGTATTTTGATGTTCTTATGTTGTTTTGACAGTAAAATAACACATTACAAAAGAGTTTAATTTTATTGCATATCGATACTACAACGTGGGCGTTTAGGAAAAGAACTTCCCACAAAACCGTTTTCCAAAACTGCATCGTAATGCTGCTCGATTGTTAAGTACGTTTGGATCAATATACAACTGTGAGCAATTTTTTGCTGCTTTGAAAATTTGTAAATCTCGAATGAGAAGTACAATTACAGTTCACAATCTGAAATGCATGTTACGGCTCAATAGCACCATGTCATCTCTTCCAAATACAGAAAGTATATTGCGAGAAAAAAACACTTAAAAGGTGTAATTAGAGTATTTGATTTAGCAATCAACCTCATTTTTTAATTTTAATTTCCTTTACTTTTAGTATTTTTACTTTCCCGTATACGTAGGTATACACGGAGTGATATACGTAGTATAGGGAAAGTTATGTAATGCTGCGCGAAAAAATGGCCAATTTTCCGCGGAAAAAAATTAATTGACGGGCCGTGAAAACGAATAAGTGGATAAAACCAGTTGCTAAATTAAGAAAAAAAATCCCCTAACACGTGGTGTAGCCAGAAACCCTGTTTTCTAGGTCCTTGATACCGAAAACCCAATTGAAAGAAAAACGTCCGTCTGTCCGTCTGTGAACACTGCTAGCGCCTAAACCATACGTACGATTTCTTCCAAAATGGACATTCCCCGGTCGATCTGATTCTAGTCGAAGTTTTGAGATTTTGAAAAAGATTCTTCAAAGTACTTTATATGAAGCCCCCCAGGGATTTTCAAAATTTTCTCAAAAATGGCTCCAAATTTTTTCTTTCAATTTCTTGTAGGAATAGAGTAAAATACACTTTTTAACATGGCATAGGTCCGATTTTCACGTACAGCTCTGAATTTTCGAAAATTGTGCAAGTTTGAATTTTTTTCGGCGTCTTTCTCCAACTACAAAATTGAAGATAGAGATTTTTTCTTAAAATAAAATTTGTTCTGCATATTGAGTTCTTTAATAAAGATCATGTAAATGTTTTTCACAATTTTGGTAGTTTTCGTGAAATATTGCGTGCAATATGTGCAATTTTAAAAAATTACAAAAACAAGATTTTCTCAAAAACGACTCCAAATTTTTCTTTAAACTTTTGGTAGGGATAGTGGTAAATGTACTCTATCAATGACATAAAAGCCATTTTGGTCTATCGGTTGGTTTTTTCAAAAATTACCAAAATGTAAATTTTTTTACTTGTCTCTCACGTCGTTAATATTTACATTATCGGCGATTTTTTTACATTATTATATTTACGAGTATACATGCTTTAAATAATGTCAAGTAAAGTTTCTCGAAAACACTACCGTTTTCTGTGAAAAGTAGCTCAAATTTCGGCATTTTCAGAAATGCTCAAACGTCATTTTCTCGTATATGGCTGCAATTTTTTTCTTGAAACTTTTGTAACGGATAGTGCTAATTACACTCATTAGTATAGCGTGAAGTTTATTTTGAGTTTTTTTTGTTTTTTTTCAAAAATTATATAAATGTAAATTTTTTGAAAGATCTCTCACATCTTTAATGTGCGCATTACCAGCAATGTGTAAACATAATTATATTTGTGAGTGTAAGTGCTTCAAATAACTTCAAATAAAGTATTTTGAAAACTCAAAAATTTTCTGTGAAAATGAGCTTCAAATTTCGCATTTTTAGTAGTGCTGTTTTTTGACAAATAAATAAATAAAATAAATACGGTCATGCTTAATTTTTTCAAAATACGAGTAGTTTTTCTTTAATTTTGTGACAAACGTAACAGGCCGCTGTAAATTTACTGCGCTTCGGACAGCTGGATGCGTCGTAAATTAGAAAGTGCAATTTTGTATATTATTTCTTTCTTCGTTTCTTACATTGGAACTTTGTTATAGACTTACAAATTAATATTTTAGAAATTGTTTATTTTGAAATATTTGAAATAAGTAAAAAGAATTAATAGCTCTCAGAATAGCGACAATGCAGGGTCTGCAACAATGGAATTCACTTTGCGCTCGCGAATATCTGTGAATTAGTGTCATTGTTGTGATCTAATGGAGCTGTATGAAAAGGAGTTATAATTGTCTAATTTATGTTGATATTTGCAGGCAAATATTTAGTTTTGCACCAAATGCTGTACCATTGGTAGTGAGTAGAGAATTTGTTGCATGGTTTTAAAATACTCTTCCCTAATCATGGCCCAATGGAAGGCATTTCTATATTTCCAGGGTATCAGGCTTCTTTTTCCAATACAGGGTTACACAACTTTTGCATTCTATTTTTGTGAAGTTGTAGAATTCACATAGTTCTGACAACACTGCAATGGAAATAGTTAGTTCCAAGCGAAGATGTTAGTAGCGCATAAAGTGCAATATTACAGTACTACTTAGCTGTTTCCTCAAATACGGGAAAGTAAGTGCTGTTGTAGCACCACTAGTTTCTATCGTAATATCCTTTCCCAGAGCTGTGAGATTTTTTCATTCCGAACAACGGAAAATACCCCGTAGAAATACGACGCGACCTACTGTGCCACATGCCACCGATCGATATTTGATGACGCCATTTGCTCTTTCTGGGGCGAAAGAGAAAAGAGCAACCGGAGGCTCCTCCTCGGAGCAAATGGTTGAGCGGCCCTGACCTAGAGGAACTAGAGAACTAACTATAGTAAAACCTCGTTAGCACGAACTCGCTTAACACGAATTTCGCCGTAACACGAACAAAACCTCGGTCTCGGCAATGGATTACGGTAATACGGACATTTATAATACTCGGATAACACGAATTTTGATAATATGAACTCGGATTGTTTCGGTCCCTTGGAATTCGTGTTAATGAGGCTTCACTGTTCTAAGTTTCGGTGTGCCGCTCAATCTTATACTGCGGTTTTTCTAAGAGCGACCCTCAACGCCACTCAAATCCCATCTTCGCGATGGAATATGTCATGGCTTTTCGCGTCTTTCTCAGTCGTTGTGCTAGATTTCGCACGATCGCGACCGTATGAAGCAGTGCTTGCGATCATGCGACTTCTACCGGCAAGACCGAGAAAAGACGTGAAATGCCGTAACATATTCCATCGCGAAGATGGGATTTGAGTGGCCTTGAGGGTCGCTCTTAGAAAAATCGCAGTATAAGTATGCCGTCTTCCAAGTGACCTTGCGGTTCGGCGTTGCACTCGTTAGGAGTATAATTTATTGAGCCCTCCTTCCCCGGTAGGCCTATGGCTCATGCACGGTCAAGGCTTTTAGTGTTCACGTATCTTTTGTTAGAATTGCCAAAACTATTCCGCGAGTTTGTTTTAAAACTCTAATTTTTCACCAAAAATATCACACATTATTCGCTGTGCACGCTCAACATGATTTAAAAACAGTTCAACACCTCTCTTGAACAGTTCGCATGTACTGAACTGAATTACATCGGACATAACTGCATGACGACGCACAGCATTTCACGGTGTAAGAGTAAGCACTTTATTCAGCTAAGGGTAAGCACTTCACTTACCCTTATCTGAATTCACGGTGTAAGAAAATTCTTTTACACGTGACTGAATAGCATCGCACTTCAAAAGAACGAAAACATAGACGAAAGATAAACGAAAGGAAAGAGAAATGAAGAAAGGAAAGGAAAGAAAGTAAAGAAAGGAAAGGAAAGAAAGAAAAGGAAATAAATAAAACCACGTAGGGAAGACTAATATTTCCTCTCTGATAAAACAAAGGAAAAGAGTACAGAAAGGAAAAAGGACGAAAAACACAAGAACGAAAGAGATAAAAGAAATAGAGGGAAAGAAAGAAACAAGAGGAAAACAAGGAAAGAAAATTGACAGTATAAAACAAGATGAAATGAGACAAGACAAAACTAGACCAGACCAAACGAAATCAAGCCAAACCGGCCAAATCAGACCAAACCAAACCAGGCAAAACCACACCAAGCCAAACCGACCAAACCTGACAAACCAAACCAGAGCAAACCAGACCAAATGAGACCAGATCAAACCAGACAAGACAAGACACGACACGATCAGACAAGACACGACATAACACGATACAATCAGAAAAGACAAGACACGATATAACCAGACTTGACACGACCCTACAGATACTACCAGCCGCGATACACGACATAACGCAACAGACGACGCGGCTCGACTAAAGACAAGAAAGCACACGATCATAAAAGAAACGACATTGCAGGACAAAATAAGATACGAGTCACTACACGACAAAACAAAAGGCCAGACAAGAGAAGAGAAAAAGTGGCAAAAGAGAAGATGCGAAATGATAAAAGAGAAAAAAGAAAAGGGAAAAAGGAATAGATAACAAGGGGTGAAAAGAAAGAGGCCAACGGAAAAGAGAAATTAAGACGAGAGAAGATATGATGATTAAGAGAAGAAAGAAGTCGATAATTAAGAGAAAAGGGGAAAGAAGAGAAAAATTAAGAAAGGGAAGAGACAACAGCGAACGGTGAAGAACGATATGTGAAGAGGGGAAAAAGCTAAGAGAGACAAGAGAAGAATAAGAGAAGATGAAAGGGAAAAGATAACTGAGAGAAAGAAGAAATAAAATGAGAAAAAAGAGTATAGAGAAGGGAAAAATGAAAAGAAAAGAAAAAGGAGAGAAGAGAGAATAAGAAAGGAAAGAAAAACGAAGGAATGAGAGAGAAGGGGGAAGAGGAAAAGTTTGGAGTGCTATTGCATCGTGACTTACTGTCTTATGTCCGCATGTGTAAGTACCTACGCGAATTTACTGTTACCTGTCTGATAGCGCCGAATTTCTATTATCAGAGGCGTACTTGTTGAGATAGGTCTTCCTGCAGACATGCTGTTCACTTGCCACTTTTTCAGATTTCATATTGTTCCGCTGCCTCCATAATGGGTACTCTGCGAAAGAAGTTTGACATGGTTACTGTTCGTACTACAACATCATGTAATGTTTCAAAAAACATACTCACTTTTAGGTGCGCCGGTAAAGATCTTAGAACTTCTGTGTCTTCTTAGAACTTCTTTCTTGGCGCATAATTTCTTAAATTCTATCCACCCTATTTTACCTCTGTGTATTGAAGTGTGCCCTTGTGTTTTGCTCATTGTGTCCGTTTTATTCTAATCCACAAGAAGCTGCCAATATACTCGATATTTATATACAGTTCATTGCATTGTGAGCAGTATATGACAACTCCTTGTTAAAGCTGTGGTACCTTACAGCACCACTCCTGCAAGAAAACACCTGAAAAGGAAACCTGCCTAAAGGGGACCGAGACGAAACAAGATAATGCAGCAAAACACATCAACACTCAGCAAAGAATATAACGGACACAATGTGACGCGCCATTTCATACTGAGTGGGGTGAAGTGACTGCCCTACGGAGAGCTGTGCCCTCCCCACTTACGCGAACCGACTTCTTTCCTTCGGGTGATTGCGTCTAGCCTGTGTCACCGTAGGGCGGTCGGGAGGGCTCGGCGACCACCAACACATACGCAGCGCCAGGCACGCAGCCTGCACACGTACGTCTGCGAGGGACGCCGACGCTCCGTGGAAGCGAGAACGCCAATGACTCACTTAACAGTAAAAATCTATGAAAATAACTGGTTATACCAACTGGCACGGTATTTTATTCAATTGTCAATTGCGTACTCGTTCCGTTCGAAGCGAAGGGACCGGCACCCCACTCAGTTATTACTTACCACTTCACGTACACACGAACCAAACTCCATTTTATACTTATCCATTAGAAATCCTCCAACTATCTGAAAGAGAGAAAAAATGTGGTATATATTTCAGTCGTGCAATGTTTAGATTATAGGACGAGTATTATCTTTAAATAAATAAATAAATACTCAGTCATGATTTTTAATTCTCTTCAGGGGTAGGAAGTAGAATGTGAATGTACATACAAGGACCATGCATTTTGTAATTCAGAAAAAGCTCACAAACATCGAGGTCTGTTATGCATAAAATTAAGTGAACACAAAAATGAATAACCAAGAAAATTAGCATCCAATTAGCTCCCACGAGGATTTTAAAATTAAATACATTTTCGAGTTAATTGGAGTTAATATGATCGATCAACGATGTAAAAAGTACGTGTGGATTTAAATAAATCAAACAAAACCTCACTCTCTTTCTTTGAATATCAGGCAGTTTTGTAAATATTAATTCATTAGTAATATTAATCCACGTTGGCGAAAACATGTACCCAGTGCACGAAACAGCCATCTTCGAGTAATGCAAGCAACATGTCTAAAATTGTAAAAATCTGTTCGGCTATTAAACACAGAAAGCCAGTTGGAATTATTTTAAATCAAATGGCTGACCTTGGAAGTCCTGGCGAGACGTGGTGTCGCTGCGAAAACTGTTGAAACCAATAACTTCCTTTGAATAATAAATTCTCAATTCACGGGCGTAGTAGCGGCAAATAAATGCTTAGCGCCTGCAAATAACACATTCTTAGCACATGCAAATAACATACAATTAGCTTCTGCAAACAACATACACTTACCCCTGCAAATAACACACGCATAGCTCCTGCAATAAACACACGCATAGCTCCTGCAATTAACACACGCTCATCCTCTACAATTAACACACGCACATCTCCTGCAATTAACACACGCATTGCTCCTGCAATTAACACACGCATTGCTCCTGCAATTAACACACGCGTTGCTCCTACAATTAACACACGCGTTGCTCCTACAATTAACACACGCTTGGCCTCTGCGATCAATACACGCTTAGCCCCTGCAATTAACACACGCACATCTCCTGCAATTAACACACGCATAGCTTCTGAAATTAACACACGCACAGCTCCTGTAATTAATACACGCATTGCTCCTGCAATTAACACACGCATTGCTCCTACAATTAACACGCGCATAGCTTCTGAAATTAACACACGCACAGCTCCTACAACTAACACACGCTTTGCTCCTGCAATTAACACACGCATTGCTCCTGCAATTAACACACGCATTGCTCCTACAATTAACACACACATAGCTTCTGAAA
Source organism: Acheta domesticus (assembly GCA_031308135.1). Classification (NCBI taxonomy): domain Eukaryota; kingdom Metazoa; phylum Arthropoda; class Insecta; order Orthoptera; family Gryllidae; genus Acheta; species Acheta domesticus. Next base: position 40,343,838 of record JAHLJT010003656.1, on the reverse strand, counting down.
TTAACACACGCACAGCTCCTGCAACTAACACACGCTTTGCTCCTGCAATTAACACACGCATTGCTCCTGCAATTAACACACGCTCAGCCCCTACAATTAACACACACTTGGCCTCGGCAATTAATACACGCTTAGCCCCTGCAATTAACACACGCATAGCTCCTACAATTAACACACGCACAGCTTCTGCAATTAACACACGCTCAGACCCTACAATTGACACACGCTTGGCCCCTGCAATTAACACAAGCTTAGCCACTGCAATTCTCACACGCTTAAAACCCAGAAATAATACCCGCTTAGAACCTGCAAATATTCCCCTCTTAGAATCGGCAAATAGCACACGCTTAGCACCACGAACGCACTCATAAAACTTCGCAAAACACAATTTGCGGCGCACAAGAACACGCGCACACCGCTTCGCGACCGCCTCGGCAGGTGTCTCGATGCGCACTGGAGGGAACGGCCTTGATTTCGCGGCAAAGGGTGGCGATCTGCCGCGCATTTCAGCGAATACGGCTCTCGGAATGGAAACGAATTATAAAATTTGCCTAAAAAATCTCAAATTATTTATGTGATTTTTTGTTCTTACTTGTTTGTGAAATACGGGCCGTTTCCTTAAAAAGGAAATTGGATATCCCAGAGGAAAATTGCCTCAATTTTTGGGTAGCCAATAAGAATTTTAAGTTGAGCCCGCGAGATTTCCCGGTTTCCCGCGACCAGGACTGATGTAGTCATAAGAAATACATGTTTTAAATGTAATTGGGAGTTTGCATTTGTTTCAGAAAAAAAGTTTAAAATCAGTTTAAAATTCTTCAGTTATGTTTTACGATTTATGAGTATCTCCTGATACAATAATATTCGATTTTCATTTTTGTAAACATAAATTACCTTTTGGGAGTAAAATACCCCAATATTCTAATGGTGAATACAATTTCCAGTTTATCCCATTAATTGTTTTCAATATCGCCAGTGAGGACATAAAACGTAGTACAGTAATCCCTCAACATCCCCGGATTAGCTATCCACATGTTCCGAACATTCGCGATTAGGGAAATGCTACCGATGGTTTTAACATTCGCGACTTCTAGATTCGCGAGTGCGTCTATTGGTCGTACATTTTCTTTGAAAGCGAGTACATTTCATTTCCTTTATCATCATCATCATCATTATCATCAACATCAGTGTCTCAAAGCTATCTATAAAGCATATACAGGCTTCCCAGAGTGGAAAGAAATTCAAAGTCGATAAGGGAAACCTACATATTTCGGTATAGCAGATCACATGCAGCAAATTCAGTCAAGAAATCAGACGTTGGAAACGGACGTTGGAAAATATTGATTCGCAAATCGAACTATTAGAGACTGAAACGGTTTGCTTGTGACAATCTTTGATCCCTTTCCTCCAAGCCTGTGTAAATTTAAAAATAAATTAGTTTCTTAGATGTTGATATGTGTGTTACAAATATGTTTAATATTATTAATTTACTAGTCTGCTATATAAAGTAAGTTGTATTATTATTATTTTCCTCTATATCACGACTTAAGATGTTATGAGTCGGCTGAATATAAAATCTACTCCAGGTTGCAACCAGCTACCTAAGGAGCAGATCTAAGGGCTGTCGGTGCTTCTACAATACTTTGTGGGCTGTTCCAAATAAAGCGATTTCTTGTACTTCCCAGTCTTTTGAATTACCTGGGAGTTTAGACAAGTTCTTACACAAATTTTGCGGAACAAATCCCACAGCTCCGATAACCATCGGCACAACCTGTGCTTTTACGCCCCACATTCGGCTGATCTCGATTTCCAAACTCTTGTATTTAAGACATTTCTCTGCCTCCTTGGTAACGACGTTTTGATCGCATGGCACAGCATCGTCTACAAGTAGACATGATTTTTCTCCAAATCCTGGATAACTATATCCGGTTTGTTTGCGGCTATCGTGCGATCATTTTGAATTTGTTGGTCGTACAATGTCATACACAATTCAACAGACGTCACCGGTTTTGGTGAGTGTTTGTACCACTTGGGACATGTGTTTGGAACTTCGAGGGCGGTACAGATCTGCCAGTGGAGGTAGCCATAAATCCTGTCGTGTCTTTTCAAGTATTCGGACTTTGCAAGGATTGGACAAGCTGAGACAATATGATCAATGGTTTTAAGTGTTCCTGGCAAATACGGCATTTATCATCTTGTGAAATTTTGAGAACCGCTTTATCATAATATGTTCTCAACGTTTGATCTTGGGTATCTATTACTAGTGCTTCCCATTCTGGCTTCATTCTTCCCCTTTTAATTCACATAAATGATTGATCTTAATTGATCTGTGTTCTGTCCATTCGTTTCAAATAATTCTCTCCATGATTTCTTTAACATTTTTTGTGTCTCACATTTCATGTTAATAAGCATCAGAAATTCAGTGTCTCTGTCATTCTGTGTGTCTTGCATAGTTTTCTTTGTAATGCTTCTTGCTACACTATAAACAATGCCTCTGTTTCCCGTTCTTCGGTCAGATTTCATGACCTCTCTCATTAGAGGGTCACCTTGATGGCTGACTACATACTTTCACATCCCGACTATTGCGTTGTGCGAGGAGGCTTCAATTTGTCTGCCTCTTCCTCCTTCCTTACGTGACACATAAAATCTATGTACATCAGTTCGAGGGTGTGCGACATAATGCATTGTTAGCAGTTTTCTGTTTTTTCGATCCGTGGTGCGAATTTCTTGCTCAGTCCATTCCACTAATCCGAAACTGTATTCGGTTATAGGCACCGCCAAACTACCCATTGCTGATATTTTATTCCTGGAATTCAGAGCAGACTGCAAGACAAGTCTCACTCTTCTGTAATACTCTCTGCGAATTCTCTCTTTTATTGTGTCGTTCGAGATTGTCTAACATTCTTCAATGCCCAGATATTTGTAAGTTACACCTGGTTCAAACTCCGCCTGTGTCAGTTGCTGATGCTGGGCTGTTCGTCGCACCCGCGGCTGTATGGTGGTGGGTGGGGCGAGCAGTGCGGCGACAGCGGGCACCGCCGGTCCCAACCCCGGATGAAGGAGGAGGGTCACTAGTGCGGCATTGCTTCCACTTACTTGTGCCATGCTTCCCATTCCCAACTTTCCTATTTGGTCTCTTTTGACCTCTTGTGTTCTTCGACCCCGATGCTATTAGGTTACGAGGGCTAGGGAGTCATTCACTTCGCTTCTTCTACTTTTCTTGTATACTCGGTCTTTTCTTCTTCTTCGAATCCTTTTCTTCCTATTTCTTATGGAGGGAGAGTGGACAGGACTCTATAGGCGAGAGGGAAGCCAACCTGTCTAGGGGACAGTAACCCCAAAAAGAAAATCTCTGGTCCTCCTGGTTGGGGGTTGGGGCGTCGGACCTGCTCTCCGTCACCCTTAAAAAAAGAAACAAACTGCAAAACTTCGCGGCAAAGCCTCGGATCAGGATGGATCATCAAGACGGAAACACGCACGGAAACGGACTTTGAATATCGGAACATGGAACGTTCAGGGAATTGCCACGAAAACTGAGGAGGTATTTAGAGAAATCAAAAAATATGATATGGACATAGTAGGATTCACAGAAACTAAGAAAAAAGCAAGGGGTACGGAAGAAAGGAATGGGTAAATCCACATTTATGCTGGGGTTCCTAAGGAAGAGAGAGCTCGAAGTGGGGTTTCTACAGCTATCAAAAATAAATATAAAAACAATATCCCCAGCTGGGAACAAATTAATGATAGAATTTTGAAGGTGCAATTGGAGATTAAAAGCCATGTACTTACTATTATAGTTGCTTATGCGCCAAATAATGATGCCGATATTGCAAGTAAGGATGTATTTTATGTAGAATTGACAAAATCACTGGAGAAAGTAAGTGACCGAAAAGAACTTTTATTACTTCGTGATTTAAATGCTCGCACTGGATGGAGAATTGCCGATCCTATAGAAGGGTAGCATGGGGAAAATAGAATAAATAATAATGGTGAGAGGTTTATAGAATTTTTTCAACAGAGTACTCTCAGAATAATGAATGGTTGGTTCAAGCATAAACAGATACATCAGTATACCTGGATACAACCAACTCGGAATTTAAGATCTATAACTGATTATATTATATTAAGGCAAAAATCAAAATTATGGATAAGAGATGTAAGAGTATTGAGAGGCCCTGAGTGTGGATCAGATCATCATTTACTGGTGTCCAGAATTTTCTTTCCTTTTAAAAGTATTTTTTTTCCTTTTAAAATGAGATTAGCCACAAAACTGTGTGACGTTGCAGATGATTCTGCTACTAAAATGTATGAGGCAATTAAGAAGAAGAAGATACACGAATCTGCCTTTGAGGCATTAGGAGAAAGAGAACAACAACATGCAGGGAATAGGAAAAAACAAATGTGGTGGAATGAAACTGTAGATGAGTATATAAGAAGAAAATGGCTTATAATAAGTGGCTCGCTACAAAATGTGACGAAGACCTTCAAATATATAGAGATAGGAGGAAAGAATCGCAAAGAGCAGTTACTACAGCAAAAAACAAGATATGACACAATATAGGGGAGGATATAGAGAAATGTTTTGGGAACACTAGAGCAAATAAAGCATGGGGTATACTGAAGTCAATGAGAAAACAAAATAATGACCAGAGTTGGGCAAAATACTTGAAAAATGTATTTCAGATACAAAATACAAAATACTTTCATAGAAGTATTTTAAATACAAAATACAAAATAGTATTTTAAATACTTTTGAAAATACAAAATACAACCAACTGTGTTTTACACATAATAACTTCTATTTTTTCTCTTTTAAAACAACCATTCACGTTTAATAAAATATCACATCACATTTAAAATTTTATTATTAAGAATATATAACATTCTTTTTGCAAAAATGTTTCAAATGAAATTTTCAACCTATTTCAGGTATCCGTATGGGGTCATCCATAAATTATGTACACTAAAGGGGAAGGAAGGGGGTCTGAGGCAGCGGTACGCTGCTTTACGTAGAGATAGGGAAGTGTGTTACAAGGGGGTATTGAAAATACTCGAAATATGCGTTATGTAAGTTATGAACGGCCCCTATCATTTGTGATGTGTGTTCATGTTTTAAGTCTGAAAGGCATCTTGTCCGTGCTAAGAGCCGAAGGAATACGTGGAGTTAAAAGATCTCACCGTGAGTTCTTAGGAGGTGATAGTTTGGGACAAATATTGCAGGTTATAGACAATTAACCAAGATGCCTTGTGATGTATACATCACAAATGATATGAATACCTGATGAATGCCGAGGATTTTTGGTTTTAAAACATGCATTTTAGGTGCATAAAATAGGTTCTTTCAGCATCTATTAGGCTTTTTAAATGGTAGAATAGGTACTAATAAAACTGGAAACTTACAAGAAAACTCACTTTTTGACATTTTATTAAATTTCTCAAAGATAAGACTACAAATCACTACTACATAGAATCAGTATTGAACATTTTTTGATAATACTATTTATGAACAAGTTTGTTCATAGTTATATTTATTCCTATCGTATTTTGCCTCACAATAAATTACTAATAAATTCTCCACGTTTTCAAGAGAAAATGAATGTTTCTTATCGGTCAAGATCACTTTGCTTTGGGGAATTCAATCGATTTATCTTAGAAACGGAGGCAGCTTCTCCACTAAGTCAGGAAGTAGTGGCGTGGAGACTTTTATCGCTAGATCCTTGTCCAGTATATTCATTTCTCGCTCTCTTACAGGCGACAAAGTGAGACAAGGGGTAAAAAGGTACATGAGGACGAATGCAATTTAGGTTATTAAAAGTAACTTAAAATTAATATCATCCTTGTCTGTTGTGCCGACATAGAAGAAAAAAGGTAAAAGAAGCCGTAGATAAAAGAAATTAGGCAAATTAGTCTCATTTTAGGTTTTTAAATGTAAAATAGGCGTAAATAGGCATTAATCTTGAAATAGGATTTTTTAGGCGCTACAAAAATTGGCGGGTTTTGGTTAAAATAAATCCAAGAAAGTGTATATAAAGCTTCATTTAGTACAAGGTACCCAAGAAAAAAAATAGATTTTTACCTAAATATATCATAACGAAATCTAAGCTCTTAAAAACGCGGCAGGCACAAGTTTTTACTCAATGCGCACAACCACTGGGCCACGAGGCACACACATGAGCAGCACTCGTTCTGGCACGCGAAGCCTGCTCTCTGAGAAATTGAATCGGAGCTCGCGATTACAGCCACGGTGTAAGAAATATATCTTACACCGTGGTTACAGCGCTCCTCCGGTTATCTCCGGTTGAATCGACGGAAGGAAAATACGTAATCGGAGGAACCGGAGGTCCGGTTGCACTCGTCCACGTGGCAGGACCCCCTCCATTTACTGGCCCAATATTTGTGACGGATTAATAAAAAGTATTTTTGTATTTTGAAAATACAAAATACTATCAGAAAGTATTTTCGATACAAATACAAAATACATGTTTGAATATGTATTTTCGATACAAAATACAAATTAGTTTACGTTTGCATTGTATACATTAAAAAATTGAATACGCCTGTAACAAGTAATGTACTTCAGCTTCCGGGTCAATGACTCCCATCTCGATCAGGTTTTTGTCCAGTTTCCCTGATCCATTGAGCAAATGCTGAGATGGCCCCTTGTTTTGCTTCTGGACGTAAATGTAGCTTCACTGTGCGCACGTTTTGTTGAGCACTCCTTTTGCTTGAAGTTTATTTACAGTTGAAATTGGTTTTATATAACTCGGGAAAAAAATTTTTTTCAAATATTTTTATTTTTCTAAAATAATTATTTTCTAAATTTATTTTTCCGTTGTTTTTTTTTGTTTTTTTTTTGTTTTTTTTTATTCTGACCCTCAAGAAAATGTGCGCAGATAAATTTCTTTCCCCACACATCATATACAGTTTTTTACTGTTTTTTTGACAAATAAATAAATAAATAAATAAAAATTACAAAAGTATCGAAAAGACGTATTTTAAATACAAGTATTTTCGATACTGCCCAACTCTGATAATGACAGTGCAGGTATTAGCCCAATAAGCATGGAAGAGTGGAGGGAATATTATAAGGCACTGCTTACTGAAGATAAACCAAATGTTTTGCTGGACATGGTAAATGAGAATAGTACAAATGAAGAAAAATTACACATCCCACCGGTAACGACTCAAGAAGTAATCAGAGCTGTAAAATTAAGTAAGAAAGATCGAGCACCTGGTCCTGATAATATATATATATATATACACACATATATAACGAATTAATAAAGTCCGCACCAGTTATACTCTATGAGATCCTGGCCAAGATACATGATAAGTATCTGAAAGGGGATGTCGTACCTCGGGAGTGGAAAACTGCAATAATCACTTCTCTGTATAAGAAAGGTAATAGGACAGACTGTTCCAAATATCGCGGAATCAGTGTAATGCCGTCATTAGCTAGGCTTTACGGTCGTATCGTGAAAGAAAGAATAGAGAGGGAAGTGAAGGATTCAGAAGAACAAAATGGATTTAGACCAGGACGCTCATGTATAGATGGGATATTTACATTACGAAACCTGATTGAAAAAAGAGTTTGTAGAGGTTTAACAACTCATCTAGCTTTTGCAGATCTACACAAAGCTTACGACACTGTCCCACATAACAAGTTGTGGACCAGTTTATATTAGAATGGAGTGTCGACAACTTCTGTTAGTGCCGTAAAAGAATTTTACAGCAACTGTATGAGCATGGTCAAAATAGGCAATAAAGTTTCCTCAGAATTCCTGGTTACGAAGAGCCTTCGACAGGGATGCACCGACACTTTTTAAGATCTATTTAGAGGAAGCCCTAGGAGATTGGAAGAAAAAATGTAGTGGTATGGGCATTCCAGTCGGTGGTGAAATTATGTATACCCTACTCTTTGCCGACGATCGGGTCATCGTGGCCGGGGATATGGATGACTTGAGCTACATGCTCCGTAAGTGGAAAGACGAATATGAGAAATGGGTTAATATGGTTAATATAATCAGGTTAATATGTCTAAAACTGAGTATTTGAAAGTGGGAGATGACGAGCTGGAAGATATTGTAATGGGACGGTCGCGCACGTAAGGATTTCGGCGTGTGCGTAAATAATATTTTATTTAAGATTGCGAGTGCTGGAAAGCTTGAGGCCAGGAACGGTGCACTTTTTCGCTACCTGGAGCCGGCCGACGATGCACAGGGCCGCAACCGGATGCGGCTGCCTGTTGTCAGGAGACCGTTTCGGCCTGGGAAAAATCCCGACCCCGCGCCAGGGGAGTGTCAGCACCCACGCCGGCGTCTACCGAGAATTGACGTGACGTATTTCGTCACTTAAACTTAGAGTCCCAACCGACTCTACCGCGACCGTATTGGCCAGCGCGCATCGCGCGATTTGGCTGCGCCAATAGTGAAAAACTAAGCGGGGGAGAGACACGTGATCTCGCGATCGAGGGAGGTAGATGCAAGGGTGAGATTCGGCCATTCCGATGGGAGAGACGCGAGCGACCAGTCATTCCGACGGGAGAGACGCGAGCGACCAGTCAATTACGATGGGAGAGAGGCCAGCGTCTAGTCGCGCATTCATCAAGGGACAGTGACGAGGTTCATGGGGGACGTGCGGGTACGTTCGATGCCGCTGCACCAATAGAGGCCACGCCATTGCCGCGAGACGCCAGACCGCTGCCGGCAACGCATCACCGCCACTTCGCCACCCGCTCATGAGTCGCCTGAAGGGACAGCCGGAACGCTGTACGAGTGTGGGGGTCGAACGGACGAAGGAGTGCCCGGACTTGGCCTGAGAGCCGGCCGCCGATAAAGGACGCGGTCGTTGTCGCCGCATCAGGGCGGCGCAACCTCGCCGCCGCCGCCGCCATCGCCGCAGCAGCCCGTCGGCAGCCGGTCGTCCGGCCCGGTGAACGGGGAACACCAGCCGCGCGCCAGCCCCCGCGCACCGCCTACATCGCCGCTGTTTTCCGCCGACCCGACTTACGGGACGATGTCGCGCCTGGAGAGGCGGAACGCCCGGACAATGAAACCAGAAGGGTCAACCTTTAAGTTAAGTTAGTTGTAAGTTAGGTTAAGACACTGTAACTAGTTGTAGGAAGCTTCACCTCTTAATTATATGCTTTAATTAAATTCAGTAATTAAGAACGAGTATTTCAATGCCTAAATGCATGAAAATGCCCAGTGACGCATGCGTCCTGCCCAACTTTCAGCCGGGCGTATGAAGCAACATGTCGCCGACAGAAATCTAAAGGTGAGTCGGGCCACCCCTGAGATCCATCCCGCCGAGCTCGATGAGAGAGTGTGCGGGGTGTTACAATATAGAGATAGAGACTGAAAAAATTAAAAGGTTGTAAACATTTAAATTTTTAGAGGTCACTTTATCATGTAATGGTAAAGGCAGTGATGACATTAATAATAAAATTGGACAAGATAAACGAGCGATATGGCAACTAAACCCCATTCTGTCGAATGACAAAATAAATAAAGAACAAAGCAGATCATTTACTCCTCAGTGGTTGAAAGTATTACTACCTATGGTGCAGAAGTTTAGGAACTGAATAAAAGAGAAGGAGACAGACTTCTTGCACTTGAAATGGATTTTTGGAGAAGAAGCAGTGGCATTTCCAAACTGGAACATGTGCGTAATGAGAGAATAAGGGATATTATGGACGTTAAACGAAATATTATCGACAAAATTGAAACCAAACGCCTTTTCTGGTATGGTCATTTAGAAAGAATGGAGGAGTTTAGATGGCCTAAATTAATATGGAAATGGATTCTTCCCGAGAGAAGGAAACGGGGTCGACCACCAAGAAGCTGGGCCCATGATGTACAAGGCACGATGGCTGCCAGAGGACTGCAGGAAGGAGATTGGGATGATAGAGAAAAATGGAGATCGGGAAGCGAGATGTGGCGTCAGCCGTAAAAAACTCGCTGTATATATATATATATATATATATATATATATATATATATATATATACCTGGTTCAAAATTTCGAATCACAGTATGCGTATCAACTTCAATGCTCTCTGACGTAGTCAGTTTGCCTCTTTTTAAATTGATTTTTTCACACTTATCAAGGCCAAACTTCATGCAGATGTCATTGCTAAAGTCATTCACGACAGACAGCAGTTGGGAGAGAATCGCTTCATTCTTAGCAAACACTTTAAGATCATCCATGTAAAACAAATGTGATACTGGTCTTTCATCGCCATGGAGCTTGTAACCAAAATCAGCTTGCGACAACTGTCTAGATAGTGGGATCAAACTAATGTCAAACAGCAGAGGGGATAGTGAATTTCCTTGAAAAATACCCCTGTTGATCTGAATACTTCTGGTTTCTACAGCATCCTTTCTGCTGTGTATTAGTAACCTGGTGCTCCACGACTTCATACTAGCCTTGCAAAATTCAATAAGTCTAGGAAGAAACCGATAGATCTCCAGGGTCTTCAAAATCCAATCGTGTGATACACTATCAAAGGCCTTTTGGTAGTCAATCCAAGCCATGCTCAAATTACGTTTTCGTTTCATTACATCATTCATAATGACTTTATTCAGTAATAAGATTTCCTTACAACCTTAAGAACATTTACAACACTCTTTTTGTTCAACTGGCATCAGATGATTCTTCTCTAGATGTCTGTACATTTTGTCAAGTATGGCTGCAGTTATAACTTTGTACAGTAGTGGCTGACAAGTGATTGGCCTGTAGTTCTTCGCGAAAGAGCTGTCACCAAAGAGCTTTGGGTAGCAAATACGTGATGCCGCGTGTGAGCCATTCCAGGAGTTCCTTTGGGTTTTCTAAAATTTTATTCACAGCCTTTGCTAGATGAGAATGGATTGCTGTTAACTTCTTAATCCAATAAATCTGGATCTTATCAATCCCAGGGGCTTTCCAGTTTCCCATGTTCTTAATTGCTTTGAACAGGTCCTCTTCCGAGAATGCCTGAACATCTTCCACTGTTTCCACAAGTTCATCGGCAGCATCAACTTCAAATTGAAGCCAAGACATGTATTTGTTGTAGGATCTGCTCTCCTCTCATATTCCTGCCCAAAATGCTTCGTCGTCATCTTTTGAAGGAGTGACAGCATTGCCATTCGGTTTTTTAGTCAGATTGAAATAGAATCTCTTCGCATCTGTTTCAAACAACAGGTTCAGCACACGGAATTCTATTATGCGTTTGTAACGTTTAATTCTTGGAGCCCATGCTCGAATTTTCTCTTTTAGCTTCTCATCTACCACTAGCCTGCTTGTGTCACTTTCAATCTGGTATTTTTGTTCCACATTGAATATTTTTCGTTGAACTTTCGTGGTGTGGGTTGATTTAGAAGATACCTCAGCTAAGAGTGATATTTCACGCCGAGTGCTGGCTATCCGTTTCATAATTCTCTTTGTCCATGGGGGTACAGGACTATTTACTCTGTTTTGCTGTCGGCCGTCGGTGTTCTTGGCTGGCCCCAAAATTATCGTAAAGAACGCTTGGCTGACCCAATAACGTAACGAACGCTGAAGATTATGGTGCAAGTCCCTTGTTCGTTGAAATGTACTTTGTATATTATTTATAAACAAGTACTCTAAAAGTATAAATAGTTACTATATAAATTATATAATTACAATTTATAATATAATTTATATTCTATATAAATTACTATATATATATATATATATATATATATATATATATATATATATTGATTGACGGGGAGGGGTGAGGATTAAAGTGAGTCTATAATCGCCCCCCTATTTGAAAATACTTCCGACGTCCCTGTCTACCTGTATTGTTAATGTTGTGCTGTGCGTATGATGAGCGCCACGCCAGAGTGTCCTGTACAGAATTCCCCGTCAGAGTGCTCTGCATATTAGTACCTTGCATGAGGAGGGAACGCAGCGAATATACTCTCTGGAACACAGTGAATTCTCTTAGATCATGCGTTTCCCGCCAATTTGTGGATTGCTCTGGAAATATGTACAATGCAATGTTTTTGTTTGCTGCAGCTGCAGCCAGCTGGCAGAGCTTCTGAAAGCTGAGGGCAGAGAGCAGCTGGTGACTGTGGCGGTGGCCTGGCTGCAAGCGTCCTGTAGTCCTATCAATTTTCATTAAATCCCACACAGACATTTGCGTACGCGTCAGCCGAGTTGCACTGGCGTGGGAAGTTGCGAGAAACAAAATTTAGTTTCTTCATGGGTGAAGTTGCAAAGTTCCTCCCCGCGTTGTGCGAGTATTAGCGAATACGCTAACTGATGTAGAATGGAGTGAAGTTTTTGTTTCTGTGAATGAAAATTCTTTTCCAACCCCCGTTTGTGTTGCATTTTCGATTTCTTAGTGTATTTTTCCAGTGTAGTTCTAGCATTCTTTACAATAAATACCATGAATTTACTTCAGGATCGCAATTTTAAGCTCAAGTATCAAAAGTGTAAATATAAAGTGAAAGTTTGGGAAAGCGAATTTAAGAAGAAAAATGGACACAATCCCACCAAGGTTTGTACAAATGATTTGCTACGTTATTTTAATTTAGCCGTACACAAATTTAGTATTGAAAAATGGATAATAATAGCTTTAAAATTTATCAATTTTAATAACTCTTCAAATTAATTTTAGTGTAATATTTTGATTTAAATATTTAGGCTGATTTTTATTTATTTACTTAAGAGCCTACAGCTAATTAGTGCCAATATCACTTTTTTATTGCATTGTTTAAAATTTTACCAACTTCAACAATTCAGAATATAAATTCATTTACAATATAAGATAATTTACAAACATTAACAATTCAGTATTGTATTTCTATAACTATGTAAGAGCATTGTATGTCATGTAAAATATATTTTTTTCATGATGTACATTCAAATCCTTGTATATTCATACTCCTTACCTTCCATCCAGGTATCTAATCTTCCACCAAATGATCCATCCGATCTAGATTGGTTTACTTCCTGTGGTAGTTTATTGTACTAGTCAGCCCTCCCAAGAAATGATTTTGTATACTTCACTGTTTGTTTTTTCTCTGTGTGGAATTGATTAGCTTGTTGTGTTACACACCACTATTTTTATTTAGTTTTGAACTGAAGAATTGAAAGATTCTGGTGTTCATTGTGTTTTCTAATTTATTAATAAAAAAAGTAGTTCCTTTTTCTTCCTTTTCAACTAATGAGTATTGTAATTTTTTCAACATATTACTGAAATTTTCAGTTATAGGTGCCTTTTGTTGATAACACCTTTCATTCCCCCAGGCTTTTTAAGCATTTTTTGATATCTTAATTATAATAATAAGTCTTTCAGGTTTGCCCAATGTACTTTGTATGTGCTTGTGTATCTAGTTATTTGCATGTCTTAATTATTTGTATTGTTTTTTAGGATGATATTAGAGGAGCTCCAAGTTATGTTCGGGAGGCATATAAGACATATTATGACATGAAAACTAAAATGTTAGAAGAACTAGATATCTTAATAAGTGAAGAAGCTCTGTCCCCTAGAAATGAGCATGCAGACTCGAAGTTGGATGCTACATCTGGGGGCCATATTAAAACAGGAGAAGCTAATGATAAAACTGAAATGCATAGAGTTGCTCTGGCTGATATACAGAATTGCCCTGAGTCTGCAGATGTGAGCTTGCCTCAGAAAAAAACTATTGCAAAGGAAGAAACTATTGAGCAAAAACCTGTGAAAGAAAATGATGTATGGGGAGTTCACCTTAACGTTAATAAACCTTCCTGTGAAAAGAAAAGTCTTCAGCGCAGTTTTTCCTCCACGTTTGCTGAGAAACTTGCAAAGGGAGCTCAGTTTTGCAAACGGAATCCTAGAAAATCCCTTTCTTCCCGAAGTTCAAAAAATTGTAAGCCTGGTTTGTTTAATACATTATCTCAGGATTGCATAAGTGAAAGTTTCTCAGTGTCAAATATTAGTTTTTCTCAGGAGAGCATAACTGATTCTGTGTCTTTGTCATGTTCTTTACCTTTTGAGTCGTGTAATTTAGAAAAAGATACTGAGAGTCCTATAAGTTTTTCATCACAGTTGCAAACACTAAAATGTATTAGTGAAAAGAAAACTAGAGACATTCATCCTATAAGTATTGTTCAGAAGGCAGTTACTTCCAACAGTGTTGATGTTGTTAAAAGGAATGTTGATAAAGGTTGGCTAGAGAGATGTTCTAACACCTCTATGAGTGAAAAATGGTCTTTTATCAATGACAATGCTGTTGATATGTCATGGGACACTTCAGTAAGAGAAACAGGTGCCAAGCGGCCGATTTTCAATGGAAATGCAGTAGGCAAGTCTAGTGAATGTGATGATATTGGAAGTGATGAAGAAATAATATATAGCAGTGATACGGAAAGTAGCCAGAGTAGATTTACACTCAAGAGGAAGTCATCGTGTCTCTCTCTTAGTTCTGAATCAGCTTTTGAGAATATAGCTAAGAAACACAAAGTGAATGAAGATGTTGATTGTTTTGAAGCACCGTCACTTGTCAAATCGTCTGATTCATTTGTGTGCAGTACCCAGGGAAATCATGTCATTGGTCCCCAAGAGGCCACGAGTAAGCCAAATGTTTCAGATGTAACTCCTGCAGATATTCTTGATGATAATTTGTCTCAAGCAACTATTGGAGAATTAGTAGATCATATAGTGGAAACAAACAACCATAACAGAAAGAAAAAGAATGAACCCCACCAAAAACTGACAAAAAAAGAAATGTTAGAGAAAAAGTTGGCTAGTGGTCTAGCAAATGAAAATTTTGTCAAGGTAAATTTGAAAAAGAAAGTTTATGTTCGTGGTAAAAAGACTATGACTTATTCTAAGCATAAGAAGTTGCAGTGGAAAGCTAACAAGAGGTCGGCTGCTTTGCGTGAAGATACTATTAATGAATGTGGTGTAAGAAAATGTTACAAGTGTGGAGATGCAGGACATTTTGCTAGAAATTGCCTGAAAAATACAGGTGAGAAGTTAATACTATTCTGTGGTCACAGGGTAAAAGTTCAAAAGTCAAAAATCTCAGTTTGGAGAAAAGAAAGGTTAGATTATTGAGTCACCGCTTGTTCCTATGGTAAACGCAATTTCGTAATGTCTTTTTTCTTGTTAAGGAGGCAACATTTGAATTCGGTCGTTTTACTAAAATAAAATATAGATACTTAACTTGTAGTTTCAGTATTTAACCCAGTTTTGCCAAAAATTGACTTTAGAACTTTTACCCTGTGACCACAGTATTGTTTTTCTCTTTTATGTTTGTCTATGAAATGCGGAACATAAAGAAATCCAACTCAACAATACTTTTCTTACTTCATCTTTGTAATATGTTCCTGTTGTTTGTTAGGAGATAAACTGATGCCTGAAAGTGAAGATGATGAAGATTCTCAGTATCCTACTCTTGAAGAAGCAGCAGCTATGGCTGCAATGTGTAATGTACCTGCTAAGAGAATGTCATTACAGGTACTGCAGGTGAGGAAAAACATTGAATTGCAAATAAGGATATAATTATTTATCATTTTCTTTTGTCCTCAGAACAAACCATCCCCCATAGCTCAAACTCTATTAATTATTGAGAAAAAAAGTATTGCCGACCTGAGGAATTCTGTTATTTGTATTGTTGGCTTGCATCATTCAATACTTTTTGAAATGCCATCCTCTTACAAGAATACCTTGGAATAAGTGAGATTAAACATTGTCTTGAGGTGCAATTCATCTATTTTGATTGTTCTTAATAGGTTCCAGCCTTAGAGGGTGGATGTCATTTCTCTGCTTGGTTGATTTTGTGAAGTCGACAAAACAAAACGGTATTACAAAAGGTTCCTAATTACTTCAGATAATGTAGCAATCATATTTAACCCTGACTCATCGTTGCAGATAGCGTCTGTTACTTGGTTTTACCATTCTTTTCTGTATGTTTGTTCCTTTCTTACCTTCTTGTAAATGTCTTTGTTAATAGCTTTCTTGCGGTACTGTAAAGTCTGAGTTATAAAAGAGGTGAGAGCTGTTAATTATTTTTTTTAAACTAGTGGTGCTAAAGAATGGTAAGACTTTCCCATATTAGTTTTCTATTTCTTTCGTCTCGACTAGCTATTCAGACTTGACACGAACTCTTGCCAACTGACATCCATCGCCGCCAAAATACATTATTTTGGACGTTTTCTTAAATTTTCAGTTTCCTAATAGTAGAATGGAAATATTATTTTAAGAATATTAAGGAACAGTAAAACCTCGTCCTAAATGACTTTTTTCTTTGAAAAATTTGGAGCGGTTTTTAAGAAAATGGCTTTAAGTGCTATTGTAAATGTGAAAATTGAAGCTGTTTTTCAAAGGAATCTTTTGTGATTTCGAAAAACTTCATTGGAAGTCATTTGAAGCACTTTAACTCATATACAATAGTGTTTACAAATGGCTGGAAATGAGCATATTAAGGGTGTGAGGGATGTTTCAAATTACATTTGTGTAATTTTTGAAAAACAAACAAATACCCTAAAATGAACTTTACATTATATTAAAGAGTGCAATTTGTACTATTCTTTCGAAAAGTTTAAAGAAAACTTTGTGCCATTTATGAGAAAATGGTATTTAAAACGTTTCTGAAAATGTGGAAATTTGAGCTAGTTTTCAGAGAAAACGGTTGAGTTTTCAAGAAACTTTATAAAACCTTATTTGAAGTGCACATAATTGTACATCCGACAACATAAACAAATTGCCGCCAATGTTAATATTAACAACGTGAGAGACGAGGAAAAAAAATTTACATTATGTGTTTTTTGAAAATACAAAATAGAGCAATATGGCGTTTTTGTCATCTCATAGAGTACCTAGGTACAATACGCACCAAAAATTGAAGAAAAAGTTTGAAGCCATTTTTGAGAAAATTTTGTTTTCGCAATTTTTTAAAATTGTGCATATTGCACATGATATTGCATGGAAACTACTGAAAATTTCAAAAAATGTACATGGTCTTAATGAAAAAACTCACAATGGAGAATAAATTTTATTTGGAGGAAAAATCTCTATCTTTAATTTTGTAGTTGTAGGTAGGAAGACGCAAAAACAATTCAAAATTTTGCGATTTTCCAAAATTTAGAGTTAACTGTGAAAATCAGACCTATGCCACTTTTAAAAGTGTATTATACACTATTCTTACAAGAAATAAAAAAAAATTAGTGCCATTTTTGGGGAAATTTTGAAAATGTCCTGGGGGCTTTATGTAAAGTACCCCGAAATTTTGTATAGCAAAGATACGATTGCATTTAACATGATTTATTGAAGTGTATGTAAAAAAAATCAAATATCAAAAATCAAAATGGGAACTTTATGGATTTGGGGAGTGTGCTTGAGGCAGAATGATTTTCACAGAACAAACTGTTAAGTTATGACTTCAAAAAACTGTTCTTTTACAAATGCATGAATGAAAGTTCATTGAACGCAATCAGCTGGGCAATGCTAACATTCCAAAATTGAATGTGAGACAAAAGGGTTACTTTGAGAAAAACATTTAAACAATATATTGAAGTTGGTATAACACAATTCTGAAATAATAAACAATATTTTGAATGTCTGAATTTTTTAAAGACTTGTGTATTTCTTTCTTTTTTAGGATTCTCACTTACATTCTCTACAGGAAGATGAAAATGGGCGTCCTGGTGTGAAGGTACCCGACTATGTGTTAGAATCTTTAAAGCAGGAAGAAGAAAAGAAAGTAGTGGACCCTGTATATCCTCTTGGAAGCGATGGTAGTCCGATGGCACTCACTGAAGAAGTCTATTCTGTTTTACAAGAGTTTGGTCATACAGAGTTCCGCAGAGGACAGGGAGAAGCAATTATGCGAATTCTATCCGGATTATCTACGTTAGTGACACTATCTACTGGAACTGGCAAAAGTCTTTGCTATCAACTACCTGCTCTCATTTATGCAAGACACAATAAATGCATTACATTAGTAATATCACCTCTTGTATCTCTGATGGAAGACCAGGTTTGTTGTCTCTTGAGAAATTTTTATTTATGTGGATTTTCTTTTTAATTTGTAGTGATTCTGAATGTGTCAAGAATTTCCATGTAATTATACAATTATTATATTTTCCCAGTCTACAATATACATAATTAAATTCTCACCTCTTCTGAAAAACTGTTCAGTCTCAAAAACCTGATAGAAAATAAATGATTCCAAATGTAACAATGTTGTAATTGGGCTGCAAAGTTCATTTTATCATGTAATATGGTAATGTTTTATTACTCCCAAAATCATCCTTTGAGTACTTGTGTCACAGCTAATCCATGTTCTAAAATAGTAAGGAAAGAAACTTTTCTCCTGACTTAATTCTATAAGTTACGACAATAAAGTCCATAAATTCATTCTAGTAAAGTGGTGTTTACCTCTTAAAGAATCTTAGTTTTCATTGCACTCTTGTGCCAATTTGTAATCCACTTTGTTAAGCCATTTGTGAACATTTTTTTATTTATTTATTTATGTCAAAAACGGTTAAAAACTGCGTGTGACAAGCTATGGGGAGAAGTGAATTTTGTGCACGTTTTCATAATTCTGTGGTCTCCATCCTAAACCATATTCTAGTCGAATTTTGAATACAGAAAAGAGAGATTTTTTTCGAGTTTTGTTGACAAAATATTCCCTCCTATATAATAAAATATATTTTCAAAGGTAAATTAGCTATAAATTCCTGCCCTGAACCCTCATGTTCTTCATGAAAGAATATTACTTTTTGCCGTGATAATATGAAAAACGATCATTTGAATAACTATATTTCCCACTGAAATTCAGAAGACGTGCACAAATAGTGAAGTTACCTTTATGTCCAGAAGCAAAACAAGGGACCATCTCAGCATTTGCTCAAGGATCAGGGAAACTGGACGAAAAACCTGATCGAGATGGGGGCCATCAACCCAGAACTGTGGTACAATACTTGTTACAGGTTCTTTAGAATTACACAGTCCAAATGATAATAATTACATTAACTATCATTGTTAAAATTAATGCTACTTTACTTTTTGATGCTCGGTATAGTCTCGAATTGTACAGAAACCGTTATGCAGCAGAAAAGATTTTACTTGGGACTTAAACTTTTCTATCGAATTTAATCGTTTAATGTCTTCTGGCAAAGTGTTGTAATGTACATGAATTGTATGTGAATTTTTTGTAGTGAGCTGTTGATACTGCCACTTGGTGAATATGATTACTACGTCGTGTGTTATACTTATAGACATCGGTGTTTGCTGAAAATATATTCCCGCCCTTAAGTAAGTCATTTTTGACTAAAACTACTGATTCGTAAATCAGGAGACAAGGTAATGGTAAAATTCCTAGATTAATAAAGAGAGACTTACAAGAATCACGTGGGTTGGATTTGCTTATTATTCGTACAATTCTTTTTTGTAATCTGAAAGTCTGGGAGCTATAAGATGTGTTTCCCCAGAATATTATGCCATATCTCAGGTGGGAGTGAACATTGGCAAAATATACACAACGAGCTGTATGAAGGCTGACGGAATTTGAAAGAATTCTGAACGCGTAGCATAATGAACTTAATTTTGTGTTCAATTCATTTAAGTGGGCATTCCATTTGAGGTTTGACTGAATTGATAGACCTAAAAATTTTGTTACATTAACATCAGTCAATGACACACCGTTCATTTTCAATGTAGTACAGAATTTTTTATTTGATATGGAAAACTGCATTGAAACAGTTTTCTTTTCATTTACTATTAATTTGTTATTACGGAACCAATTCTGAATTCTGAATTTCTTATTGAATGTTGGCAATATCTTAGATTGTTGTCAAATTTCTTCAATTTTTCTGCCAGTAAGAAAAGAAACACTGAGCTTCACTCCGAATATCGCTTTTTTCTAATGCAATATAATTTTTTGTATATTTTATATTAAAATTAAATTAAACAGTAAATAGATAATACATATTAAAAAATCAGGATGTCTGGTTACCCTGTCCAAAGAGCATCAACTATTGATGTCAAAGTTGTACTTCTTCTCAGATGGGTTAACACATTCCAGGAGTCAACTTGATAAACGGTTTGACTTTTTTATGTGAATGGATAAAACATTCATAAAGACTGGAGACATCTTTTCAACAATCTTTGTCTTCATCTTTCATCTCATACCTTCTTCGTTTTTCTTCACCATAATATTAATTTACAGTAATCAAGTAAACTCCATCCATCCATCTCTCACAGACGACCAGTCCACCAATTGAGACAACTAGGTGTCATTCAATGTGTCTCAGTCTCCTTACTGGGAACTATAATTTTTTGCAGGTCCATTCAGTATGTTTTAAGAAATTTCTCTGAAAAATGTTTTTTAAGTAAAGAAATGGGAGTTTTTGGTGACTTACAGCACCTACATAGGTATCAATAGCTCATTAATTTCCCCCTGACAAGACAAACTGATAGGCTCAATTCTTAGCTGGTTCTCTCTAGGATGTTCTAGAAAAAGAAGTGTTTTGAATGGTTTCATTGCACCCTTGAGTACGTTGGTGAAACACTGTGAATTATTATACTTTCTTTCTGACACATGAATCATTAAGACTTGACACCTCAGATTCCAAAACGTTTTGACAAACTTCAACTCCTTTCATTCTTTGTGTTTTTATTCATTGGAGATCTCGTTCAGGGCTATTGTGATACACAGCCTTTTCTTTCTAATGTTTCTTTAACAATGTTTCCTTGATTTGAAGTACATCAAGCAGCTAGTTGATTAATTAATTAAATATGTTCAGAGGTCTCCTCCATTCTGTCCAACTTGAGATCTTGTCACAGAAGTTTTCTCTCTCCTCAGAGAAGCATAGTCTTTTATAAACTGCTGTAGCTTTATGGACTTTTTATATTACACAGCTTATTAATAAGTTATTCTTTGATTCTAATGACAATTTGGTGTCTTTGTGTGTTAAAGGTGGCAGGTTTACCAACATGCATCAAAATTGCTTGCTTGCATTACAATCAGACAGAATCTCAGCGCAAAGAGATAATGGAGAAAGCCAAAGCAGGTGAATTGCATGCGTTGTTGGTGTCACCAGAAGCCATAATGAGTGGGGGGAAGAATGGCAATTTTGGGAGCATCATACAAGATTTGCCTCCCATTGCTTTTGCCTGCATTGATGAAGCTCACTGTTTGTCACAGTGGTCTCATAATTTTCGACCTTCATATCTTATGATATCTGAGGTAAATTAGTATAAATATTCAACTCTGAAATTCATTGTTGTAGTGTGATGAAGTTTCTGAATAAAAATAGAGAATTCCTCTCTAGTTTGACAATGCACCCTTTTCAAAGTGTTGATGGAGGCTCTAGCTAATTTTTAAATGCAGAAAAGTTTTGTTAGGAAGTCCCATTCATACTCTCAAATTTCTATTATAGAGTTCTGTAGAGAGATATGTCAATTATTCAAGTTTTAAAATGTTGTGAACAATTCTTGATGGTGCCTTTATTCATAATTCAACAGTATGTAGTAGAAGAGAGGGATAGATTGTGATGGTCAAGAAATTGTGTGCACTTTATACTTGTTCCCCATAGACATAGTTTTATTTATTTATTTATTAATCAAATTGACAACAGGCATTATGCCCTATACATTAATACAAAATACCATTCACTCAACAACAATATCTGACATTATTATAATTATGATGTTTAGTAACTATAACCTAAAAAAATAAAAAAATGTAATTCATGTAATTATGTTTGTCAGCAATTTGACAGTATAACAATTATAATTTCTATTTGAACTTTAATATAACTCATCTTGCTTTAATTTTGAAATTACTAAAAATTAGAATTAAAATCATTTTCAATTATGAGTGAATTCGCCATTCTGACAAGACGAGGTATAGTTGAGTTGTACATTGAATTAGATTTACAATTGTATTATTTCAATAAAGGTGCGTGTCTAACATTGAATAAGTTTCGACAGTATAACAATTATCATTTCTATTTGAACTCTAATATAACTCGTCTTGCTTTAATTTTGAAATTGCTAAAATTGGAATTAAAATCCTTTTCAATTATGTATGAATTCGCCACTCTGGCAAGACGAGGTATAGTTGAGTTGTACATTGAATTAGATCTACAGTTGAATTCTTTCAATAAAGGTGCGTGTCTGACATTGAATAGGTTTTCATAGGGGATAAACAATTCGTTAATTGATGGGCAATTTATCGAACCTTTCAAAAGTTTGTACATAAATATCACATCATGTAGACTGCGTGTAGATTTCGAAGTGGGGATTTTTAACAATTCTGAGATTTGAGTATAATTATGATTAATCATAGGATTAGGTATATTTATCTTAAAAGCCACATAAGAAAAAAATTTATGTTGAATTGTTTCTAACCTCAGAAAGATTATATAAGACGCGCTTGGTGACCAAATTTGTGAGCAGTATATCAATTTTGATTTCACCAAAGAATTATATAATATAGCAAACGTATTTGGAGATTTGAATTTGGCAGTTTGTCTTTTTATAAAACCAAGTGTTTTTAATGATTCGCTTATCATGTTATCAATGTGTAATTTGAAATTTAGGTTTCTGTCAATTATCACTCCCAAGTCTTTAATGTGTGTGACAGTTTCTAGGTTAATTCCATTTATGGAATAAATGTAATCGATGTCATTTTGATTTTTATTACATCTAAGTACTTTACATTTATTTATATTTATATATGTTTTGTTATCTGTACACCAATTGACTAGATTTATCAGATCTTGCTGTAATAAGTCAGAGTCATTTACGTTTTCTATAACACGCCAGAATTTACAATCATCTGCATAAAGGTTAAAGGAAGAATGATGAAAGGCGTCAATTATATTATTTACATAAATTAAGAAAAGTACTGGACCGAGATGAGATCCTTGGGGTACACCTGATTTACTCATGTATGGTTGGGATTTGAATTCTTTGTAACGCACTATTTGGGTTCTGTTTGTCAAATAATTACATAACCATGTCATGGAGATTCCATTTAAGTTTAAAGTTTCGATTTTTTGTAATAATAAAGCTATATCAACTTTATCGAAGGCTTTAGTAAAATCAGTGTAAATAATATCTACTTGTTTCCTATCTTCGAGGGCCGTATGAACTTCATAACTAAATTGTATTAAATTGGTTAATGTCGATTTGCCTTCAACAAAACCGTGTTGTCGTTCAATTATTTTTGTTTCAATCTGAGGCTTTATATAGTCCAAGATAATATTTTCAAAGACTTTTGCAATACAATTTAATATACTGATTGGTCGGTAATTATTTATGTTATTATGGTCTCCATTTTTATAAATTGGTGTTATAAAGCTTGTTTTCCATTGTACTGGAATAGAGTGTGAAGTTAATGATTTGTTGAAAAGTAATTGTAGGGGGGTTGCGAATTCCTTCTTCTTCTTCTTCCCCTCATGTGACCTGTTCCGGCACCCATTTTTCTTCTCGGTCTACCAATGTCCCTTCTTCCTTCTGTTTTATAGTTCATAGCTATGAATGGAAGTCTGTTCATTGGCATTCTTGATACATGGTTGTACCATTTTAACTTGTTTTCGAGAATATTCTCGTACAGTTCTTTGACTTTTAAAATATCTCTTATCTCAGAGTTCCGTTTCTTGTCAAGTAGCGAGCACCCTAGTGTGTTTTGCAGAAATTTCATTTCCGCCGTTTGTATTTTATTTTTTATCTTTTTCGTGTTCACCCATGTTTCACTGGCATACATAAGTGTGGGGACTGCAATTGTCTTATAAAACTTAAGCCATGTCTCCTTTCGTGTTCGGTTTCTCAGATACTAGTGTATAGTTCCACATACATTTCGGAATTTTACTAGCTTGTTTTCCACGTCACGATCTATATTAAACGATATATCACAGCCTAAGTACCTGAAGTTGCTAACTTGTTCTAAATTGTAGTTTCCTATTGCTATTTTAGATCTTACTGGATATTTGCCTCGAAATGCCATGACTTTTTATTTTTGAACAGACATTTTCAGTCCATATTCTTCAAGGATATTTTTCAAGATGAAAATGGACATTTGGAGCTTATTTTCAGTCTCTTGTATCACCACTTTGTCATCAGAGTATAAAATTGAATTAATGTAAAAAGAACCTTTTAATTGCACACCTCTATCGACTTTATTTTTCCATACTTTATATATGTCGTCCAAATATATATTAAAAAGGGTTGGTGATATTGAACAGCCTTGTCTTACTCCTTTATTTGTGGAGACAATTATATTAGGTTTACAATTTCCTAATATGATCGAAGTTTCTCTGTATACACTCTTTATAGCTTCAATAAGATGTCTTGGGTAACCTCTTCATTCTAATATTTCCCATAGAAGTTTGCGTTTAACATTGGCAAAAGCCTTTTCAAGATTTATAAATGCAAGATGTGTTTCTTTGTTATGTTCCCTTCGTTCTTCTATCAATCGCTTTAAGATAAATATTGCATCTGTACATGAACGACCTTTTCTGAATCCCGTTTGCTCTTCTGAGAGAAGTGCTTCTGCAATTGTCTTCAGTCGTCGATTCTGAATTCTAGCATATACTTTGTAGGTAGTGTCTAGCAGACATATTCCTCGATAGTTCTGGGTGTTGGTTCGATCACCTTTCTTGTACAGGGATACCACTTTCGCCTGTAACCATTCCTGAGGAGTCTCAAGCTGCCTCCAGCACACATTGAACAGCTTTAAAAGGTGTTCATGCAATGCTTGACCTCCATACTTCAGTAATTCACTGTTGATTCCATTTGGTCCGGATGCTTTTCTATTTTTTAATCCTTTTAAAGCGATTTGTCAGCTGTTCCCATGTGATGTCATCAACTCCCGGATACGTTTCTCTGTGGTTAACTACAGAGTTTTCTTTATCATCGTACCACAGAGATCGATAGTGTTCTGCCCATTTATCTGTTTCTATGCTTTTAACATTTACATCCTCTTTAATAGATCTATTTAGGGACTTTATGACTTTGTACGCTAAAGACTGCCTTCCGTGTACATCGTGTTCAATATTTGCTATAAATCTTTCCCAAGATGCATTGTGGGCTTTATTTATTGCATTTTTTGCTTGATTTCTTGCGATGTGGTACTCTTGTTTATTAATGTCTGTTGGGTTGCTTAGATATTTATTATAACATTTTTTCTTTATTTTAACTAATTCTTCTATTTCTGCCGACCAGATTTTTAATCTTCTTTTACTTCTCATTTTCTTTTTCATCCCCAGGGCTTCATTAGCAGCCTTTGTCAGAGACATTTTCAAATTAGCCCACATTTCTTCAACATTGTTGCTTAAAGGATTTAGATGTATGTGTTCCTTCAGTCTATGTTGGTATAATTCCCTTGTGCTTTGCTCTTCTAGAATATGTACTTTGAAAACTTTCTCTGCATTATCATCTGGAGAGTTTTTCTTTGCTTTTCGCCACCTTGGATACATCTTGATGCGAGATATTACTAGATAATGGTCTGAGTAGATGTCATAACCTCTCAAAACATTTGTATCCATTACTTGTTTTGATATTCTCTGGTTAGCAATTATATAATCTATTAAGGATCTGCAGTTTCCATTGGCCCAAGTAAACTTGTGAATTAGTTTCTTACGGAAAAGATCGGATTAGTTTCTTGCGAATTCTGATGCGCATTTTTTCAAAATTATTTCAGGAATACCATCCGGACCATGTGTAAATTTATTTTCTAAAGATTTTAATTTAAGTTTGATTTGTTCACAAGTAATATTTAAGTTTTGAGTATTATGATTTGGGGTAATTGAAACAAAAGTGTTATCATTATCATTGTCATAATTAGATTGGAAGTATTTTGCCAATAAATTTACAATATCTGTTCCTGTATTTGCTAAAGAGTTGTTCAAGTACATGTTGTTGGGTAAACCATGAGACAATCTTTTACTATTTACATAATTCCAGAAAGATTTAAGGTCATTAGTTATTGATTTTTCTATTATCGCAAGTTTTTTAGTTTCCTTTTGTTTTAATAACTTTTTACATTTGGCACGCAATATAGAAAATTCAATTTTATCTGAGGTATTTTTACTATGCTTGTATAAATAATGGGCTTCTTGTTTTTGTTTTAACAAACTTCTCAATTGTTTATCAATGGTAAGTTTCTCTTTAATATTATTAGATAAATGTTTAGATGGGATATTATTTCTAAATATATTTTCAATTATACAGTAAAACAGATCACATGCTTCTTCCAATGGTAGTGGTGCAATTTATTCTAACCAGTTTACCTTCGACAATTCTAAAGCAATATTATCAATATTAGCATTTCTAAAATCCAATTGAAATGAATCTGACTTTAAAGTGGGTTTCTTTATTTCATGATGTACGTTAAATTCTATTGATAACGGAGGGTGATGTACATCGCAGGTTATGATAGGATCAATATTATCAGTAACTATTGAACCGTTTTGAGTGGTAAAGCAAAGATCCAATGTCTCAGAGTTTATATTTTTAATGCTGTTAATTTGAAAGAGATTATGTAAGTTTAAGGTATAATATAATTAATATTTCAGCCTTTTCTAAATTTGACTGTAAGAAATTGGACTTTGTACTCACGAATGATATACTATTTTCTGATTGCCATTCAATTTTTGGTAAATTATAATCTCCAACAATTGTAACGGTAGAGGGTTCAGTTAGGAGCACCTCATCCAGATCATTACAATGTTCAATATAAAAACTTCTATCTGAATTAGGAGCAATATAAATTGATCCAAAAATATGTTTTTTATTTAGTAATTTAATCTGGATGAATAACTCCTCGAAACCTCTATCATTAGTTTTCACAACAGAACTTTCATAATTATTAAAAACTGCAATAAGAATCCCTCCTCCTCTTGACTGTTGCATTGCTGAGTAGTTTTTATCAACCCTATAGATATCATAAAAAGACAAGTTTAATTCAGCATTATTTATATCTTGATGAAGCCATGTTTCTGTCAGGATAATGATATCAGGTTTTTTGGATTGTAGTAACACATCTTTCAGTTGGTCAAGTTTGGTTCTGAGTCCTCTCACATTTTGATAATAGATATAAAGTTCTTTATTTAGTTTTTTGATGAGATCAGTGACTTATCTACATCTTTGTGTTGTGAATCCATTGGGAATATTTTCGGAGTTCCTAGAACAAATTTAACATACATCTTCCCTTTGTTCTCGGGTTTCTGGATTTCTGCAATTAGTTTTTTATATTCATTCATCTGGTGTTTAGTTAAATTTGCTTGAAATGAAAGTTTGCCTTTAAGAGATGATCTCAGTTTAAGTAATTTTATGACTGACATTTTGTCTGCAAATGTCACCTTTACAGGACGAGGGTTATTTCCTTTCTTCGATGGTATTCTGGTTAATTTTGAGATTGGGAAGTTCTCTAGTTGAGCATCATTCAACAACTGATAAAAAGTCATTTTATCATGTTTTATTCGGTCTGCAATGTCTGAGTTCCCTTCTGTTTCTGGTATATCATAAAATATCAGATTCCAGGACTTTGTTTCACGCCATGCAAGCTCGTCCAGAATATCAGATGGGGTGGATATAACATCAGGTGTATTAAAAGTTGAATTTAATTTCAAGATTGATTGTTCTAAATTTGTAAGTCTTGTATTGATATCAACAATTTTTTATT
This sequence comes from Acheta domesticus, assembly GCA_031308135.1. Classification (NCBI taxonomy): domain Eukaryota; kingdom Metazoa; phylum Arthropoda; class Insecta; order Orthoptera; family Gryllidae; genus Acheta; species Acheta domesticus. Next base: position 40,316,209 of record JAHLJT010003656.1, on the reverse strand, counting down.
CAGTCTTTATCTTGAATTCTTTCATTTCTGCTGAAAATTCGATTACTTTATTTAACTTTACTTGCATTTTATTAACTTGGCGGGTTAATATGGATACATTTTTTAATCCCAATTTACTTTCCGAACACAAAAATGTAAGTATACGCACTGATTTTAATTCCAATGCTCGTTGTTCTGTCATACTAATATCAGCACATTTGTAATGAACAGTATCATTACAACTTTCACACTTAGCAAAGTTTGTGTTTGGGTCTAATGTTTTGGTACAAACAAAACAAACTGGCTTAACCTCTTCGATTGCATCATCCATTATCAAGCCTTGTATTTCGTCTTGAATATCTTGAGCACTAAAGTATGTAATTACCACAACTGCCAATTCACTATATCCACTGTCGTGGCACCATACACCGGCAATGCACTGGGAGAAATATTTATTTTGTTGATAAGTAAGATGTACTTTAATATGATTTCCAAAGCCTTCAAATTGAAGAAATAAGGTGTACACTCATTTTTGTAGTTATCAAATTGCTTACCAGATAAGTAAATTAATTTATCCATTTTAACTGTAGAATATGTTTTCAATTCATCCATTTCATAAGATGGTGCAACTCTTTCTTTGACTGAAATGCTTACGTTTTGAATTGGTGGAATGTTTTAAGTGAACAACTCAACACCTCTAAGAGAATGAGCATTAAGATGATGTTCTTAATTCTTATTCTTAAATTCAAATATAATCATTTCCTGTGAACCTTTGATGTTTCAAAATCAGTTATATCTGATGTTGTAGACAATCTTTTGAACTGAGTTTCTTGTTCCCGTGGCCCTTGAAAAGTCCTTGATTCTTAACAAGATTTCACAGTGTGAGAAGAGAGAATTCAACATATAGACTTTTGCAACTGAATACTCTTTGTTCCAGGTGCTGAGATCAAAATTTGGTGTTAAAATATTTCTAGGTTTAACAGCGACTGCAACATTTTCTACCTGCAGAAGTATTTTAGAACATCTTCAAATACCTGATGATGGCAAAGGAGTTATTAAAAATGTTCCTTTGCCCAATAATTTGGTGTTGACTGCCTCTTGTGATCGTCGCAGAGATGATGCCCTGTTAACATTACTCTCTGGGTCACGTTTTGCAAATTGTGATAGCATAATAGTGTATTGTATAAGGCGAACTGAATGTGAACGATTAGCAGTTTTAATACGTACATGTTTAAAGGTAATGTATTGAATCATAAGAGTTCTTATACTCACTGATATTGTACTGTCGAATTTACTGTATGATCTGATGTATATGTTATGGTTAATATCCAAATGTGACTAATTTACAAATTAGCAAGTTAATGTTCACATTAACCAATGCAGGTGGATTAAGTGCAAAATAGGAATAGCTGGGTAGCTTTAGCTTAGGATTTTAGCCAAATGAAGTCCACATTCGTCAATTCAAGGTGGCTTAAGTAGATATATTACAGTAACGGGGAATAGCAGATATTGTGAGAAAAGTGGGTATTGGACTGCTAGTGGGAAGTTTCTAAGACATGTGAGAGACAAGGTGTGTGATTTCAAGTTCCTCTGTGGCAGTTATAAATTTCTATTTACCAATATCACCTAACCAAAACTCACAATACCCTCCTGTTGATGCTTTGCTTCACATTTGTAAGGAAGGTGAGACTTCATTCTTCAGACTTTGCAATTTGCATAAAACAGCCTTACATGTATGCAATGCATAATTTTCAATGTGTATGCATGCCTAAATACTTCTCACAAACACGCATGTAGCCTCATTTGGACGATCTTCATACTTGTTGTAGTAATGACAGTGTTAGCCGGTTGACATGGGCACACAGACAGAAAAAGAGGAGGGGCCAAGCAAGTTTCTGGGTTACCCTATACCATTAAGCATTTATATTTACATGTGCCATATTTTACTAGAAAATACATCGAATTATTAATTACAGTAAAATCTGTCTAAAACGGAACCTGTACAAGCCGAAAACCTGCCTTAACCGGAAAATTTCTCCAGCCCGTGAAGTTAAATGGCATTTTATACAGCATAAAACGGAATCTGTCCAACGCGGAAACGCAACGGTTTATCGCGTCCTGCAGGAGGGAAAAACCTTCATAAAATGGACTTTCTGTTAATTTAATGCAATTAACAGAGACGCGAGATACTCTTAATGTAATGAATGCATCTGCAAGTCTGTTTTAATATCTTTGTCCACGGTATATGATTTCTACACGTGGCAGCCGCACAGTGAAGGAAAGAGGCTTCCGTTATGTAGAATTTGATCTTGAGGTCATTTGTCTCTCAAGGCATAGGCCTTAGGGGAATTCTCTCTCTCCCGACTCTAAGTGTTGGTAGGTGTACGGGCATGGCTTCAATTCACGCATCTCCTTGTCGCGCATTGACAATCGTAACCCCTCAAGGCTCACATTACTCAAGGCCATGCGAGCATGCCAGATAGACCTAGTATTCTGGGCTGTGACGCATTGTGCGCTGAAACAGTCTGCGAGAAGTTCAGGTGCAGCCACTACCCAGTGAGGCGGTGTGTTTTCATGAGTTTCACAACCAGATTGATAATGATTGAAAAAAGCATAAAACTCTAAATATAAAAATGTTTCAACTTAGGAAAACTATTGAAAGGGTGCTAGTAAGAGAGAAAACCAAAAAGCAAAAACTCAAGATTAATGACGAAAAAAACATATTTCAGTGAACAAGTCGTGAAATATTTCCTTTTGCCTAATTGTCAGAAAAAAATTATGTTTAATGGTGATTTATGGTGGTTCATTTATTGGTGATATCTTCCATAAATAAGTTTAATGTTAGTATATGTTTTATTATTATAATAAAGTAATGTAACTAGTTTCAGGACGAAATTATCAATATAAAAAGTGTCATAAACAGACATCCCTTCATAAAACGGAAATCTCCCTAAACTGGAATTTTTTTTTGTCCCAATCGATTCCGGTTTAGACAGATTTTACTGTATTATTAAAAAAATACATTGAACATACTACAAGAAGAAAATTATAACTTAATGACTCAATTAATAATTATATTTTATGTTGGGCCATTAATATGGTTCCTAGATGTCTTGGGAAGAGCCTCTTCCTCTTATGTTAAACAATTCCCAAAATTGTCAGGTTAAATAACCCAAAAATCAAGGATGGAACATATTTTTTAAAATAAAATTTTGTATTATGAAGAGCTAGAGAGGCCCCCTTTCAACATGTTCTTGGGGGGCAATGTCCCCCCCTCCTCTGTGCGTGCACATGTGGGCTGGTTGTCCATAATGATCTACTTATCATCAATAGAAAAGCTTTATTTGAACTTCATGACTAAAGTGCAATCAAGTGGCCAATTCATGAATTTGCTTTATTTCTGACTAGAGCCACAACAAATATTAATAAGAGCTAAGAAACAGGTAGAATTTATAATCTCAGATAACATGTCAGTTGTAAGAACTGGGTGTGGTGCCTTCTCAGCAGGCAAAGAATATTAATTTATCTCTGATTCACAAAGGAAAATGTAGTTACCTGACAGATTTTCAAAAATCGGGCAATCTGTGATAGTCTTGTGATAAATATCTTTCAAAACTACTACTTTAGGTTTTGTTGGAGATTTCGTAAATAAATTTCATTGATCAACTCTGTTAATGTACAGTAGATTGTACGAAGGGACAGCCTACATTTTTCCCTAACAAGTTTGCCGTATTAGTTATGAGTCTATTGTTGTATGTAGTCCATTTAGAATTAAAGTTTGAGGTCATAAATAACAATGTTAATGGTTACATTTCTTTAATATGGTGTAGGAAGGACAGCGACCTGAAGAAAACAAAATTCGTTGTCGCGTGTCAACTAATGCTGAACCATATCATGCAGGACTTACTGCAGCAAGAAGAAAATTAGTACAGAAAAGATTTATGAGTGGTAAGAATCTCAAAATTGTGGATATAATTTTTTTTTGGTTTGTGTGTACTAGTTTTTGTTACTATTTTAATTTTTTACAGGAAAAACTCGAATTGTTGTTGCCACAGTGGCATTTGGGATGGGGATAGATAAGAAAGATATTAGAGCTGTTATTCATTACAACATGCCACGAAACTTTGAAAGTTATGTTCAAGAAGTCGGACGAGCAGGCCGTGATGGCTTGCCAGCTCACTGCCATCTGTTTTTGGATCCAGATGGAGCAGATTTGCAGGAACTCGGTCGCCATATATTTGCTAATTCAGTAGACCGTCATGTTATTAGAAAACTTTTACAGAGAGTGTTTGTGCCATGTCGTTGCAATCGTTTGAAAAAGCTTGCAGAGAGTTCTTATTCAGAGACCAATGTCACTGAAGAGGAGAAAATTTCTGCTAATACATCAATAAAATGTCCAGGGCATGAAGTAGCTTTCAAAATTAATGAAACTGTCCAAGCTTTAGATATACCTGAAGAAAATATTGCAACAATGTTGTGTTACCTAGAACTTCATCCAAAAAAATGGGTTAAAGTTCTTTCACCTGTTTACACTATGTGCAAAGTTCAAAGTTATGGTGGCCCAAAGGCCTTCAAAGCAGCTGCTAAAAATGTAAGTGTGCTACTTAAATTTCTGTCTTTTAAATTTTTAGATCCCAACTGGAGTGTTGTACCTTACTAGTTTTAAAAAGTACATAATTTTTTAAATTGAATGTGCATGTTGTGCAAGTTTACTAACTAAATACAATAATTGTCTTTTTACCAACGATTTGACACTATTCAATGGACCAAGAAAAAGTTATGTAACTAACGGAAAAGTGTAAGTGGTGAGAAATTACTTTTACTTTTGTAAGAAAACGCAAAACATTGATAACCCACTTTTATTAAAAACAAAGCTATGATGAGTTGGTGGAGGACTTCTTTGGCTTCGCACTTTAAAATTTGCTAATTCTACCACTTTCTAAATACTTTGTCTAGAATAGACTTTCTTTCTCTCTCTTTGAATCCATCAAATTGAGATGAAAACTTTTTTAAACTGTTTGCACAAACAAACAAACAAACAAACAAAAAAACAAAAAAAACACACACACACACACACCTACTGTTTTTGGCTTTCATTCAGTCTACAGAAGCACCCTTCTAAAGAATAGCAGTGTTATTTTGAATCCACCTGCAAAATAAACAATCTTACAAGGGAAGAGAAATAGTACTAAAATAAAGGTGTTTACTGATTTCAAAAAAGAATATTTGCTGGCAATATAGCAAAATTGAAAGTAAAGTGATCATTTCTTTAGTCGCAATTCACTGTAGATGAAACCCACTTCCTGCAACCAGCAATTAATTTGTCATTTTCTCTAAATTAAGGGTGATTACAAAATTCAAAGCAAAAATATGTAGCGTAGGGCACACATGAATGTATAGAATAGTTCTGTCTGTACCTAATCTTAACACTTGAACACTTGATGGGATGAAAAAATGTTAGCTACACATTATCCTCCTTTGCTTTTGTACTGATAGGTAAAAAATGTAAATGGCAGGAAGTTTTAATTTCCAAAATGTAAAAGCTGGGGTAATTTAATATTGAGAATGATAATATTGAGAATCAAGAAGACCAAGAAAACTTGGTGCAAAAGATGGGGAAAATTCCTGGAATGTAAATGCAATAATTTACTTTTTTGAATATAAATGAAAAAAAAAATAATTTACTTTATTTGTTTTATTATAACTCATGATCAAGGGTGTGTAAAACCTCGCAGTAAGTTGTAATTTGTGGGTAGAAAACTAAATGGCAAATATATCGAGTTTTCATTTTTCATGTGTAGATCGATGATATTCCACAGAGAAATTTTAGTGTTAATGTGTAAGGTCGTTACATGGTGAATTTTCTCGTGATTTTGAAGTATTCATCAAATGTTGAGATTGTGATTTTATGGGTTATTTCTTTGAATTTGAGAAGGAGCCCCAAAAATAAAGACATTTATTAAGTAACAATTCCTTACCATTCTTGGTTTTGTTTCTTTATCTTAGAGCCCTCCTCTGGCAATGGCCGTAGCACTTGATCAACGTCAAGGTATTGCTCATGAGAATAGCAATAAAATTGAGTTTCCTGTTGTGGATGTCGCTGCAGCACTAAATTGGGACAGTGGCATTTTGAAAAGACATTTGAAAAGCCTTGAATGGAACAATTGTAAGTCTGAACCAAAGCATTTCATGCTATTTCATTAATTTGTTTATATTCTGATGGTGTGGGTTGCAATGGTGGTTCAGATGTAGAGGAGTGTCAATTTGTTTTTGTTTTAGTGGGGGGTAAATGGAAACGAACACGCATTTGTGTGGAGTTCCAAGAACTTGGATTTAGAGTATTGGCTCCAGGAATGTTACCTGCAGATGAACTTGATGAAGCGTTGGATGTGCTTCACGAAAGAGTTGAGACTCAGGAACGTGCATGTCTGCTGCAACTTCAATATGCATTTGATGCTTTCAAAAGGTATAAATGTATAAGGAGATATTTACATTTTTATAGTGTAGTTTAGTGGAAATAATATTTTACTTATGTTCCTTTCTTTCTCCTTCAGTGTTGCATATAAATCTTGCATCGAATGTATGGATACTTCAGAAGAGTCACGAAGTGATAGTTTGAAAAAACAGATTCGTGAATATTTTGAGCTACAATCATTGAATTTTGAAGTGAAAATAAAGGTACAGTATGTTTCTAGCGTAAATACATCAAAAAAGTGTTCATTGTTCTTGCCTGTACTGATTATTTTTTCTGCATCTGTTTTGTAGTCTGTTACTTTGTACCAAAACTCAAGAAAGCTTATCAGTGTCTCAATCAGCCAAAAAGTGGATGACCATTTTCATTTTAGCCAAAAATGTTGTCTTAGTTTTGATTAAAATATTAGATAGAATTGGTTCAGTTGATGTGACGATGAAGAATGGCAACTTTAAAGACAAAAAAAAAAATCTTGTTTTTTAGACAAGAGAAAAGGCATTTTAAAAAAAATATTCACTCACTCTTCAACTTAATTATGGATGTACATTCTTAATAATAAATGAATTAATATAAAATAAGTAAGAAATTAATTCCTGATCAAGAAAGGTAAAAAGTTGGAAAGTGATGGTGGAGATTTCCAGACCATTGTTGTTGTTTTCCTCTTTCTTTTATTATAAAAATTTAATCTTTACAACTTGAGTTGTAAAGATTTTTTTTATTTGCTTGTTTAATCCTTGGAGTTCAAGTTTTGTAAGTTGTTGAACTTCACTTTCATTGCAACATTGTTTTTACTTTCTCACTACATACATAGAATAGTATAGAGAAAGTTATGAAATGTTGCAGTGAAAAACTGAAATGTTTCAGCAGAAAACTTGGTATTGTGAGTTCCCAATGTGAAAAAAATGGAAAATTCTTGTTTCTTTATGTAGTAAATAACTTCCTCTAACACATGTAGTCATCAAGGACATTTTGTGGTTCTTTGATATCGATAAAAATGGTAACAACAAAACATTCTCTCATCCGTCTGTGAATAGCCATAGGAGCTAAACCATAAGCAGGATTTTCGGCAGAATGGATATTTCATGATTGATCTGGTTGATGTCACAGCCTCTTAAATTTGAAAAGGATATTTTAATTTTTGGGTGTATTTTACATGAAGCCTTAAGGACTTCATCAAATTTTTCTCAACAATGACTCCAAATTTTGTTTATCTGATAGGATATTCCAATGGATATTTTCATTGTCAACAAAGTATATCTTTTTGTCTCTGAATTACTGATGAAAATAACGTTTATGTCTTGTTGCAGGAGGCATTGATGCATGAAGAGCAAGTGATAACTGACACTCGCCAACTAGTGTGCAGTTATCCTGACACCACATTCACAGGAAGAGCAGTAGCTCGAATATTCCATGGTATTGAAAGTCCATGTTTTCCAGCTCGATCTTGGGGTCGTTGTCGATTTTGGAGAGCCCACCTCAATGAGGATTTCAAACTGTTGGTTAAAGTTGCGACTCGAGAAATTTTGTCTTTGAGGTAAAATGACAGATATACTTGGTTTTGGTAATTGATTGGTAATTGGAAACATTGCATAAGGGTCAGTGTTCTGTTTGTGTGATGTTTTCAAAGAAAAGAGAGAAATAGGCTGTCTAGCAGAAACAATTTTTTATTCAAAGTGTTCGTTCATAGGCTAGTCATATTTGGTGTTGTTTTATCATCAAATACAAGATATTAACAGGACACAGAACTAAATGTAAGAAGTTACATTGGTTATAACATAGAAAAATAGGTTTTAATGTATGGAAATCGGTTTTAAGGTAGATAACACTTTTCATTACTAGTAATTCCAATAAAATGTCCTACTCTACAAATTTTAATGTCTTTTTTCATGATTTTTTTAGAATTATGGTGAATTTTATGTTTATTCTAAAAGTAATAGATTTTATCATCATGTGTCATGTGTGATGTTAGAATAGAGAATGTATTTGGGCTCTCGAATCCATTTGTTGACATGAGTAGATGACTAATGGCATATTTTTTTATGTAAAACTAACAAGTGGGGACAATTCAGCACAGATATAAGCAAACAGCCTTATATCTGAGAATAATTAAAATCTGTATTTCGGTATGTTTTTTCTTCTAATGATTCTCAACTATTTTAATAAAGCTCTACTCATTGGACGACTGAATTCAGAGAGAAATTTTATGAAGAGTTGTGTTAAACAGTTTAACAACACTTTTTTTGTAAAAAAAGTTCAGTTTTATTGCATTGAATTGAATGTTTCCTTGAATGTAAGTCTTGTTTGAACATTTTAATCCAAATTTAAGATTGACATTTGAAGACTGTGATTGCATGTCAGGGCCATGTAATTCTGATAGACTAATTAAGTGTGGTTGTTGTGTTGATTTTCTTGAAAAGAAATCTCATTCTTATTTTTAATTAGAAAATATTTCATTTAGTGACAGGCTTTTACCTCAGTAATAAAATACTCTTAAAATGGGAGAGACCGAGACTCAAGTTGTAAAGATTAAATTTTTATTGCACCTTTTTCCCTGAACAGTTAAATAAATGTGTTAATTTTGTGAATGAAGATTTCAGTAACTGCATCATTACCTGCGAGAGTTGATGCGATGATGCAATGTTGAAACTTTTATAAACACAAACATGTACACTAGTTAAAAGTATATATTAATGCTCCCTGAAAAGTTTCTGAATTCATTCTTTTTTTTTGGCCACTCTAAAACTTCATGTGATATGTGGGACTCATTGCTGTAAAAATACTGGATAATCAAATACAAAATGTAAATTGTAGATTTTAGTTGGCACTTGGGGCAAAGTCAGTTTCAGTCACCTTGCTATATATTCAGTTGTTGACAGCCAGAAGGCATTGGCAATTTATCAAGTTAAAAAATTGTTCATTAAATTAGGGCTTTCAGTGAACAAGAAAATAATTTTAATAGTGTTGGCTGATCGTGTAAAATGAGACTATTAATCTGAGAAACATACAAACTTTGACCATTCCAAAGTAAAGAACCTAATGTAACCTACAAAAAAATGTGTACAGTCTTGTTGTACAATGTATTACTTTGTACGTTGTGTTAAATTGAAGTATATTGTACAGTGACTATTGTACCTTGTATGTTAACTGAATGGTTAATTGCCCAAATTTTTAAAGTGAATTCACAGAACCAAAATGCTTATTACTGTTTTAATTTAAAATTTCAGTATTCATGAACGATTACTTTGCCCCAGAAAGGTGGCAACTTTACCCTGGAAATTTTGAGATCTCAATTTTTCAATGTGATTGTTCCCACATTTTGTTGAAGAAATTGAGTTAGAATTGGAAATGAAACCAACACAAATTCTTCTAATTGTTGTATGGTTTGCTTGGGTATGTCTTAAACATTTGTGAATGTATTTATGTTCTTAAGGTAATAAACATTGGTGTTATGGATTTGATTATTTAGCACGTATATTCTCTCACCATGTTTTTGTATAGTGAATGTCTGCTTAGGCAATGAAAATTCCTGTTATTTCTTTGCCTCAAGACTAGAGAAAGTGGCTTCCCAACATGATTTTTAAATCATAAGAAGAGGAAGATGTTCTCAAAATGTTCAAAAAGTAAAAAAGTAAGATTCCCAACTTCCAGTACATATATTGTAGATGTTAAATATCAGAATTTAAATATTATAGCACAAAAGTAACTTTTTTTGCGTGGACTGGATTTTAGTTGTGGTCTGTTTCTTGTTCTATATATTAATTTTATAAACAGTAATAACATTGAATAAAAGAATCTGTTGTTGAGACAATAACTCAACACACAAAAGGAGTACATGAAGCACAAGTGTTGAACATCACTTTCTGAATCCCTTGTTCATTATATTAAATAATTCATCTGATAGGATTAGACTAGACTGGGGCTTATGGCTAGTGTCAAATCGAAAAAGAAAAAGAGAGGTGATATCAATTTTTTATTTGAAACTCTTGTAATATTTTTGGTTTATTCATTAATTTAAAACTTCACATACAAATTGTAAAAATTCAGTACTGGAATATGAAAATAATACAGGAAATGATTCTTAAGACTTTATGTACAATTGAAACAAAAAATACAAATACAAGAAAGTCCTTTTTGAGAAAATAAAGAATGAAAATGTATTACATTGCATTGTATAAGAACTTCAGACTCCTGACAATCTTTTCTTTTTAGAAAAAATCACCATGTATGATATTAAAAATACCATAACTTGTATCCATCCATGCACCAGTGATTAAATAGCAACTTGGAACGTTTGTGTGACATTTACAAGAAGTAAATTCTTTGTTTTCTTTACCCTTGGATGCAGTCCAAACATTGTGGCAACGAATCTGAAATTCCCTTTTCAGATACAAGGGCTGTCCTGGGTCTCCTTGCTTCGATCCGTTCTTTTAGGTTGTGTAGCCACTTAAAGAGACATGTAGCACATACAATATTTCTTTCATTGCATGTAGTGTTTTCTGAGTGAAAACCACTTCTTAAGTAGTAACCTCTACTTGACTCAAAGCCTTTACTTTATTACTGGACTGTCATTAGAATCCAGTATTTAGAAGTATTAGCTCACAACGCTCACCCGTTCAACATACGAGCAGTAAGCCAGTTCTTTCCTATGAGCACGCAGTAATCTTTCATCTTGCATTTTGCCAATCTTGATCATGAGCTTGTCTGATTGACAATAGGCACAAAACACAGACGTGATGAGGTGCAAAGGAGATCTATAGACTAACTTTGAAGTTCTTGGAAGAAGTTTGTTCTTTTTGTGCACATAGGCATGGCAAATGAGCTCGAATACAATCAACAGCACACTTGCCCATGCTGGGAACAAAAATACTGTCGGGAGCATGAAAAGTATTGGACTCATGTTTGCTGAGCAAGCCATTTTGTGTTGTAAGCAGTTCATATGAGGCATTTTGGATACCGGAGCTTCAGGCGGTTTCGCAAACGATGGATCAAATTTAATATCACCGATCTCCTTCTTTGTAAGAATGCTTTTGGGTATCTGAAAGGGCTTCTTTTTAGCAGTAGGCTGCCCCTCCGGTTCCCCAGTCTCGGCATCCGTGGGTTGAGAGGGAGGCGGCGGTTGAGGAGGGTGGCGGTGAGGACACGGCTGGAGAGCCGTCACCGCTACCTCCTCACCAGTCTCGTGATCCAGGCATGGTTCTCCGGTTTCCATGTCTTCCTCACGAACAAGTAACTGCATCCCAACTGCAAAAAATAAAGTTAATAGTAGTAGAGTATCAAGAGAAAGTCTTCGGATGAAATCCTATTGCAACCAGAGTTAAAGGAAGACCGAAGACAAGATGGAAAGATGTCATAAATGATCTCAAGACTATGAAAATTAGAAATTGGACCGTGAAAGTGAACAACAGAAAAGAATGGAAGGTCATAGTTGAACAGGCCAAAACAATTAGCAAATAATGTTGTTGAGCCTCACTAAGAAGAAGAGTATCGAGAGAAAAATAAACGTGGGAGTAATTAGAGTTCTTGGCTGTCCGGAAGGCGAAATGCATTTCGTCTCCGAAGAAGGTCGCAGTATGACGGCCGAAACCGAAACCTGGAGTAGGCTCTTCGGGCAGCCAGTAGCCCTTCCGGACTGTATCTATTTATTCCGTTCGCAGAAATTATGCTTTCATATACTTTTTGGTTCAGAAATATTATTTGCAAATATCAGATTGTTCCTTCAGGTTCATCCTTCAAACTGGGTAGAACTTCATTTTGTTGGATTACATATTGTTACTATTACATTGAAGCAGGGTAATTACAACAAACCCTCATTAAACACGAATTCCATGGGACCGAAACAATCGGAGTTCGTGTTATGAAAATTCCTATTAACCGAGTATTATAAACGTCCGTATTACCGTAACTCCTTACCGAGACCGAAGTTTTGTTCGGCACGGAGAGAAATGTTTAGTTCATACAATTAATCACGTAATAGATTCAACTACACGGTATAGTAGATGTTCGTAGAACAAAGTGCTTAGTCAAGTTCACGAAACTGCTGCTTAGTTAAACACACTAAATGCAAGTATAGTAATGTTCACTAAACAGGTCGTACCCGGCATGAATGGCAACTAGTGGAGAAAACTAAACGAATCTTTGGCTTAACTAATACATTGAGTAATATTTACTAAACAGTGCAGTGAAAAATAACTAAAGGAAACGTGAAAGGAAGTACTTTCTTTCTCCCCCCAAGCAGGTAGCAACTGCGGTTCCGCAACGGTCACCCATCCTACGGCCCCGTGGACTTGCACTGCCTTAATCTCGGTTACCTGACAGACCCTTGCCTAGCACAGCAGTTACGGACGCAAGGCTGTTCGCTTCAGGCTGTCGACGGTATTTCTACCGTTAGTTTAGAGAATATAACATAATTATTGAAAACCAATAAAATACTAAACACGCCATTTATATAGCGTATAATACTATATACAGCGTTGAATTTTTACACTTCAGACGGGTTCTATAACCATTTCAATTGGTCAGGTTGCTGAGAATGCGCGCTTACTAAACAGTATTTAGTAAACAGTACTTACTAAACGGTGTTTAGTAAGTGTGGAGACATGAAACGTAGATCTCACCAAATGATTTTATCTACGAAACAAGAATAGTGCCACTGACAATTCTCTTTGTTCATTCACTCACGATTATGAATTGTTTGATTTGCTAGACGAAATTAAATCATGTTTAGTGAATCTTACTACACGAATAATTGTATTTACTGTACGATCGTTTACTAAACATATTTAGTACATTCTACTACGTTTCTCTCAGTGGGGTTATGCGAGTTGGTGCTAACGACGGCTTACTGTCTTACACTGAGGGAAAAAAATTTTAAGGCAAGTTTAAACAGTATAATCCACGATGGAATTTTTTTATAAACGACGACGTTCAGAATGTTTATTAAAAAATTTTGTGTTGTGTAATTTCAGCCACTTGATGTAGATATTTGAGTGTGTTTGCAATACCTATCTATCTTTGCAATTTCTACCTAAATGTTTTTTTTTTTTTTTTGTCCCACATGTGTACGTAAGCACTAGATAATTCCAGAGACTTACGTTTTAGATGTATACTGGTTAGATCAAAAGAAAACTATTGTTTTTTTGTAATCAACTGGTGACATTACGTCACTCCCGATGAACACTTTTTAATTTTACTCTTTTAACCCAACACTAGAATTTTAAAGAGAGTTGCAGGTGTCAGAGACGATCCGGACGCAAATTGCAGAGAGGCGGTCCGATTGATTGATGTTTCCGGGCGCGTCAACTACTTAGGTCATTAGTACCGTAAGAGTAGTGCGTGTTTTTTTCCTCGGGAGGTGGCGATCTTTTCCCCGCCGGATGGCGAGATCTGGCGCAGACCTACCGTCGACTAGTGGGGTTTTCCCCTCAACCAGGTATCTCCCACCAGCCGGGACAAGCTGAAAGCTCCCGGCATGTGTGGTATTGTAGTGCATGTTAATGTGTGTAAGAGGAGAGGATAGGACAAGGCAGAGGAAGGAAAGATCGCGCGCGGTCCGTGACCCGTTTGCAAGGGTACTGTTCCGGCATTCGCCTGGTGTTGAACGGAGAAACCACGGAAAAACTACCTATCAGAGCAGCCGGCTGCTAGAATTCTCCTCCAGACGGTCCGAGGGAGTGCCCCCAAGTGCACGTGTCTGCTGCACTTGCATCCTCTCCCCACTCCTGCTGCCACGCCACCGAATGGACACACCCCTTTCCGGCCCACGCGACGCTAATCGTCCCCTCGCCGCCTCCTTTTTACCCACGACCGAAAGGCGCCTTGCAATTATGGCCATTACATAAGCGAGAGCGGCCTTCGCGTTGAAGAAAAGAAGCAAAAAATCTGGACTGCGGGCACGTGTCATACAGAGAAGTTCTCAGGGATAAGATTGTTCTTCTGTGTTCTCAGACCTATATCCGGGTACGTTTTTGTACCAAGTACCTCCCTCATTCGTCAAGAAAAATTCAAATGAAATACGGGTAACTCAATTTGTGCTACGGCGTGGATATGTTTATTTTTTTCAACCCACTTGCTGTTGGTAAAGTGATTAGCTTGTTTTCAAAGCATAAAACACTAAATTTTAGGTACTGCTATTATAATTAAATTCTTGGTAGGAACGCGTCCTTTGTATTCAATGAACATTTCATTTCAAATCTGAATTTCGTTTCATTTAACGTAAAATTGGCCATATTCGGGTAATGTGGCACACCCAGTCAAATAAGTAGGACCTAATGCTTGATGATAATAAAATTGTTGCGGGGTAACGGGGGCACTACCTCAGTCAAAAATCCGTTGATAAAAATAACATTCATGTATAAAGAATAACAAATAAACATTAACATATGAATTCGTTATTCTCTAAAAAGTAGCTAAAATGGGTTTGTGGTACCACTAAGCCCACTTCTAAAACGGTATGTGTTTGTGTGTCTATATATAGGATGGGCCTTTTTAATCTATCGGAGCAAATATTTCGAAAATTTCACATCGAATCAAAAAGAGGGGGTAATAGAAGTTGCTTGTTTTCGTAGTGGACATCCAATGATACCAAACTCTACCTCCTACCCAATCCCCTTGGGATGGGAAGGGGGAAGAAAAATCTTAAATGGGGGTTCCTATTTAAGATTTTTTCTTCCCCATTCCACACCTTCGGTCCAGGTCGAAAACTGCATCGACCATAATTTAGGTAAAATAAGCATTTTTTCGGTCTCTGGCTCACTTAATTGAAAACGTATTTATTTTATCACCACCTGTCCTTGGTACATAGCTGCACGCATCTCTCCGTCGTGCGACCAAATCCTGGTCCTGATTCCGTTCTAGCAGACCGTAATCATAAATCAAATCAAACCGTATTCCGGACGTGTGCAGAGCTCAAAGGTTTATCTGCCTAATAATGGCGTAACGTTCGGGCCCAGGTAAAAGTGGGCCTATTTTTAGGCTGATAGTTTTGCGATTGTAAGAAATATTAATTACTTGATACTTTGTGATTGTTGATGCAATAAAGGATTAAAAACAGCGTCTTCCAGAAGAACGAGTTTTTTTCCGCTTCGGTAACTTATGTAACCCTGTTTCTAAATTAACGAGGACAGACAAATCATTTGAGTTTTATAACATTAAAATTAATAAAAGGCAGATTTTTCCTCGTCTGGTTAGACAGACCTATGAATTCGAATTTGTAAAAGGGTATTATAAAAGTTATTATTTAAAGTACTAACGCTACTTATGTTTGCTAAACACGTTTATAAAGGGCGCCCGCATTCATTTCGTTACGTTACTGCTGTCAGAGTTACATTGATGATGCATTGATACATTAATCACCTACCTACACCGACATCACGGTAAAAAAAACTTTTTTTCGTCTCAAGAACCATCAAAATGAATTTTACCATTGAAAGCTCGACTTCGAATTTTGTAACGAATCCAATAGAACTACTTTTCCTCTGTACTTAGTTCCTTGTAGAGCCGAGGAAAATTTTGAAAAAAAGTATTTCTCTGTACAAATATTGATCAGGCAAAGAAAATAAACATATTGAATGTTCAAGAAACTGCCTGTTGCTACGTGCTATGGATTTGTTCTGATATACGGAGTATCAAAACTTCGATAAGATAAAGTATAATTAGATGTGAAATCGCGTAGGCTAAGAGTATTATAAAAGAAGAGAGTCTAGAAAATAACATCTTATTCCAAACAGGTTTTTTGATAGTTTTAAGGTCCAGAATTGTCAATTGATTAGTTTTACATGTCTGTCATTTCAGTGCTTGGAAATATTACAATATAGTAAACAATTCAGTAAATTATAATAATAATAATAATAATAATAATAATAATAATAGGATGGATTTCACACAATCTAGTATTACATTATTGTTTATTAAACGGCATATTCTATTAAACTTTTTTCTTTTTTTACAGTTTAAGATGTGATATGTTCCACACTTCACATACGTCACACACACCACACACACGGTTCACACAGAGAGTGGTAGTTCTTTGTTCTGCGGATGTTATGGTGGAGTTCATGTATAGTCAATCGCGTCATTACGTGTCGAAGTTCGAAACCCGATTTCATGCAGTTTTTATTGATCATTGCTTCTGTTGTGTAGAACTCTTCCCAGATGTCTCTTTTTGTTTTCTTTCTTGTAGGACTCTCTGTAGAGCTGTCGTGGTAGGCAGCAGGTATTTTAGACGTATGTCTTCTAGTAGAAATGTTTCTTTAGTGAGTATATACCAGTCTGCATAAGGTATATTTGAATGCACACAGAAATCTTTTGACCCCCTCCAAGGCTTCTAGTTGTTTTTTTGTTAAATGTGGCTGTATTAGATTTATTCCATAGGTGATGATTGGAATTACTTTGGCATCAAACAGACTCGTTGCTGTTTCAAAGGACATTTGCGATATGTACAAAATATCGTTCATACTTCGTATTGCCATTGTTATTCGTTCCTTAATATGCGTTGAGAAGAACTTTCCTGTAGTTTGTAGCGTGATCCCTAGGTAATTCAGTAAATTATAAGTACGAGGCAATGCGTTCTTTGGTTCCTGGATTTGGTGAATTTCGATTGCTTAACAAACGCATTGAATGCCTAGTTCTTTCCTAACGTTGGTTTATTCGTATTCAACATTTGAATATCCATCCATTCAAATGTTTCCTGTTTTAATATTTACTTCGTAGTGTAATCATGAGTCCAATATTGCCATATAATGATAGTTGTACAAAACGTAGGGCTATAACGTAGGTTTATTCGTACACATTTGATTCAATCA
The DNA here is from genome assembly GCA_031308135.1 of Acheta domesticus. Lineage (NCBI taxonomy): Eukaryota > Metazoa > Arthropoda > Insecta > Orthoptera > Gryllidae > Acheta > Acheta domesticus. Next base: position 40,298,959 of record JAHLJT010003656.1, on the reverse strand, counting down.
AAAGCCATCCATTCAAAAGTTTCCTGTTTCAGTATTTACTTTGTAGCGTAATGTCAAATCCAATATCGGTATTTAGTCCACTATTAGTATATACTAATAGTTGTGGAAAAAAGAAAAACTCGAGAACAATTTCTTAATCATTCAGGCGGAGCAATTGCATCCCCAAAGTTGGCACAAACTTCCCCATTTTTGGTTTTCCTCGTCTATTCTTTGAACCGATTCTCCAAAGCCAATATTTTTTGTAAAGTGGGCCCAACTCGTAATTGAAAGAGTTAAAAATCTAGTTGAATATGATTATTGTAATATTCAATCTTGATTTATAAAGAAACGTGAAGTCTGATTACGTCTGAGATCGGTACAATTTTTTTTGGATCGTTGCACTAGGGGCAACGCGACGCCGGTAGCGACATAGGAAAGAGTAACCTCTTTTACTGATATTTATTTATTTATTTATTTGTCAAAAAAAACAGTAAAAACTGTATATGACGTGTGGGGAAAGAAATTTATCTGCGCACATTTTCTTGAGGGCCAGAATAAAAAAAACAACGAAAAAATGAATTTAGAAAATAAATAAATAGATAAACAAATTGTGGCCACGAGGTAAAAGTTCTTTAGTCAATTTTGGGGGAAATTGAGTTAAGTACTGAAACTGCAAGTTTAGTATCTATATTTTATTTTAGTAAAACGACTGAATTCAAATGTTGCCTCCTTAACGACAAAAATGCGTTGGGAAATAGTGTTGAGCATAGGAGAAAGCGTTGGCTCAATAATATAACCCTTGATTTCTCCAAATTAAGATTTTTGACTAAAGAACGTTTACCCTGTGACCACAGAACAGATGCCAACACTGAAAAAAATATTGTCCTTTGTTGAAAATTTCGAAAATGCATGTGCGGTTCATATACTTTCAAATATTCCTTTGAAGTTCGCGTGGCCTCGAATACATCCGGCTCGACAGCAGAATATCAATTTTGGAAAAAAAAATAATTCGGGCATATTGCGAAGGAGCTAATGTTTTCTACCGGGCGTTCACAGACATTGCTTGTAAGAAAGAAGTAAAAAACTATGGCGACCCACGCCGGCGGCAAGCTGCATGTCAGCGAGTGGGGATTTCCTCTCTAGGTATCTCCGCCAGCGGTGCACCGCTCCAGCCGACACAAGCTCTAAGCTCCCGACATGGGTGGTAGTGAAGTGCACGTGTAAGGAGAGAGGTCAGGACGAGCAAGAGGAAGGAAAGATCGCGGACGATCCCTAGCCCTTTTTTGGGGGGGACATTGCCACGGTATTCCGTGGTGTTGATCTGAGAAAGATCAGAGCAGCCGGGTGCTAGGACCCTTCTCCAAACAGCTGAACGCGACGGAGCCATGAAGCTAGTGTTGAAACTTCTGCCATCGTCGGGACTCGCACCTACGAACTGACGGTCAGAATTGCTGCACACCCAACGGCAATGTCGGCTTTGAGCTACCTCCTTCGGTCTAACGAGTAGGTCGATGATAGCATCACAATGGTGGAATGAAAGTTACGAGAAGCGGAAGAGCTCCGAGAAAATGTGCCGAGAGCTCCCTCTATATCCACCTCAATTTCCGCACGGAACGCACGGGGTTCGAACCCAGGCTCCTGCGGAGGAAAGTAAACACGCCAGCCACCCCCCATTTATTTCCGTCGAGATGGATTTTTCGCTGGATTCCAATGTGTCGATGTTGGCAATGCGGCATTCCTAGAGATAATAGGGAGTTTTAGCGTAAGGAGACATGCTTAAACTCTATTGATCACGTGACTGACGACTTTTATACGGTCGTAATGAATAACATTCAGAAGAGTTTTAGCAAATAGCACCATTGCGCTATGCTTTATGACAAAAGAAGCATTTCAAGCGTTGAACAAAGAAGATGCATAATACATAATACAAGAGTGTAGGATAGTGGTGAGACATTTCAAGCACGATACGAGTGCTTGAACAGAGTGTTAGATCCAGTTGTGCACAGAGTTTTAGATTTTGTGGTCCTCCGGAATGAGTATGTAGTCTGGAATTTTGAATCGGCTTTTCTTGAGACGATAGGAAAAATTTTATAACAGCGTTCGTTATGAGCATAAGACGTAACGTAACCCGAAGATTTGATTTGAACTTTTTCGCGAATTTCTTTCCTGTCATCTCTCCAACATTTCCCGTTAATTCTTGCCAGCGTTAGGGAGTTGGTAAGGAATAATTGTAACTGCCTCACATACAAGAATCGGTTTATAACAGAAAAATGCAACCTTTCCTGTTTTTAGGCGGTCATTTTGCCGTTTGTAAGGTGACCGTAGAGACTCCTACAAGCGTGCACTATTTATGAAGGTATAAGATCGTACGTTGGGTCTAAAACGTTATGACATCAAGGTCCGTCACGTGACTTAGTTCATAACGCCGCTACCTTACGCGTGGCGCTAAAACTCCCTAATGTCGAGGTCATTTTACAAAAAAGCCAATTTCATGCGCATGCATTGAGGACAAAACCTGCAGTTCGTTGCTAAGGCGGCGCCTTCTTGTTAAATATCTATACTTCGATTGTTCTTTCTTGGCGTACGGGGGTGTGTCAAGAAAATGGAATAAATCACGGTATTTCGCGTCATTCTCCGTTGTGCCGCCAGGAATCGCATGATCGCCAACATTGCTCGATAGTCGCGATCATGCAACTCCTAGCGGCATAACCGAGAACGACGCGAAATGCCGTGAGATATTCTATTTTATTGACACCGCCCCCCCCCCCCGTGCTCCAAGAAAGAAAAACCGAAGTATATTGTGGCATGGCACGTGGTGTGCCGTGCCACCGGCGCGGCGCGGCGACCGCTGGGCGAAGTTGCGCGCCGCGTCAACGCCTCCCGTTGCTCTTATTGGGCCCCGTTCGCACCTCAAGGCCTCCTCCGCCTGTGCCTGTGGCCGGCGCGAGGAAGGGGTTCATTAAGAGGCCTTTGAGTCGCGGGTCGGAGGGGGGGGGGTCCCTCCTCGCCTCGCCGCCCCCCCGAGGCCAAGGGCACGTCCCCTCACTCCCCCCCCTCCCACGCCCCGCTCCCACCCGCGCACACGCGCTTCCACGTGTTTCGCCTGTACCGAGTGCGTGCGATGTCACCTTTTCACACTCCAAGAGCAGCGCAAGAAACTTCAGCACAGAGCGAAATGGCGAATATGTTACCTTCACGGAAAATCCAGACGTCGACATTTTTGAACTGGGAGAGTGCTGTACGAAACTTTTGATAACTTTCAAATGGCTGACAACCGACCGTTTGCGATATGGAATGTCTTAAGTGCTGAGACGATGTTGATAAAAATGTACATTTTGTTAACATCCTTCCTTGTTTTGTTTGGTTTGTTTTCGTCTGCACATCAACACCTAAGTTTCTCCAGCTAAACATTCCTCATGTTATGTGACTTTTAAAAATAATCCAGAGCAATAACAAGAACAAATTTGGGCTTTTAATTCTCGAAACTTCGAAGCCCTCAACATTAAAACAAACGACTGTCATAAAAATATTCACTGGCAGCTGATTGTAGTTTCCTAAAGTTAGGGTTGCCATCCTTCCGGATTTGGCCCGGAGACTCCTGGTTTCAGGAGTGATCTCCGGGCCCCGGGTTACTTCTGAAAATCTCTGGGTCATATAAAAAATGAAATTCAATATCCAGACTATATAATTGAAACTTGGACTGCTCGCCAAAATCAGAATGCCTTCAATTCATCTCTAAGAATCAGTTCATCACAAAAAATAATGTACTTATATTGTTGTAATAATAATAATAATAATAATAATAATAATAATAAATGCATTAGTGACATTATAACTGTATTACCGTTATGAAATAATTAATCGTAAAAAGCGGTATATTATTTTATAATAAATGTCGATTGTGAATTTATGTATTTACTTTTCGTTAATTCATCCTCCACCCCCACCCCCACCCCCCGGTAATTAGTGATCTCCAGGCAGAGGCGTATCTACGGTATGGCAGACATGGCACGTGCCATGGGTGCCACTCACAAAGGGCGCTATTTACAGTATAGCCGCTAAAACAAAAAACAACAACAACCCTAATTTAAAGTATCCTGACAGGGGCGCAAATCTGATGCTTCTCATGGGCGCCTGAATACCTAGATACGCCTCTGTCTCCAGGTCGTGTGTTCTTCGACGGTGGCAATCCTACCCAGAGTCTATTTTGAGCATTAATTTGCGGCTCGTCTTCTCGACCCTGCAGCGTAATGTAGGAGGGAAAAGAAACGCTGCGCAAGAAGCGCAATCAAAGCAGTCGGGGCTTCAGGGCACGGATTAGTCCTCCGGCCTTCAACGCGCGAAACGAGCAGTCGGCGACGCAGCGGCCAACTTCTGTCTATGCTTGGGCTTTTTTATTTCTTGGCGAATGGGAGCTTGGCTTCACGATGCAATATCTCACGGTATTTCGCGTCGTTCTCGGTCGTGCCGCTAGGAGTCGAATACTCGCAACTTTATCGAGCAGTACTGGCGATAGTGCGACATCTAGCGCGCACGATCGAGAACGACGCGTAAAACCGTGAGATATTCCATCGTGATGACTAGAGACCGAATTTTTATGTAATTACATATTTTTTGTCTTTCTACTTACCGTTGTCCAAATTGTAATCTTGGCGAATCATCGCCCTCCTAACACAATACCCAATTTTTTCGTTACATATTTTTACATATTTAATTCTATTTTACATATTGTACTGTTTTCGTAGTATTTTTTCTTATTCTATCAATTTTATTACATATTTTTTATAAAAAGGGTTTCTTATCAGTATTTTTTCGTTCATTTTGGTGAAAGGTAGGTGTCAAAAGTATTACTGACACCCCGTTTTGTGACCTGTAACCTTAATTTCCGAAAAAAAAATGCGACCGCCTGACTTCGATGAAAATGTTGCATGCTGCAGTGTATGTTTACTGGACGTAGATATCGCCAATTTGTGCGATGCCTCTTGCGAATAGTCTCGCTGCTAAACTATACGGTCCTGGATAGATGAAGCGATTACTATTGACAAGGAAGTTGTACGACGCAGTGTGCGTCAACTTAGCGTGTCCAAAATGTTTTAATTTTAAAATTTATTTAGGACTTTTTTCTCAATCTAATTTTGTGCTAAGTAAATGGTTGTTTAAGTAGAAAATTTTAATATTACATATTAGATACAATTTTACATATTTATTACATTTTCATAACATATTTATGTTCATATTTTGATGTTTAATACTACATATTTTTCCGGTCGCTAGTGGTGACAAGCCCCCATGCGCCAAGCAATAGAAACCTAAGTATATACTGCGATTTTTCTAAGAGCGACCCTCAAGGCCACTCAAATCCCATCTTCGCGATGGAATATGTCACGGCTTTTCGCGTCTTTTCTCGGTCTTGCCGGTAGAAGTCGCAACATCGCAAGCACTGCTTCATACGGTCGCGATTGTGCGAAATCTAGCGGAACGACTGAGAAAGACGCGAAATGCCGTGACATATTCCATCGCGAAGATGGGATTTGAGTGGCCTTGGGGGTCGCTCTTAGAAAAATCGCAGTATAGTCCTTCGGCCTTCAACGCGCAACGTGGAGTCGCTGACGGAGTGACGGCGGCAGCGAACTTCTGCCTTCTGCCCCACGACCTTGGAGGGGGGGGTGCTGTGGTGACGTAAACATACGGGTATACTGCACACAGAAAGCAATGTTAACTGTCGCGTAACAATGTAGAATAGTTTATTCTTCAACGAGCGTAGAATGATTGATATTCACAAGTTGGTTAATGTCGCTCCTTATGTCGCTCCTGTCGTAATTTCTACGAGTGAATAATAGCCATTCTATGCAAATACAAGACTATACTTTCTCTGCAACTGATGTTTTTTAAAAAAACATGGTTTCCTTAACCTTACAGAACACTCAATGTTCTCTGACCCTAAGAAACAGCAACTCGCATACTGTTTCGTGGTTCACCTGCCTTACTGCAGTTGCAACCTGCTGCGCCGGAGCACTCTGCCGTGTCCAATGAACTGAAACGAATTTGATTGATTGAGTGATGACATGTGGAATCGTCATCAGTACTGAATTCGATAGCGTGCAGAAATGTTTACATTCTGGAGTAGTGATAGAGAAAATAGCTAACGGCCTTCATGGGAGTCTCCGCCGGGTGACACGAGGGCCACGCCCCTCCCACATCTCTTGGTGAATGGAATGGACTGGAGGGACTCCCCGGTAATCTGTACCTTATTTATTGAATCGTACCCCAAACAAATTTTCCTCTGATAAGGCTCACGTTGTTGCTTATTCAATTAGCGATACAACGGTTTTGTTTCGCATGGTCCCTGCCTTCATTGTATAAGGTCATATGTGTATCCCAGAGGTAGTTTGGAACAATGTTCATTTTATGCCAAAAAGGTATATTTTAATACACTTTTTTAATTGTCAAATGACATGTTGCTCTTCCTGAAGGGATTTAGAACTACTACTTTAAAAGACAATAATAAAAGTTAGAGGCTGTCAAAACAACAGCATGCCCCAGTGAGTGGACACAACATATTTAAACTGCTCTCCTGTAAAATTATGCAAATGTGACAGAGTCCTGGTACCATTGCGTTGCTGAAATTAGTGTGACTCTCATTTTCGTCTATTCCCTGAAGAAACATAAGTATCAGATCAAATTATTATAAAGGTATTAGGGGAGGGTTGCTCCTGTAACACAGTGTACTCCTGAACAGCAACTTTCATACCACGTCACTGCCGTCTTGGGGTTACTATTCATGTTAGTTGTTCGCCATGTACAAGGAAGAAGCCTCATCTTCCCTCTTCCCACAAGCTCGTTAAAAATATCAACTCCTTTACAATGTTTTGATCGGAAAGTATTGTAACTGAGTTGATCTAAAGTGATAGAAATAAGTAGTCAAAAAATCCTTTTTTCAGGAGAAGCAAATTTATATCCATCATTGCATGACAATTTTAACAGGAAAGACGAGTAACTCTAGCTGCTTACTAACGGGATTTGCTGTCCTTGGCTCCAAGAGGTTACTACGCAATAATGATAGAAATAAACACTTATTTGCGAATCCTGAAAAATTATTTTATGACTTACTGGTATTGTAAGCAAAATATTAATTTTTAACCATTACAAAACTAATCTTCCATTCCAAACGCTACAATTTTGATCTCTCGTACCTTGCAAATGTCGGAGCTTTATCATTACAACCTGGTCACTGACGGCGCACGATATTTCCTGTCTCTTTCTTGACCTATCTCCACCCCTTATTTACACACACTCGTACATGCATTACCGTACATGCATGCACACTCGTACACATTACGTACCTACGTGTACTGAGACCTGTCGGGAACGTAGAGCGTGTTCTGACTAGGACGGTGCCCGTTGGAGGAAATACCTGGAAATAGGAGACCCTACAAATCGACGTGTAGGTCAGCGCCGGATCTCCCGTTTCAGCTAGGGAGGAACACCGCTACCTGCCGCTACATTCACTAGACTAGGCAGGCTAGACACGTTCCCGGAAACATCAACCAATCAGAGCGAAGGCCGCGTCCTAGGCACAGGTGCCGACGTTTCGCCCGCCATTCTGCGACCTTCCTCAGGGCGAAATGCGAGGTCATTTCGCCCTGAGGAAGGTCGCAGAGTTGCGGCCGAAACGTTGGCACCTGTGCGTATAGTGCGATTTTTCTAACTTTGCCCCTCAAGGCCCGTCTTCACGATGGAATATGTCACGGTATTTCGCGTCTTTCTCATTCGTGACGCTGGCTTTCCCATGATCGCGACCGTATCAAACAGTGCTTGCCATCATGCGACATCTATAGAGCGTCCAAGCATTTGATTGCAGTACAGAGCTTATGGAGAACAGCGTTGTCACTTCTCAGCAGCGCTTACACGCAACACTCGCCGTGCTTGATACTCGGACTGACAGGAAATTTTGCCAGCTTGTTCAGCACCTTTTAAAATCCATAAATATTGATTTTTGAAGAAAGAAGCATCGCAAGTAGTGATTTTGCGACAATTAGTATTCATACTTTTCATGACCTGCAGCCTGTCGAAGTGCGGAAATCGCCGCGCCCCGCCGCTGTCGTCAGGGTCTGAGCAGCACCCTCTCCCTGGAGAGGGTGCTGGTTAAAAACGGGTGTTTACATGACAGGTTCGGAAAGACAATAAGGTCGAACACATACGTGGAATAATCCAAATTCAATTATTGCAAAGATACGAGCCTCTGAAAATGGTATCTCGATATGAGACAAATAAATAAATACATTTCACTTTTGCTTGTTAGAAACAAAATTTTCACAATAATGGGTTCTAACACGTAAGTGTAGATGGCGTTGATTCTAATAAAAAAAGTTTCAAAACAATAACATCAAGTGCACTGTATGTAAGTTTATTTTTCACGTTTCTTAAAAATAGCTCTGGTTTACGACTTCGGTAAAAGGAGTATACTGTGCCGATGAAACTGACATCGATTGATAAACCGTTTTTGGCACTGCCGATGCAATTTTGCTCGTTGCAGGAAGCGCGGAAAGGTTTTGATGCAAAACGTCTCTAATACACTATTTCTAATACTCCCTAACACTTCAAAATTTTAATAGGATGTGGGTTCTGCTTGGTCTTCTACCAGCTGGCGAAATGTTGAGAATGTTTGCTGCACTCGCTTCCAATACCGTATGTCCCAAGAAAGGGGAGCTGTCTTCCCACGGACAATAGACGTTGACAACTCAGGGTTTCGCCAGTCTCTGAGTGTGAAGGTCACAGACAACAAAGTTATTTTTACTACTTTATTCATAAGCAAGATGGGATTTCGGCAGGGGGTTTCACCCTTCCTTCAGTTACGTACCACTTACAAGCCTGGAGCAAATTAGAATACCACTTGAACGGAAATAATTTCAAAACATGTTAAATAGATGGCTTAATATTAGAAATTAAAGATTTTTGATAAAAAAATATGTATTATTTTTATTAGAATTATTATATAAAAACAGACCTTTAAATGAAAGTTAAAACTGAAATATAAATAGCAAAAAAAGTCCAAATCCAGTTGGAACATTGTTAATTCATCACATACTGACGAGGCTTGAATTGTTTTGCGCGAATGACATCGATATCAAGGTCAATATTGCTAATTTTCAGTCCCAAGTCATTTTATACGTCCAAATATATCTACTTTTTGACGTAAATAAAGGGAAAATACCCATTCACAAAGGTGAGATGACATGGATGGTATCAAATACTGAAAGGGTTTGTGCGAACAATGCATAATATTCTTTTCGAACACTCAGCTAATAATTCATCTCATATTTGCATTTGAAAGCACATTTTACGACAACTACTGGTTGAATGTCTTTGGCATTAATATTATTAACTGTAAAATTGATAATTCATTTTTAGGTATGTTTAAATGTATTTCAGTTTTTAATAAGTGAAATTCAAAAATAAATACTCTATTTTTCTTTTCACATCGCTTGTTGAGAATCGCTGAGAAGTATTCAAGATCACTGAGCGACATGAAATGTTCGTTCGGTGCGCATGAAATATTGTTTTTATTACTAACTCAAGAACCATGATTCATACAGAAATGTGGTTGGTCTCATATCAAAATTTGGACTTCCCTTGTCATTTCATCCGCTGGGTGTTTGTGCTTTTCTGCAATAATAAAAAAGTTTCTCGCATAGTGAAAATTTAAGGACGTCAAAATGTAGAAATATGCATTTGGCTATCATTTATAATTAATTTCATGGAAATTAAACCATAAAACTAAATTACAAAATAACCACCACATTCATAAGAGTTCTGGGAATAACTAGTAAAAAACTCAATTGTCTAAGATTAACACAACTGAAGCTATCGTTGAATGAACTTGTTAAGTATTTGCGCGTGAAACAAGATGGTCGAGTCGAATAACCCCGAGCCTCCTGAATCGGCAACACAGCTTGGGGTAGAAAGAGAGAGTCTTATGTAAAATTGTATTGGATAGAAAGAGAGGGCAATACTCCATAAGACGCTGTACTGCAATCAAATGTTTGGATGCACAATAGCAGCAGTGCCGAGAAAGACGCGAAATGCCGTGTGATATTCCATCGTGCGCTTGAGGGGTTGAAGTTAAAAAATCGTACCATAGTACGCGGCGCGCGTTTCCCGAAGAGCGAAGTAGCTATCGGCCAAGCAATCGAGCTGTGGAGAGGCGAGGAGTGTCGAGGTGTCTATGACGCTCCGAGGGAGTGGGCGGGTGGGTCCGCCGCAGCTCCGCAAACGTGATAGCAGCGTGCAAAGCCAACGAGCGCACTCCGGCACAAACAGCTCAGATAAGGATTGCGTCAGAGCCACGCATCAGGCCCAGTTGACACCTTTGCTGCCATTAAGTATCTAATCTCTCCTGCCTCTTTAGGCCCGCCGCTCTGGCAAAAGCCTTGCCCAAATATCGCCTTTCAGTACACGTAAAATCCAAATTTCAAATGGGAAATGTTACCGTTTGTTTTCGTACTCATTTTGATAGCAAGCACATATCAAACCTAGATAATGTAAGGGGTTTCCAATGTGAAGATTTTGCCGAAAGAATAAAGAGAACAAGATGTAAAATATCTGAAAATATTTCTTCACAATACAGTCGAGATGAGAACTGTACGTCTTCAGCTTTGCCTTCAAGATACGTAAGTCACATAGTATTCCAAGAGTTTATTTATTTAACATAAAAAACAGTTTAAAATTGTTTACTACGGAGAGAAGAGTTTTCTGTACACGTTTTTTGGGATCCCAACCCTAACCCATAAACAAGTTGAATTCAGAATATAGAATAGCCAAAAAAAAAAAGTGAATAGAGAATAGTGAAGCTGAAGGAGATCGACTTCGTACAAATTTCCTGCCATTGTAATTACCTGCAAATATACCGCCATATTTTATTATAGATAATACGCTGTAGAAAAATAATTTTCATGAGAGGCGGAAGAGTATTGACGTTCTGCCTAGCTATAGATTAGGCACCCTCTTAAACAATTGAGTTAAAATTACTCAAATTCTTACTAAGTATTCGTAAGGCGAGAAAGTAAAAACACCGAATAGTCTGTGTACGAAAAACAATTCACATAATATTAGAATTTTATTGAAAACATTTATATTTAAAAGTTAATTACATTACAAAAATGTGTAAATACAATAGTCTCGTTTATCCTACCGTCGGTTACTCCACATTTCATTTTATGCGATGTCCCACTGCAAAAATGGAACGCTAAAATGAAACCGAAGTAACCATTCTACTTTTCGCGCAACATATCCCTGGTTGTGAGGATACACCTTAGCAAGAAGTAGAAATTTGGACGAAGGATGGTTATCAGTATGAAAAATCTTATGAAATTGTCGCTATTACAAGTTGTGGTGGCAACGCAATTTAAAACCAAGCTCAAGGACCAACTGATGAGTCTCCCAGAATTTTACAGTGACTACGTTAAATCTGTAGAAACTAAATAAATACAATGAGCAGCATGAAGAAGCTACTGGAATCGACAAAATGATGCTGAAAGGATGGCGAGATATTTTAGTGAAGCAACGACATTCGTCGGTAACGAGAGCACCTCAACTTTTTCTTTAAATCATCACAATACTGAACTTTTTAGGACTGTCAAATTCATTTCAATCATTTCTGTAAATGGGGTTATTTATTAATTTGTTTTGTTGTGTTGTAGTGGTGAAAGATTATTATCAGGTTTTTAATGTTTAAGATTATAATGCAGGTTGGCCCTTTATTATTAGGTGTACTTAACATTACCAATGACCACAACGAACCGCCAATTACAGATATAAATACCAATATAAATATAGGACCAGGCAGTGGCGTAGGCTCAATGTATGCGAGTGATGTGTTACATCCCCTAGTTTTCCACCACAGTATCTCCCTCTATTTCTCTATTCCCTCCCGCCATTTATGTGCGCGGTCCATTAGGCGTTAGTCTCCTCGCTGGATGTGACAGACCGAGAAACACTCACTTCGTTGGCGAGGTCATTGAACTCACGTCCATGCGCTGTGTGCAAGCTGCGTGGTTTCGGCTGCCGGTGATGTGACATAGCTTCTCACATCAAAGGCTTCTCATTGGCGTTCGTGTATCCCCTCCCAATAACCTTCCATACCCCATCCTCTGATGCCCTTCTCTCTCTAATAATTCGGCAGCACGCCTGGGAATCCCAGCAGTCACGTGCCACTATTGTGGCCCAGAAGCGGGGAACGGGGGTGACGGCACGACTGTCTTTCTTCACAAGTCAAGCAAGTCTGCCAACTATGCTTAAGCATATTTCAACCTGATTCAGTACAACTGGGTAACACGATGTGTGTTAGCAGGCCTGACAAAACAAGATCATCATGTAAGGAAATGGTATGACAGACAATCCGTGAACTCGAAACGGTGCGCGCGATGTTATTTCGTCCGTCATGTGAGTCTTGCATTCTACTAAATGCTGTAAACTACTGAATGTGCGTTAAATAGACTACTTTGCCTAGTTGGTGATATGTTAAAGAGAATCGTGAATTCGAAATTGTAACGCGAAAGAATAAAACTTGCGTGTGTGTGTGCGGGTGCGACATGGCGAGCTCATCATTTGTGGTAGTGGGTGAGTTATTTGTGGCAGGGAACAATAGTGAAACGTTTCATTGTGTCATAGGATTCGTGAAATTCCGTGCAGTTCTTTCTCCTATTCCGAAAAACTTAAGGTAGATAGTGATGGACAACCAAGACAACGCGAATAGATGTCGAGTTCAAAAATTAGGTATGTACTTGTTTGTGGTTATTTTTTTAGTTTTATTGTTTTGTTTATGTACAATGAAATTATTTTAGCATGGCCGCTCAAGATCAGACCTCAGAGCTACCGGAAGATTCCATTCCTTAAAACTATCGCTTTAGGGGGGAGCGCGTCCCTTCCCAGGACGTGTTGACAGCCCTACTCCAGTTCAGTAAACATTGACCCTGACTATTCGTCTCCGCAATGTGACAGTTTTCAGTTGCATTTCTCTAACAGAGTACAGCTATTTGTATGAAGTTCTGTACAAGTGATTATTATTTTGTTGTGATCATTGCAATGCGTCCTGTTCAAAGCAACTTTCATATAGACATCCTTCACAGTCAGACGCGTGAAGTTGTTGCAAAATTATATCAATTTATGAAGAGAAGCAAAAGAAGGCATTGAAAATATCAAAACAGTTCTTAAGGCAGTAATTCCTGGTCCGGGTGTTTCGAAAAGATCCATTCGCAGAATTAATAAGGAAATTAATTGTATTCAATCAGGAGAATCGTGTTCATTTTCTACTCCTAATTAAGAAAAGAGAAAGGACGTGGAATCTGCTCTCGACAGTTTCAATGAGAGTGTGTTTCACCGCACTATGATTTAATGCACCGTATCAAGAATTCGTTATTTTTACAGGAAACGACGCGATAGTAAAGACGGTGAAAATGATACTACTTATGATTGTGAGGAAACGGGTATCAGTGACAGTGGAAAACATATGGATGAAAACAGAGCCAGGCCATCTCGTGAATTGGTGTTTCTCCATTAACCGAGCAAAGACATTACAGCAAATTGATTTCGAAGGCTGTTCGCTAGCCTGTGCTGTAGCAAAGGTAGGCTAATGTTTTTGGTTTTAACAGACGAACCAGGCGCGAGCGAGCGCCATCTTCTGGCTCTCTCCCCATCACTTTCAGCTTCCCCCTCTACTCGCGAATCTCAGAGGCCACCCTAGAAAAATTTAGCATTAAGTTAGTGCATGCAATGAGAAAATGATGATTTTCAAGGAAGATTCAGAATGTGTCTAACTTGCAACATACACTTCTAAAATACTTCAGAATGACGCAGACTTTAAATATTTGGAATTATGCATTCAATCTGTAATATCATGATCGCATCCCCACATCTACCAGCCAGGAGACGCCACTGGGACCAGGGTTCTTAACATATTCCTATTGTCCAATATTTTTGCATATGTGACGTTCTGCCGGCTGGATAATCTATATTCTACTGTATTGTTAATCCTTGCTCCACTCCTCTCAGCAAATTTTTATCGCATCGTAGCACGTATTCTGGCTACGCCTATGATATTGAGGAGAAACCTTTATATAGATAATAACTGCAGTACTTTCAACATGAAATTCCATTTTTTCATATTGTAGGTTTTCTTGTCAAATTATTATGTTATAATTTTATGTGTATACAATAATGTAATATGAGTAATATTATCGTGTATCCTATCTGTTAATGTATATCTGGGTACGTTTATACGGCCTATTTTTAATTTTAGAAAGCATTGGAAGGTTGGTCTGATTCATCCTCTTCCTTCAGAATCACTTTTTTTTTCAATAATTTTTATTTTCAATAGGATACATAGCTCAGTTTAACATTACAAACTTTTTCACATGTTTCTGATGCTTATTATTTACATTAGCAGTATCACATATTCTTTTAAAATTCTTTAGTGTGGTAAGGCAAAGAATGTTTCTGAGAACATTTAAACTTCTAATTTCTGTCGATTGCTAAGGCGAGCACGCATGACGCAGAAAATCATTGAAAGGCTTTCTACGTCAACATAACGGAATGACCGCAGACCAGACGGAAAAAAGACCGCAAAGCGGAAGAGATCTGTAAACATGAAGGCGACATAAGGACGCGTTGAAAATTCTCGCAGGGAACCCCTTCTGGGCCGAAAGCAGTTGACGGCGAGCAGTGCGAGGCAGTGTAACTTTCATTACGAACGAAAAGTGGCAGCCATTTAATGTCTGTGTTATCACGCAGCTATTATTCTATCTATACATGTTGTCCGGGGAGGAAACGTCGAAACTTCGAAAATAAGCTCTGAAGACAATTCTAAGCATATTTTGTCTAATAAACTACGTGGATATTCCGAATGGTTGAGCCGCAAGAAGCACTCAAAAGTTGGTTTGAAAAAATGATTTCCAGGCAAAAATTTGCTTTACGGAAGCATAGAAATACTCCAGAAACATGGAAATTGTTCACTATTTACAAAAGAAATGAATACACTTGTTCAGTCAGAAAAATTAAGCGAGAAATAAAAAAGGAGTCGAATTGTGTAAATTGGGTGCTGTTTTATTTCTCGATTAATTTTTCTTTCTGAACAAATATATTAATTTCTTTTGTAAATAATAAACAATTTGCACTGTCTGTTGCCTACTCTTAGAACTGTGTCCATTGGAGAGAAACGCTCTCGATACAAATTCGCGAGGGCGTATCTCTCAAGCGGACACCCACCTTCAGTGTGCAACAGCTGGAGAGGGAAGTACACTCCTGGAACCGCCCATCAAGAGGCGACGCAAAAGAGTGGGGAGGGTTTTGAGGCATCGTTTTGCTGCCAAGGGATAGGGTTTGTAAGTTTACAGTAACCCAACCCTGATTTTTTTCTCAACATTTGCGGAAATAAATCCTACAGTTCAGTTTTGTACTAAAACTTATTTACATATTTAAAATCATCTTCTTCTTCGACGGCTTCTACCCCTAAGATTTTGCCGTTTTCGATTTCCATATTTTTCGGTCCTTCTATTGACCTTCTTCTAGTCCTTTCTCCTCCATTACTTTCTGAATATAGGCCTTCCAGGTCAAAACAGGTCTGCCACTTCTACGCCTTCTTTCAGGTATCCAATTTAAAATTTGATTTGGCCATCTCTCATTTTGCATCCTCTGGACACGTCCGTACCATCGAAGAGCTTTGTTTTCTTGTCTTCTGGTTACGGTTGTTTGAACCCCAGCTCCATACCACGTCGTTTTTAAAATCTAATTTGTGAACAATTTTAAGTTAAACTGTTATGATGTATAAATAGTTACAGTAAAGGGAAATATTTTTTCACCAATGGCATACTGATTGAATCTGTTAGATTGAGAAGAAAATATTCAAAAATAGTATATGGCGCTGTGGACTCTTGACCTTGTTTCGTCCACGACCGCAAGTGCATGGCTAGTTAGAAATTTTCACGCCTGTGCGTCCTCCTTCACTTAAAAATTGTCCCCAATCTTTTTGTCTCGTGCAGACAGTATCGCCAACTAATTCTGACTTCAATATCCTGAATTTTAATATACAACAGAAATAAAATGAATGCAAAATATTTTTACCGTTAATTTATATTTATTTACTGTAAATGCAAATTGTTTTTATTGTAAATGGGTGCGTAGTCTCAAGCTTAGTAATTATTTAGGAGGGGGATTCAACGCGCGTTGCAGGGCGAGAGGTGGTATTCTAAATTCTCCGAACGTAATTCGTGGATGCCCGCCCTCCCTCTGCCCTGCATCCAAATGATTTGAGACGAAAGGAAGTGATGCTACGGAATGGCACAGATGTTTGTTACTAGATAGCTTCAGATTCTCTTCAGTGTAAAAACCCCCAGGGCCTCTCGTGAAACCTACCGCTCCGATGTGGTGAGTAGTGAAGAGCACCTCCCCACATGAACCTCTCTCGGTCCTCTTCCTGTGCATATTTGCCAGGAATTCCTTGCCCGCCCCTCCTCGGTGCTTGTATCGTTGTTCTGACTACGGGATTTGGTTCTTTAATTAAACACAGATTGCACGCAGTTGCCTGTCAGACCAAGGGATTATGAAAGGATTATGCAATAGACGAAGAACTCACGATGCTCCCCACGGAGCAAACACGACTGAAACCATTCACATCTTCCTTGGGTTTCGAACTCACAGCCTGAGAGGCCACAGGTTTTTTTTACCTACACCAGGACTTTCCTACTGGCGGCCCGCCGGATATTTTTTGTGCGGCCCGCGACTGCTTTGAAAAATTGTATAATACCAACGAAATACAATACTATTGCACAATTCATCTTATTTTTACTATATTTTTATATTCATTTTATTGTTGTATGTACATTAATCATTAAGTATGTTGAGTAAAAGTCGTATCTAATATATATTTGTTTCAGTATAATCTCAGTATTTAGGGAAAAATCATTTTAAATTACGGTGGAGCCCGCGGCTTAGCTAGAATTTGATATGTGGCCCATGAGCCCTTCTAAGTTGGACAGCCCTGACCTACACCAAGTCCCTGGCTGAGGAGACCGAATCACACGACCGTTCGAATTGTAGACGTGTTCCGACTTCGTAACGTAATGAAAATAAATTTAGTAATATAATTTTATAAAACTTATAATCTCCTAAAAGTGAACTTTTTGTGCATGTGCGGCCTTAAATATGTTTTGAAAAGTTGAATGTATATACCTGAAAAACTATTCGTTACCAAAGCAACAACGCAAACAGATAATTTAGAATGACTATTCCACTCGTGAAATTAAAACCTATAGGATTCAACAGTACATACAAAATGCCCCAATAGGGCGGAGTATTTAAAAAAATGTATCGCTTTTTCTATCCGAGTTTGAGTTTATTGAGTTTTCGGTATCAGGGATACCTCAAAACGTCTAAAATCTGGAAATCTATTTTTCGCATTAAGTGACTTTCTCTTATACTTCTTTTACTCCGTTTATGCATTACGTATACGAGAAAGTAAAATACATTATTGCAGATTATGATGTACAAAACAGAATTTTGCTACACACAATCACGCATAATTAGGAAACAATGCGTCTTAGGCCCTTAAAATGTAATTTTCGTGACCTTGAAGGCAGGGGTAAATTCATCCCATCATTGGGAGGGGGGGAGATCATAGATTTTCGTTAATAATAAATATATTTGTTATATTGCATAGTATTTTGTAGCGTATATTATATAATACTATACAATATTTTTTAAATAATTCCATAATTCGAACATTATTTTTTAATCAATTTTGCCAAATAAAGGAAGGTAACAAACGAAAACTCTAGGCTTCCTAGAGCGGCCATGGCTCCAACGCCACCCCCCGGATCTGCCACAGCTTGAAGGGACACGTGTTTTGTGAGGACATGTAAGTGCTGTGCGGGTACAGATGAGGAAATGACGTGGACAGATGGAATACACGTAGGAATTCATAGAGTTAATCATGAATCAAATCTCCATTTATTCATTTACATTGGTTAATAATAGCTGAGTATCGCGAACCGTTGTCGTGTGTCTATTGTTTTATTAGGCAACCCGCTTGACTTTTAAGCGATACCCCTTTTCACAATGCAGCGACCTCAGCTATTGTCACACACAACTGTTGCAGTCGTTTTCAAATTGTATTTAAAGTGGTTTGAAAGGCAAGAAAAGTGTAAAAGTAGTTTTTATTTTTTAAACTCCAGTCCAGCTACCTAAAAAATCACAACAATCGGGAATTTTTAGTTTTGACATTTTTTGTTTCTGTTTCAGTAAATTTTTTTTACGTTTCATTTTGGCGTTGAGAAAACATTAAACAAATTACAGTATAATAATATTATTTTATTATTTTTCATATTTGTTTCACTTAGAAAAGAAAAAATTAAGTTGATAAAAAATAAATAAAAAACACTTTTTGGTCGTGGAGGGACAAACTTTTCGAAAATCTTATTTTTATGTTAGTCATAGATTAACTTCTCGTATGTTATTTGGTTTTAGTGAACTTTTACCGACTTATATTCCGGATTTTATAACGTGGCACATCAAAGCCTGCCTTCACGATGGAATATATCACGGCCTTTCGCGTCTTTCTTGGTTGTGCCGCTAGATGTCGCATAATTGTGACCGAATCAATCGGTGCGCAATCATGCGACATTAGCGGCACGACCGAGAAAGACGCGAAAAGCCGTTACGTATTCCATCGTGAAGATAGGCCTTGACCCGTCACGTTATAAAATCCGAAGTATATTTGGGACACTCTTTGACGCGAATATTTTTGAGAGACCAATAATCAAAAATTGCGTAATTGCTGTTCAAAAGGTCACTTTTGTTTTTCACAAAAAGAAAAGGTTTTGGAGCATACGCATTCTGACAATGATAGCTCATCCATTGTTAAAATTAAAAATGAATACCCGAGCAGATTAAAATATATATTAAATAAAAATTGTAAATCTGATTATACGTTCATGTTTTTCAGATAAACACGTGATGAAAGACCTGTTATCCGTTAGGGTAGTATGAAGCATTTTACGCAAACACGGGCAAGGCCATTAGCCCAACTATCTAACACATTATTATGATAAAAAATGTCAGTGAAATCCCCTGACGAATGACGACGTTTTGTCGAATACCTTTACTGCCAAAAATAAAATAATATTTTGTGTTTTATTGTTAGAAACTATTCATCATCAAACGAGTAATACATTTAATGCTGTCAACTAAACAACTAATCCCGGACCCTCACCTCTCGCAACTATCAAACAATTCGCCGTTTTTCGGCGCACGATTACAATACTTTCCATTCTTATAAGGTAAGGATGAGAATTCAAACTGAACTCAAGAGAAAGTGAGAAGATACTATTAAGTATGCAATCCGCAATACATCCAAGGCGGGCGGGGAGGAAGGCAGGAGGGTTCAAGTGCCGAGTTGCCAGATTAGGGGCTTTTGTCCCCAAAATGGGATTTTTTTCTTTCTAGAAAACAATGGGGAACATAAATGGACGGAAATATTATTCTCAAAATTATAAATTAAAAACAAATAACAATTAAAAAGAAATAAAAACAAACACAAACGAATTTATCAAGCTTATGTATGTTGAATTCTGATTGCTTCAGGCGAAACTTACGATCGTTATTGTGATCGCTCGTTTTTTAGTGAAAATTTTACTGCCGAGTTTACGGCATTACGTTACGATTAAGTTGGCATTGAGAATGAGGTCATACTTCGATTTTTCTGTTGTGGCCGATGACCTTAGGTCATTGTTTCTCCTCCTGTCTTATAAAATGAATATATTTAATTAATTCGCAAACTTCCTTCTCAGCGGGGCTCGTTGCCTCATAAATGTGTTTACCACTGTTAAAAATATTAAGTTTGTAAGGAGGTGTAACTATGGTCTAATGTCATTGCCCACTATAGAAAAATCGAAGTATAAACCTTATTCTCAATGCCAACTTACCCGTAACGTAATGCCATAAACTCGGTAGTAAAATTTTCACGCAAAAATCGAGCGATCACAATGACGATAGTAAGTTTTGCCTGAACCAATGTGAACACCACTGGACACAATATGAAATCGACCTTCCATTTGCCTCCCTCGGATTTTGTTGTGCATTTGTTTTTTTCATGCCGCTCTCTTATAGATCTTCGGTAAAATTCGGGCATAAACTTAACGTAAAAGTTTGGAGCTTGTGAACTCGTAAGTTTACATATTTACGTCTATGGTTACGTCAGGGCGTTGTGAATGGTCTCGCTTATTAACTCATTTCTATGTTTTGCGGCAAATTTACGTTTAGGTTTGCATTGTGAATGAGGCCTTACACCCATTGACCTTTCATATTACTTATGACCTTACAGATTACTTATATACTACTTAACACTCACTTTACACGCTTTATTTTGTCGAACGAATTCGGCAGTTTTAACGAACGAGGCCATGCACAGCGACTTTTGAGGGCGGCTTCATCGCTTCCGACCAAGTGCGTAGTAAAACGAGAAAGTAAAAATAAAAATGTCGGTTTCAAATTCGTAGGTCCACAAATTTGGTCAGATTTATCTTAAGAAAATATTTTTTTTAGAAAATCTTTTTTTAAGAAAATCTTCTGAACGGTTTAGGCGCGAACGTCGACCCCAGACGAACAGACATTTTGCCATAACGTGCCATTCGGTGTCAAAAACGTGGAATCACAATACACAACGTGATAGAGGAAGTAATTTACTAGTACATAGGAAGAAGATTTATCTACTTTTTCGTTATCAGGGCCCGGCAGTAAAAGTTTTTCTGTTGAAACCCCCCCCCCCTTTTTTTTCCGTAGCATTACAATACTTTCTGTATAATGCGCTGCGCAAGCAGTATGCAAGAAGGTAAAAATGAAATTTTAATTCTGTGGTCACGGGGTAAAAGTTCTTAAGTCAAAAATCTCAGTTTTGGAGAAAACAAGGTTAGATTCTTGAGTTACTGCTTGTTCTTATGCTAAACACTATTTCTTAATGTTTTTTTTTTCTCGTTAAGGAGGCAACATTTGAATTCGGTCATTTTGCTAAAATGAAATGAAACTTAACTTGTACTTTCAATATTTAACCCAATTTTGCCAAAAATTGACTTAAGGACTTTTACCCCGTGACCACAGAATTTGCGTTACATAATTAATAAATACAACAGATTTTACGTGAAGCCATTCACAGGTCATCGGCCACTTGAAAAAAGATGGAAGTGTGAGTGAGCGGCGGGGCCATCGGGGGCGGGGCGCGGGGGCGGGCGGCGACCGCTTATCTCCGGGCTCCAGGCCTTTGCGCTCCAGGCGGTGCCGCCGGCGGGCGCTCCAGCGCGGGAGCGACGCTACGCGCAGGCGCGCAGGAGCCGCGAGGCACCGGAACCACACGCGAAGAAAACAACCGTATTTCTACACAGGGTGTCCGGGGACGAAACGTCGAAACTTCGAAAATAAGCTCTTGAGACAATTCTAAGCATATTTTGTCTGATAAACCACATGGATATTCCGAATGGTTGGGCCGCAATAAGCACTGAAAAGTTGGTTTGAAGAAATGATTTATAGACAAAAATTTGTATTATGGAAGCAGAAAAACACTTCAGAAACATGTAAATTGCATATTATTTACAAAAGAAATGAACATATTTGTTCAAAAACAAAAATTAAGCAAGAAATAAGAAAGCACCCAATTTACATAATTCGACTCCTTTTTTATTTCTCGCTTAATTTTCCTTTTTGAACAAATGCATTCCCTTCTTTTGTAAATAATATCCAATTTACATGTTTCTGAAGTGTTTTCATGCTTCCATAATACAAATTTTTGTCTATAAATCAATTTTTCAAACAAATGTTTGAGTGCTTATTGTCGGAATATCCATGTAGTTTATTAGACAAAATATGCTTAGAATTGTCTCAAGAGCTTATTTTCGAAGTTTCGACGTTTCCTCCCCGGACATCATGTATATATGTTAAGTTCTCTCACAGAGAGAGGTGGCTCACTGCATCAACTGAATCACTGCAGTGCCTCTGTCTGGGAGGTGCTACGACTCCACTTCCCACGGTGGCAGGATTTTCGACACTAGCTCGTCGGCTAGGTCGAGTTCAGTCGCTGTCTAGAGGAGAATTCTAGCGGCCGGCTGCTCTGGTAGGTAGTTTTCCATGGTTTCTCCGAACAACATCTGTCGAAAGCTGGAGCAGCATACTAACATGTAATTTTACTAGCCTCTCACGTCGTTAATATTCAGATTAATGGAAATTTGTTCACATTATTGCATTTACGAGTACCTGTACTTTTGTGTGTGTTTCCTGAAAACAATATTTTTCTGTGGAAACGAGTTCAAAATTTCGTATTTTGAGAAACGCTTAAATTGTCAAAAACAGCTCCAAAGTTTTTCTTCAGATTTTTCGAATAGTGCTAAATACACTGTTAGTTAGTTGGTACATACATAAAATTAATTTTGCTGTATCCTTATATTTTTTCACAAATTACACAAATGCATTTTTTTCAATTATCTCTCACGCCGTTAATATGAACATTTCTAGCGATTTGTAGACCTTATTGCATTTGTGAGTGAAAGTTCTTCAAATAACTTCAGATGAAGTTTTTCAAAAACACAAAAGATACCTCCGAAAAAGAGTGTCAAATTTCGCATTTACACTAGAGCTAAAACAATATTTTCTTAAAAACGGCTCCAAATTTGCAACGCAAATTTTCGTAAAGGACGAGGTTTTACTCTTCTTTCATACTTTAAAAGTAATATTTCGAATCTGCGATTAGGAAAAGTAAAAATTGAGTACATTTTAAAAAAATACACTTTGCGCGGCGATAGCTGGCAGCCGCCAAAAGGATGGACGCAAGATCGCAAAACTAGGACTCGCACCAAGGAAATTGGAAAATTTTACTACGAGAAAGTCTGTGCCATTCAGTAGCATCACTATTTTATTATGTTTTAACGTCTTACAACTCAGCCCGTGTGTTAAAAAAACGGGCAGCACGAACATTTGCTCTCGGGTCCCCAACAATTTCTCGTTGATGATGGGCTGTTACAGGTAACTGTACAACAGCATATATTTGGATTTAGGCTTAATGCTTCAAATAATAATTATTCGTAATATTGAAATGTTAATGTCGACTTAACGCAACCCAACAGGGGGATGAAATTCCACTCTAAACAGTCGACGCCCGTTAAGGATTTAACAGTCTGCCGTCTGTTGTGGACAGTTGAAACAGTTGTAACTAAAGAGAGAGATGGCGTATGACCACACTTATTCCAAGAAGAGGTATTTCAATTGCTTATGTGATTTTTGTTTCTTCTAAGCAGAGGCGTATCTACGTATTCAGGCGCCTATGGCAGCCATAGAATTTGCGCCCCTGTCAGAATACTTCAAATTAAGGTTCTTGGTATTTATTTTAGCCATTATACTCTAAATAGCGCCCCTTGTGAGTGGCGCGTGCCATGTCTTAAATACCCTATATACGCCTCTGGTTATAAGAAGATAATACGAAAAGTATTGAACAACACAAGGCCGATAACAAATTACAGACTGTAATTTGCTGCTTATCGGCTTAATAATGTTAATAGCTATATTGTTCTGATGTCATGAGGGGCACTGGAAGACGCGCTGTGAATCTCTGATTTCGAGCTGTTTAGTTTAATTAAGTCCTGTTTACAGAATAATTGTTTCATTATCAGGAGACCACGACAATTAAAATACACTTGTCGGTGGCGGCCTGGTTCCTATTTCAGAAAAGGCGTTGACATTATACAATGAAAAGTACTTCAGTTTGCCTAATCAGATACATGGTTGAATTCAATTTTAGGCTAAAACGTTGTATTTTAGTGAATCTGAAAATAATTTGTAAGAGCCGTTTTGAAGGTTATTGATCAACCGGAAGTTCACGGGATCCTTTGATTTTGAAATGTCGTTCACCCGAAAGAAACCGTACTCAACAATGTGGCCGAGGCGGAAAAATTCGTTTAAATAATGTTGTCTCCGAAGTAGAGAGTTAATTAGAATGCATTATTCTCCAAAATTCGCTTATTACTCTATTCTAATATCTCACGTTGAGTCTCATATTAATCTAGTATTTTGAATCGAGCGTGACGTCTTACCACTCAGACCATTGTATTAAAAACATGAAAGTTTGAGCTTGGATCCCAGGCAGTTCTCTTCCCGTACAAACATAACTATAAAATAAATATATATTTTTAGGCACCTCCTAGGAAAAAGTGAGAAGATGCTCAAATGTTCAGATAAAACTGTAAATACAACAAAGAAAACAAAAATATTCTTCTCATCGCATCAGTTACTTCTGACATAGATTAAGGATGTCATTTCTCTATGCTTCTGACCTTAAAGTAACTGAGTGATTTGAATGACTGAATTTAAATAAAACGAATATCAGCAAGGCTGTCTAAATATTGTACACCGCGCGTAGTCAATGTGATTTTATATCGTTCGTAGTGTTGCGCCACACGGCCTTCCGGTATAGTGCCGCAAAACTTGCAAAATAAAATGCAACGTTTACCACTCTTATCACAATTAACAAACTAAGAGGCTCATAACCTAATGGCTAGCACATACCCGCTCCAAGGGGTCGAGTTCGATTCTCGGTCAATCCAAGTGGAATTTGTGGTGGACAAAGCAAACTCTCGGAAGATGTTCTCAGGGTGCTCCGATTTCCACTCCTCTCATTCCTCCATTATCATTCACATAATTATTATTGCCATTATCTATTCATTACATTTATATAGTCATTAGATCGATCGGTTGATCTACTCTTTAGATTTACTGTTCAGTGTTTTCGAGCTTTTCAACTGCTAAGGTCATTAGTCCCGTAATTATAGTACATGGTTTTATCGCAGAAGATGACGGTGAACTTCACTGTTCGATGGCGAGATACGGCGCTGACCTATCTGTCGGCTAGCGAGATTTCCCCAATTAGGTATCTCCCACCAGCAGTGCACCATCCCAGCCGGGACAAGTTCTAAGCTCCCGACCGGTCTCCCGGCATGTGTGATAGTGTGTGTGTGTGTAAGGAGAGAGGATAGGACAAGGAAGAGGAAGGAAAGATCGTGCGCAGTCCATGGCCCGTTTGGTAGGGTACTGCTCTGGCATTCGCCCGGTGTTGATCGGAGAAACCTCGAAAAACTACCGATCTGAGCAGCCGGCCGCTAGAATTCTCCTGCAGACAGTGGCTGAATTCGACCTAGCTGAACTGTAGCTAATATCGAAAATGCTGCTACTGAGGGGGTCTCCAAGCCTAGGACCTTCCGGTCAGAGGCATTGCACTGACATCAGATGATGCCTTATGCCATCTAAGCCGTTTCCTCAGTAGATCATCGCGGATGGGCCTCAATAATCACAGTAGGTAAACATAAATTAATGAATTTTCGAGTTCAGTAATAAACTAATCAAATCTACCCCTTTTCTATCTTTCATTATGTCCGTAATTACATTCATGTAAAAAAAAACAGTAAAAAAAATTCAGGGGTAGTGAAGGCCACGTGATTCATATGCAAAATTTTAATTTGTCGAAATCAACTGTAATTACTTTAAAAAAACACGAATGTCGGGTTTGTTTGGAGTGTTATGTACAATGCGAAAATGGAAGGCATCTCTAGACTACTGCTCGTCTGTGCGACCGAACTTCACTGATCTTACTGGACGATCTACATGCGACTCACGGAGTTTTTGAATACCATCGTTAATTTTGAGCTCGTGGTGCTCAGAAAATATACAGGTGTCCAGAGAGGAAGCAACGAAACTTTGAAAATAAGCTCGTATGTCGATTTTAAGAATATTTTGTCTAATAAACTCCTTCGAGATTTCGAATGGCTGAACTGCAATAAGCACTCAAAAGTTGGTTTGAAAAAAATACTCTCTACTGAAAATTTACATTTCAAACACGTAAACACTCCAGAAACTTGTAAATTGTTTTGTTATTTACAAAAGAAGTGAATATATTTGTTCACAAAGAAAAAATTGACACAGAAGTAAAAAGTACCCAATTTACACAATTCAATTGATTTTTTTATTTATTCTTCACAAATCAACCCTTGGAACAAACAACCCTGCACCAGAAACCCCCCTATCCCTTTCATGTCTTCAAGAACAACCAATTACTGCGTTGCTGCGTTAACTTTCCTTTGTAAACAAATATATTCATTTCTTTTGTAAATAATAAATCATTTACATGTTTCTGGAGTGTTTGTGTGTTTCTGAAATGCAATTTTTTGCCTAGAAATCATTTTTTCAAAAACAACTTTTGAATGTTTATTGCAGCTCAGCCATTCGAAGCCTCGAAGGAGTTTTTTAGACAAATAATGCTTAAAATCGACTTAGCTTATTTTCACAGTTTCGCTGTTTTCTCCCTGGACAACCTGTATGTATGCCATACTGTCAATATTTTCCATTTTGTGAGAACTACAATGAATAAATATTGTAAAATGGTTAGTCTTGCATTTATTATGAGCCCTCTATTACGAAAATAATTAAATTTATTAAGTACAAATTCATGTAACATACGTAAGTTATCTTTCATCGTTTCTGAGGGATGTAAATTCAGTTCTGAGCCTACTCAAACTACAGTTGTAGCGGTGAAAAACTCTATCGCATGATTATCGTGAGAAACCAGGATTGTACAAGCAGAAGTTTCATGCACAAGAACTTCTTGGATGTATTATTAATTTTTTGAGTAACATCCTGTTTGTTTCGGCAGCTGAAACTTTGCATACGAACCACATGTGACCCCAACCATCACTGAAAAAATCAAGGCAGGTTTCAGCATGACACAACCGGCGAGATTGCCATCCATCCCGATTTTGTAAGTTTCATCGTACTTTATTACAAATATTTAATTTATATTCTTACATGCGGGACTCCCTATTGTCCCTACTTTTCTCTTTGTATGAGCGTGCTCTACATTTTATTACCGAGTTTTCTTAAGTCTGAATATCAAATAATATTAAGTGCGACTATTATTTTCTTCTTTATCGGGATCAATTTAAAATTCCGAAGACTCGCTTCAGCACAACTGAAAACTCCTTTAACAAAAACTCATTGCATACATTTAAAGCCATTAACGTTAATAGTTTAGTTAAATGTGTTTTGAACTTTTTTAACATTTCGAAGCAATTCCCCGGGCTTAACGTTTTCCGCATTTGGACTACTTGAAGGTGGAAACCTCACGTCGGTCATTCCCTAGTTAGTGTTAGACTACACGACAGCAGTCGAAGAAAGAAAGAAATGTATGATGCCAAGACCTCACGCGTATCGCTTTGCTTCTTGGCGACGTGCGGCGCGGCGCGGTTTGTCAACCTGCAGGGCAGCAAACAGGAAGGCAGCCGTGTGTATTAATTTACCATTCTCTGCGGCGCGGATCAGGAGGTCAATGCGCACGTCGCTGCATCCAATTACAGAGGCGGCGTCAAACGTGCGCGCTGGGAGTGCAGGCGAAGGGTGGGAGGGCGGGCGGGCGGGTGGGTGGGCGGGGAAGGGGTCGAGGTTCCGTTGCACCACCACCGAAGCTCCCGCGAGCGAACGTTCGACGAACGTTCTCTACTGGAGGCACTCTTCTGATATTTTACCTTTTTTTTTTCTTCTTCTTCTTCTTCTTCTTCTTTTTTTTTTTTTTTTTTTTTCTGTATACTGGGTGTCCGGGGAGGAAACGTCGAAACTTCGAAAATAAGCTCTAAAGACAATTCTGAGCATATTTTCTCGAATAAACCACGTGGATATTCCGAATGGTTGAGCCGCTATAAGCACTCAAAAGTTGGTTTGAAAATTGATTTCTAGGCAAAAATTTGCATTAGAGAAGCATAGCAACACTCCAGGAACATATAAGTTGTTTATCATTTACAAAAGAAATGAACATATTTGTTCAGAAAGAAAAATTAAGCGAGAAACAAAATAGCACTCAATTTACACAATTCGACTGCTTTTTTATTTCTCGCTTAATTTTTGCCTGTGCAATTATATTCATTTCTTTTGTAAATAATAAACAATTTACGTGTTTCTGGAGTGTTTCTATGCTTCTATAATGCATACTTTTGCCTAAAAACCATTTCATCAAACCAACTGTATCTACCTATCTGTATGTACAGCAGTGCATGATTATCCTTTTCAGTTCAAGGACTTGATCATATTTTAGTCTTCTTCATTGTTATTCAGAATGTGTATTTTATCGCTGATTTACATATGCAAATGCTACTAAGTGAGAAAGTAATAAAACCCACAGATTTTAAAAAATCTTGCAATACTAACGTGAAGAGTTATTGTTGACGTGGAAATTATTGACTGATTTAAAGTCACTTTGTTCATTTGATACGTAGACACGTATACATTGTTCGATTTTCTTCCAATTTGGCATTCATTGGGCAGCTTTCTTTCATCCTATGCCACCAAAATTTCGTTAGTTCCGGGCTGATCGGTCCTTCTCGATTTTATCTATCTTTCGACTTCATCGATCTTTCTCTTGATCTTCATCGGGCTCTTAGACTCCAATTCATTACTACATATATCCATTCTTTATCCTTCCTGCAAGAAACATTACCAGTCCTTAACCATTTCAAAGATGCTGTTTTCTGGAGTCTGCTGTAATCATTTGATTAATAAGTACGCAAAGAAGAAATTGGTTTATTAACAATTTAGATACTCTTTTCTATTATTCCCTCACTATCAGAAGATATCGGAGTTTTGGGATATATATTTTAATATTTCTTACATGAAATTGGATTCATGACTCGTGGATGCGCAAACAATTCCACAGTACGTACATTAGTGGCTGAGCTTCTTCCGTTAACAGACCGTTTCGATTGACGACTGCGCATTTTACGTTATTACAAATACGCCATTTTGTTTTCCATAAAAAGTCTCGCATTATCTTGTTGGTCTCATATCTAAAAAGAGAATATCAGATATTCTTTTCAGATAAGAACATTTGTAGGAAGGAAGAAACCACTCCACAACGGATAAAATATCCTGATAATTTTCCCCACCAGTGCTCTGACTACTGCAGTGGTCATAGAAAGGGAGGTAATTGTTCATGATTTACAAAAGGAAATTTTCTTATACCTTCGTAAACCATTTTTCCCAATAACAACTCTATTTTTTTGGTATTCATCATTACCCAACCACCCACTAAATAATTCCACCCACTTTCGCAGGAAGTCAATTGGATTACTGTTGCAAAACTCTGTAACTAACCAACAAAAACATGTAAAGCGAAAGGCTGCTCACTGATCAGTGATTTTTTTTAATATTTCATATATTTAGTTGGAAAATGTACTTCCTTGAGAATAAATGTATAGTAAATGTTTCAAATAAATGTGAACTTTTGGCTTCAAGCGAAAAATTATTTATATAAAAGATTAGGTTTTTGTATTTAGAAATTATGTTATCTCTGTAAGTTATCCATAATTTACATTGACAAGTCTCTAAATTTTTGTCTCGCCAAGGGTACACTCAAGTCATTGAAAAACGTAACGACGAAATAAAAGCAATAGTGGTTTTTTTCTAAGTTTAGGATTTGTTTTCAACTGCAATTATTTTCATAAAAATGTATTATATACTGTAAATGCAGAGACTACGTTCGAACTCCGATAGTGTTCTGTAACAAATATACATTAAAAAGCCCTCTGAAATTCATTTTGTGAATGAAATTCACAGGAGTGGAATAAAGTGCATTGGTGAATTTACACTAAACTCTGAAAAACGGACAGTATAATAATATCGCACCCCCCTTTCGCAGTACCTCTGGAAACAAAGGCCTTTTTTATCGCAGAGTGCGAGCCCACCGAGCTCAAGGCAATTATCCTCGAGCAATGAGGTCTCCTCTGCTTCCTTCCCATTGTAGTGTAAACCAACGGATACGCTACATTTTTTTCTTATTTTATTCAAATAGAGGGGAAGTGATCAGTGCAAAAATGAACAAATGTTTCTCTACACTGGCAAAAACGGGAAGAGCAGGCGAAAATCGAACTTTGTTAGCTTCCAAAAAGATTACCTATTGACAAAATATATACGAGCACTGAAAAAAAAGAGACCATAAATCACAACAAGGTTTCAATAGTTGAACTAAACCTTGATGCACCAAATGGAAACATTGCTTCGTGAAACATATACCGAGTAAGATCAACAAATATCAATAAGTAAAATAAAAATCCCGCTTGTTGAACTATTATGCTCGTGATTGTTGAGCGGTTTATGTTGCAGTGTACGGATACCTGTATGTTTCCGCACAGATCTCCTTGTTATAAGGGCATGTGGACTTCTCCTGGACCCAGCGGCATTCAGCTTTATGTCGCTGTGACAAGTGCGTGGGAGCGGGGCACCGTGGAGGGGGGTAAAAAATTTGCCCAGTTCCCGCCTGGTTCCCGCGCTTATATGTTGCTCGTGTTTGCCCAGCAGAGAGTAATTTTTTAGTAGACTCCAGAGTCAGAATTACGTATTGATGTGAAAGACTTTATTCATTGGGCGTGAACGGAATATTCGAATTAGGTGACCATTAACTTTGTATTGCTTCGTATTTCATTTTTCGAACAAGAGTTCTCTTTCTAGAATGCAGCAAATATGCTGCATTGAATGCAATGACAACAGTTTGTCAGATAGTGGTGCCCTTCCAAGGTGGTGCCACAATGGAATGGATCAACATTTTGAAGGTATGTATATATGCCTACCCAGAAATGCATGTTTTTAGGTTACTAAGCCCTATTAATCAAAGTTACCAGTAAATTAATTGTAAAATTCCCCAAAAAGCTTGTGTTGAACATGATAAACCAAATAATTTTACATCACCAGTTAAAATAATTGTATACATATGTTGGTGAATTTCTTCAAGTTTTCTACTTGGTTCAAATTTACAAAAACAAATTTGTTATGATAAATTATTAGTGATGATCAACAATTCTTACAAATAATATTATATTGTTGACATAGTCAATGTCATGTTGCTTTAAAATAAAGGATAATTTAATGAATTTAATGCATTATAATTGGAAATATTTTTTTAATATTTTATTTTTTTTCCACTTTTTCTGTATTTGTTACTTTATTATTATTATTAAAATGACTATATGAAATACATTAAACATTAATTAATATTTGTCCTTTAAGCTGTATAAGAAATTCAAATGCCATTGTGTTCAAGTATTTATAGAGAACTCAGTTTCCAAACTCTTATTTTACATTCAAGAAAACGTGCAGGTAATCTCCTCCCTCAGGCATCACATACATTTTTTACTGTTTTTTATCAAATAAATAAATAAACATTGAATTCCCTGCAAAGGACTTGGTTAATTGTTTTAAAAAAAAGTACTATTAAAGAATAAGTTATATGATTAGTTTTAAATACACAATTGGGCATTGCAATTGTACTGTTTACAATAAAGTTTAATGCTTTACCAATCTTATGACATATTTTTAACATGGTCTCAAAGTGTCATTAATGTCAATTAGAAATTGAGTAATTGAATGTTGTGAAGTTTAACTAGGCATAACTTAAAATCACACAAATTAGGGGTTCCCAGTGTTAGACATAATCCCAAAGATATGTGGTAGGCTTGTAGATGATTCAGGATGTACTTCAAATTTTCTCTGGGTAGTGTGAATTTCTTCTTAATGCTCACTATTCCATCAAGTTTATGAAACATTATTCCATAATATATTTATAGAAGAGTGGTTTTCCATTGATGCTGTACCAAAAAAATATATACTTCAGTGAACTCAATCAGAAGTCATTTAAAAGTGTTTTCTAATGTACAATAAATATTCAGAATTTTCATTGTTGAAATTGAGGCTAAAATGTAACGTGTTTTGTAAATATTCAAACAAACTGTCATGTAGACCTACAAAAATTTTCTGCTCTAAACCCTTTCTATTTACTTTTTAATTATATTTTCAAATACTGTTGTGGGGAGGTACTATTGTGTTAATTTTATTCTTTACTGTTGATTGTTGCAGATACTATGAATGCCTATTGCCTACAAGATCAAGATTGTGATAATGCATTAGAAGGTGACTGCTAATTTACAACATGGACTTCCGTGATACTACTGTACCTATTATTTACATTCACAAAATATATAGTCATTAATGGTTCAATTTTTTTAGTGACAACTGCTATTAATTGTCAGGTTCTGCTACAAGGATCTGTGCTTGGACCTTTGCTAGGAGTAATATATATGTTAACGTTATTCCAAACTCCTCTGATTTTTCTGTAATTTCTTATGCAGATGATACAACATTAATGAGCAGTGAGCAAATTCTTTTTTCATGTAGAAACTAATGACTGAATCTTTTAAATGATTTTAAAGTTGCTTGTCAATAAATGAATTAAAATTAAATGTTAAGAAAAACTGTATTTATCAAATCTGTGCTTAGATGACAAAATGATATGTGATTTTGTCATGACATTAGTCATTCTTGTTTGTTAATGTTTAGGAGGAGGAGGCAACGGAGCTTGTAGTTTACAAAGAAAAAAAATCAGTGTTGGCAAATTGCAATAAGACAAAGTCCACAGACTAATTTTTCATTACATCTTGATACATATATTATACTTATCGATGATACTGCATATAAATTTTAACAAAATTATTATCTTGTAAAAGTGTTAAAAAATTGTTAAAAGTTGTGAAACATCTAATATAATCATGTAAGTATTTGTCATTAGCCAGTATTTGTAGCTATCTGTTAAAATTAAAAATTGGCAAGCAGTGATTTGTATTAATTATTAGCCATACACATGTTTCGGGAATCTTGTCTTGGCTTTGGTGATTCTACAATGAGGATAGTGGGCGATTGTGTTTAATTGGTTTATGATGAAAAACTAGCTTAGGTGAACAATTAGAGTGGATGTGATGCTGGGATGAACAGTATATAATTTTTAGAAATACGATGGACTCCCAAGTATAATGGATTAATCATGTGAAACTTAACCCCAAGTTCAAATTCAACAATTCTTTTGTTCTTATTAGAAATATAAGATAAAAAGATACCTAATTATACCAAACTAAGTTTCCTTTGATGCAAACAATTTATTCTCCAACATACCACCCTCTGAAGAAGATGTCTGTATAAAACATACTATTATGAATTCTTAATCTTCTTTTAAAATCAAAATAGATCTAATTAAAATATTGAACTTGCGCATTGAAGATAATTTTTTCAAACTCTACGACAAAATTGAAAAAAAAAAAAAACGAGGGTCTTGCTGTGGGTTCAAACATGTCTCCATTATTTGCAGAAGTGTTTATGAACTATTTTGAAAGGAATTTATTTAACTCTTTTGTTAGGCATACCATTTGTCAGAATGGATTGAGTTGTCCTGGGTCTCATAGAACCATGCAATATTATTTAAAATTTTGAGATCAATCTTTGGATCTATTGCAGGAAAGTTGTTTTTTTTTATTGCCTTGGAAGTGTTAGCGGAGTATTTGAAATGAAATTTCAGTATTTACTGTTTATTTTCATGATTACTTATTTTACATACTGATGTAGAACAAGAAAGCAGAACATTATGTAAAATCAGTATTAAACAAGGAGTCATAATTATTTCCTGTCTTTATTTTTTATCAATAGCAATGTTGCTTACATTAAAGATTTTTTTTCAAAAATTTGTGTATGATTGCTTAAACATAGGAAAGTATCAAACTTTTTACACATATTTATTTTTTTTTGTTTCCTTTATTGCATGTAAGCATACACCTATTTCTCTTTTTACTTTGGGGCTCAGGATAAATTTTACTTCAATTTTCAGGTTTTCTGTATTTAGTCAGCATTTGTTGAATTTCTTCTTGTAATAGTGAACCTTCTTTGCTGCTGCTGCTGGAGTAACAAACTTTGAGCCAAATTATTTCTTTATGTACTCTCATAGACGAGGGTATTGTTAGCCATTTCCTAAATAAATTACTCATCCTAAGCATAAACCAAGCTATAAATAGTATTGAATCTTGGTAACCAAAATTAATATAAACAAATAACAAGAACATTAAATTTGTAAATTGAAATATTAAAAGAAACAAACAAAAATACTTTCAAAAATAATTTTCATCTATATTTTTAGCTATAAACAAATCTTAGTGCTTTTATAAAAAAAATATTAATTAAATTTAAATTTGTTTGGACCAATAATATAATTTGCTAATTCATTTCATTGCAAAAATTACTAGCAGGGGTCCCTAAAACATGCTTAATCATTAATGTATTTATTAATCCAGACTAGCATTACTGATTACATGCATACATCAATTTATGTTGTCATTTGTTTGCAGTTTAGTTTGTGTCAATATATTTCACTTTATTGTTAATTATGTTATAGTTTACACATTTTACTCAACTAAATAAATATTTTAATGTTGTATTTGAATAATATTTTTTTCTAGGTACATGCTGTTTTGGTATATTCATTATATATGTACCTACAATATATAACTTAATTTATTCAACAATGCAGATGTTAGTGATGCTTATATAAAGCCCCATAACAATCAGATTGCAAAATGTAAGCTTTTGAGGCCTTTGGAGTATTTTTTAGTGAAATTATATTATCTTGCGATGTCTGGTTGTGTAGTTAAATGTATACATCTGTTGTTGGATCAAAGTATATAATGAATATTGTATTAATAGCAGGTACTATGCATAACCCATTCCCATGGACATCCATTCCTTCATACGCCAACGATCAGTAACTTGCTACACCCACAAGGAATGTTTAAATAAGGCAACACGGACGGCTGGATCCTTCAACCAGTATTGCTCTATGCGCCGACTCGGAAGGCCGGCTCCTTATCAGTATCGCCCGGTTACGCCACGACTGTAGTCTGGCTCCTCCAACCAGCGTGCACGCTTATGCCGAATAGGAAGCTTGCTCCTCCGATACGGATGCAACTCGTAGCTGGTTATTCTGACAAGGTTCATTCAGAGGTGTGCAACAAGGTTTCTTCACGATGCAACATTTCGTTCCAACAATCTCCGTTACGAAACAGTAACACTGCTCCTGGTTGGGCATATACTAACATGCGTTCCCTTGTTACAGTATAAAGGATCAGGTATACTGCAATTGTTCTTTTTTTTCCGTGAGTATACGGTACAGAACCCATGAATTTAGTAGCAACGTCATTTACACGTTATCCGCGGGAATATAGGCCCCACCACCCAAGAATACGCGAATCAGTCATCAATTCTTGCCTTCCAAAAGATATTACTGAAATTATTTCAAGCTACAACTTGCAATACCCAGCGCTTAAAAAATCTTCTCTACTTTTCTTTAGTTGTCCCTCATGAACAGGTTCAAGTAGAGAGTAATGTTAGTATGATAGTAACTTTTATAGCGTTTCTTAAAACGAACGCTTCGTAAATAAACAATTGAATAAAAGCCTATTAATAATTGTGACGCAATCGATTACTAGTATACTGCACTCAGATCGAATTCATTAGGCCTTATACCCTGAAACGCACAACACACCACAACAGATAACGACATTATCTACTGTACAGATACGGCATATCTACTGTAAGCCGTGATTATCGAAGATACAATAAGTAATTGAGTTTAATTATCTTTTTTTAAAAAAAACTTTGTTCTTATTTTATCAAAGAAGAAATAACGCCCGCGAGTCAGAAATACCACACAAGACTGGAAAATCATGCAAATCATCTCGCTGTTAATCTATTAAACAATAGTGAAGAAACAAGAAGATTACGCCATAAACCGCTAGATATAACTACCGATTTGTTTAAATAGGAATGCTACTGTTGAGTAACATTTCCACTCATGTAAATATTATTATTAAACTATTTGCCTAATATTTCTGTAGAAATAAAATGCAAATAAACAGAATTCATCAAAAAAAACGGCAGTGAATACTTACGTTTTTGCAACGGCATGTTTTTGTGGCTCACACCCTCTCTTTAGTCCAGTCTGCAGGTGTAGGATCTTTCGACCAACTCTCACACTTCACAGCGAGTCCGTTCCTTCTCGACCCGATCCGCACTCCTAGTCCCTCGACACCGGGAGTTCGCGAGAGCGTCCCGTGCGCTTGGCGACCGTCATTCGCACCACGTCACACGCGCTCGCAGCGGCTCTCTTCGCACACACATCCGCAGGCGCTGGAGATAAGCGGCGGGCTGAGGCAGCTGACGGACGTGACTCGCTCGCTGCGCGGTCTGGCGGCGACTGACGAGCAACACTGCAGGCGCCTGCGCACCGGTTCCGCCCCCCCTCCCCCGCACTCCTTGGCCGGCGTGCGGCGCGGGGCCGCTTACGTAAACGCGGCGGGCGCCGGGAGGGGGTGGTGAGGGGAGGGGAGGGGAGGGGAAGCGTTGGGGCGAGGAACACTCGCTCCAAGTGTCAAAATGATTTTCCTTTCAAATCAACGTGTTGTTGTTTGTGATGTCTAAGATCTGGAAACATGCGTGGGTCCTTCCTGTCATGGACTGAATAGTCGGAAATTTCGAATGTGGCATCTCCCCGAGCTGCAATCGATACTAATTTTGACTCCCGTATTCGACCACCTGTATCGGGAGAGGCAGCTCGGGGGATCAACTGATGTCACTGCAGTGCCTCTGATCGGGAGGGTTTGGGGTTCGAGTCCCGACGGCTGTCTGGAGGAGAATTCTAGCGGCCGGCTGCTCTGATAGTTTTGCATGGTTTCTCCGATCAACAGAACCCGACCAGTACCCTAAGCTACCAGTACCCTAACAAACGGGCCACGGACCGCGCGTGACCTTGTCTTATCCTCACGCCTTACACACACACTTACACTAACATACATTACACTACCACACATGTCGGCAGAACGGTCGGGAGCTTACAACTTGTCTCGGCTGGGGCGGTGCCCCGTGCTGGTGGGAGATACCTGACTGAGGAAATCCCCACCAACCGGCGACGGTTGGTCGGCGCCGGATCTCGCCATCCAGGGGGGAGACCACCGTCACCTCCCGAGGGAAAACAACACGCACTGCACTTATGAGACTAATGATCTTAACCTTTGAGGCGCCCAGAATCACTAAAATCAATGAATCAATGAAAGTGTCACAATGATTTGCCTTTCAAATCAACGAGATTCCTTGAAGGAAATCCCGCAAGGTCGCCGCCGGATCTCGAATTCCGCCACCTCCAAGAATATAACGCACACTACACTTACAGGACGAACGTCACGCCCGAAATGAATCCTCACTCACGCTCCACCCCTCCTCCCATTCGCCACCCTGGGACACAAAAATGGTCTCGGCCATTCCCGTTACTAGTCTCGCTCCCTTGCTGAAGTTAAAAGAGATGACAGTTGTTGACATAAACTGGCAAGGCGTGGATGCGATTTGTTGTCGTCGTTGCAGTTTTAGGGTTGAAAACATTTACCGAGAAATTTTTCTCGTGGTGTTGATGTGGTCTCTTCATCTTAGTCGTCAAGGAAATGGAAAAGTCACCAAGTCAATGGACTGAGGAAATGAAGGAGGATCAAGGGATACGCGTTGTAATAAATTGTACAACGAGAGGAAAGGAAGTAAATGAAAATGAGAAAACCTTAGCCACTGATTTAGAGAGGTTGATTAGTTTCCCATTGTGTTGTCCACTTATCTGTTTTGTTGTCCGCTTATTGAAGAGTGAGATAAGATAATTGTATTTCCGCTGTTTCTAAGGATTTTTTGCGATGTAGGGAACAGAACAATCAGCAAATACTGCAATTTCAATTGAAAACAATATAAGAAAGTTGACAATGAATAAACTTAATATTAGTGGGAACTTATTACAGCCATGAGGGATTCCAGCTAATATTTCTTGGAGAACACTTGAATGAGTGGACGCTGACTGCATAGCAGTATTTGGGCGATGCCTACAAGAATAATTAAGAAATACTACATGATTTCCGTGTTGAAAATCAAAGCGGATTCGTTATGGTACACATAACAACTGATGGTTTATTGAATGGTTGAAAGTGAAGCCACATGTGATGAGAAGTTCACGTCACATTTAATTAAGAAATAATTAGTTCTTTTTTGAAACTATTTTGTAGAAATTCGATCAGTAGATATACAAATATTATTTGAAGGTCACGGAATATAGGAGCACTGTAATAGTAGCGCGTAACACACACGAGTCGATTCAACTTCGATAAGCATGATAACGCAGGCGACGGCAGAGTCGGTCTAATTGGAAGGCCCTCTTGGCGCCGGGCACTGCGCGTGGCTTCAGATCATGTCGTGATAGAGTTCTTATCTGGAGCTCGGCGCTCGTGGCGAAGCGGGTGACCTACACTGATTGCGAAGTGGATCCGATACCACCATATTTTTTAATTTATTTGTTTCTTCTCGCTCGACATTTGTCTCTCTGAGGGGTTTGAAAACAGTACATTTTATATTTAACGTTTTGGATATGGCCATCCATAGCAAATGAGTATTCATTCCTACTCGTGAAAACATGGTCTAACGAAAGAAAGTTGTTTCAAACCTTGGGAACTTTATTAGTCACCTGAATTTTAAAGTTGTTTTTAAAGATGTTACACACTATAATAACTTACAACTAAATAAGAACAAGAGTAATTGATACAAAAGCATGTATTTATTCTACGACATTATTTTTATTCCAGTGGAAGACGACACCAAATTCCTGTGAAAGATTATGAAATAGATACATCTATTGTTTTGATGACTAATGGAAAACTATTTTTGCCCATAAATTGCTCTCAATGTTGTAGACAATACGAGCGCAGTGGCTCAGTGCGTAGCGCTGACTTCGCAATCGGGAGGTGCGAGTTCGATCCCCGGGCCAGCCATCCTGTACGGGGTTTTCGTGGGTTCCCTCGGTCATAAGCCGAATGCTGGAATAGTTCAAAAGTCCACTATCACTTCTCACCATCATCCTATCACCTTTCTAATTCATTAATAATAATAATAATAATAATAATAATAATAATAATAATAATAATAATACTTCGCAATGACACTTCGAGGTCTTCGAGGTCTTCGAGTGTCTTCACTTGGATGCCAGAAGTATATATAATATGGAGAATGCAGTTATTTTGAATACATGCCGTATTATTAGAAGCCATCTGAATCTTCAGTAAAGCAACTGCACACCTGGCCATCATACCTGTGAGTAGTTGAGTCACCGACCAGTAAAAACTGTGAAGAATAAAATAATAATAATAATAATAATAATAATAATAATAATAATAATAAAATCCACAGCGGGGAACTAAGTTGCTCGCGCCGTCGTTCTACCTCACGTGTCCCCTGGGTAACCCTAAATGAGCAACAGCGATTCGCCACCTACGCGCTTGACCATTGTGAACGCGCGAATCCCCACACGCTGAAGGAAACTGCTCGTCTATATCGGTCAGCGCGTCACCAAATGGCTAACATGCCAAGGGTGGGCGTTGGCTAACAACAACAACATTGTAGACAATCCGCCATTCCGGAGGTCACCAATTCAACGTCCTCACGCCAGATTTCCTCTTTCAGTCTCAAACCGGACTGGAACTCATCATGTACGTTCGTATCAACTACACAACCGCCTTCCTAGCGCCTTCCGCATGGATCATTGAGTATCCACCAGGTGCGAATGTCCGTGCGCTTGGCGTGTGGCACGTGTTCCCATCGGCGGGCGCTGCGTATGTCACCGGTTATTTCGAGTTCGCTCCGGGCGGCGCTCGGGTGACGCGCAGTCGGCGCTCCTGCCTTCGTATCTTAATTTCCAAGATAGTAGCGCAGAAATCCTCACAGCCTCCCTCCCCTCTCTCTCCTTACAAGGACATCTCCGCCCCCACACGGGTTCACTGTCCCCGCGTTGCCAACACTCCCGCTTCTTAATATTTCAAAACAAATTGTTTCGAAAGGCTGATCCCCGGTGACCGAGATCGCTAAAAAGCAGTAGTGTCGTAGCGATGTCGGACCCAAGGATCGCGGGTTCGAGTCCCGCTTCGGGAATGGTTGTATTTATGTTCGTCCTTTCACCCGCTATCATCACCACATCGTTTCATCCTCATACCATAACGTTAAACCCAATCGTGGCCGCTAATGACCTAGATGTTGATGCGACCTTAAATTTAAAAAAAAATGAGAACG
Source organism: Acheta domesticus (assembly GCA_031308135.1). Lineage (NCBI taxonomy): Eukaryota > Metazoa > Arthropoda > Insecta > Orthoptera > Gryllidae > Acheta > Acheta domesticus. Next base: position 40,258,912 of record JAHLJT010003656.1, on the reverse strand, counting down.
ATTGTCGAATACATTAATCCGGGAGGGCACGTATTGTGTCTTTAAGGGTCGGACATTACACATTTCAAAATAATTTAGAGTTGCGAACTTCTAGAGAGCTTGTGTTACATGGGACAAAAATGTTCCTCTCAATTCGTGACGAAAACGTGCAGTTTCCACTTCCCCCCTTAGTACGCCTCAGTTTTTAACGTTTTTGACGTTAAATAAATAAATAAACATATAAATATAGTTGAGTTTATAGTATTCTTCTAGCACTGGAACATGAATAAGATTTTGTTGGTAGAAAATGGTGAGTTTTCCCCCCCTTTTTTATTCTTTCAAAGTGGAGGTGCCGACTACTCACGGAGAAATTCATTGGCGGACAAACCAACAAAGGACTTTTCTCACTCGCAGGGACTGGCAAATTCACTGAACGGCGTTTAGAAGTAGAAACTACTATAAAATAGTTTCTTTTTTTAATCTGAGGAGAGGTAAATTTTGCTTGCAAATTGTAAGCTAACTATGCCTTCCTGATGGTTTAACTACACTGTACTGCACATAATCTTGTCGTTCTAAAGTGACTCATTAGGAATGGGAATTTATGAAAATATTTTTAACTTTCACGGGAGTGAAATTAAAAAAATCGAAAGAATTAAAGTTGCGAAAGTGGCGAAAGAATTAAAGTTAAAATGTGTTTAAAAATTATTCAGTTACATATTGACTGCCACATGAGCTGTAAAGATATCGTCTCATAAATATTTCAGTAGAGAATCATTGCAATCTGTAGATTATTGAGAAACCATATTGCAATATGTCAGTTACCTTTCTTATAATACAATACTCACATAAAAGCTAATTACTGAATAATTTACATTACAAAATATACAATTATTTTATTATTACAATGATTTAAAATTTCGAAATGAAGGCTGGTATTTATATGAGAACTGGGATATATAACTGGGATATCAATGGGAAATAGAATCACGACTATAGCAGCAACAGAACTGTTAAAAGTAAGAGTCGTCGTTGTATATTCTTGCCCACTTTTATATCTAAAGTAAATAAAAACGAGTGAAAAATGTATTTATGCAATGAAACAGGTCGCGCGCGGTCCATGGCCCGTTTGTTAGAGTGCTGCTCCGACATTCGCCTGAGGTTGTTCATAGAAGCCACGGAAAGGTAGCGATCAGAGCAGCCGGCCGCTAGAATTGTCCACCACACAGCGTTTGAATTCGATCTGGCTAAGTAGCTCGTGTCGAAAACCCTACAACCGTCGGAAGAGGAGCCCCAGGACCTCGCCGTTAGAGCAGAGGTTCCGCACGGACATCAGCTGAAGTTTTTTTTTTTTTTTTTCATTTATTCTAGCTTGGCCATTGGCCCTCTGCAGCCGCATAAGATATATACATTGGAAAGAAATATATACATGAATATTCGGATACATTAGAGACACTATTCTAGTTTTAAATATAATGCATTTGCGTGCTTATGTGATATGTCATGAGAAAAGACTCATCGGTTCTACATTAAGGGGGATCGAAAAATTCTCTTGGAAGCTTTCTTTTTAGTCTTTTTCGATGAGGATTCTGCTTACCAATTTGAAAGTGAATGGCTGATGGGATCTTTAATATCTTAGGATAGAATTTTGCGGCTAAGAGGGAGAAGTGGACGGGGATGGGTGTAATGCCAAGTTCGATATGTAATTGCGCATTTGGAATGTACCAGGGAGCTTTAGTAATGGTTCGAAGGAATCTATTTTGAAAAATTTGAATTTTGTTTATGTTTGTTTTGGCTGCGGCAGCCCAGATTGGGGAAGCATAAGAAAGTATGGGTCGTATCATTGCTTTATAGAGGTGAGTAGCCACATGTAACTGTAGGGGGATGATTTTTTGAGAATCGGATACAATTGGTGGACTCTACTAGTCGCTAGAGCTATTCGGTGTTTATCAGCTGAAGTGCTGAACCACTTTTGGGGTGTGTTGGCTTCGTAAAACAGAGGAACACGGTGGCCTCGGGCAGTGCCGGCGCTAGGCATGGGCAGATCGGGGGATCGCGCTAGACCCCGCAAGTCAAGGGACCCGATGATGAGACTGATGGGAAAAAATTAATTAAATTCCAAAAAGGAATTAGAATTCGAAAAAATATTTATCGTAATTTTATAAGTCGCGGTACAGTAGTCTGATTATTCATAAAATTTTCAATTTCCACCCTTAAATAGTTAATTATAGTCATTACTTCTAAATAGGGAACGGATTTTTATGTAAATACATATTTTTTCAGGAACAAGACATTTGCATTCAATAATATTTTTTAGAGTTTACAAGACATTTTGAATTAGAACCATTTTTATTACTTTTCCGTATACATACGTATATACGTAATTGTATGGAAAGTTATGTAATGCTGCGAAAAATCGATTTCGAGATTTCAACGGAAATACATGTTTTGGAGTCTCGTGACACCGAAAAAGTGTATTTTTAATTTTTTAATTTTTTTTATTTTATTTTTTTATTTATAACGTCTGTCTGTCTGCTGTCCGTCAATCTGTGAACGCCACTAGCGCTTAAACCACGAATACAATATTTTCCAAAATGGATATTTGTTGAAATATAATGACTCGTATGGTTTTTTGATACTACTTTCACATGTTCAATTTTTTTTCGGGTGGAGGGCTCAGCATTGTCCCGGGTCCAATATTGTCCCGCACCGGCCCTGGTCGCGGGAATGAGGCTAGATTTGGGAATGAGGCTTCTTTAGAGTTCTCTGATTGGCCCGTTTTGGCGGCCGCAGCGACGGAAACTCAAATGCCAGTTGATAACTCGTCTCGAAACAAAATTCCAACCTCTTTGAGCAGGGCTACACAGCTCGGAAGGTATTTTTAACATATGTCCATTTCCTCTGCGGGGCACCGCCCAAGCTCTAAGCTCCCGACTGAACCCCAGGTGTTTGATAGTGTGGACATGTAAGCAAGCCTAGTTGCACCTACAAAGGGCTGGTTTGTGCATGCTCTTAATGACACGCTACTGTTATTTTAAAGAATATTTTATTATATTTTAATTTTTTAAAATTTAGTTATTTAATTTCATTGTTTTGTTAGAATGTTTAAAAACATCAAAATGTACATGTATAATCTTGTATTCTTTCTAATCTACTTATACCTGAACTAATGTATAAAGAGAAAGAACGTTGAGTTACAACGCGATAATCTAAGTACGGAACGAATATCAATGAAACTTTTGGGTTAGCTTTGTTTGAACGTCCGGATTACTTAAAGGTGAATGATTTACAGCTCTAAATGTTCATATATTTACAAACAAACAAAAAAACAAAACAAAACAAAACAAAAACAACTTTTCTCAATGTTTTCGCCTAGCATCACAGATTCAGGAATTCATCAATGCAATAGTTTAGTTACGTTCCACCAGATAGTATTAACGTCTCTGCTCTACGATTGAGTACATTGATGCACAGAGTTTTGCTTACCCATTGTTCTGGCCACTAAAAATAAGATAGGAAAGGCTTATTTATATTACACAGTTGTCTAATCCGAAATGTACGTATTTAAGAATGATTCTGTCAATTTTTCGTCACTGTATTTATAAATGTAACTTGAATATTGATTTTAATTGCATTTAGGCGTGAATGTATTAGTAAGTGCACAAGGGAAAGGAGATTATAGGAAAAAAGTAATTTTGGTGATACTTGTTTTGTCGTAGAAAGGTATAAATGCATACATACGTTCTGCATGAAGTAGTTATTTTTTCCCTAGGGCTTTTATCCAGCCGGCTACAGGTTACCCTCTACGTCCCGACGGGACGAATTTTCGACATTGCACTAGACACCAACATACTTGCGGGCTCCCTCGATCTGAGGTCAGCAGAACGCGTGGCCCTCCATGACAACACGTACTTGAGAGGCAAGGCATAAAACAACCATGCCCAAGGCAGGACTCGAACCCACGATCCTTCGGACGGAAGCGCCGAGTCGGTACTTGCTCTTAGTCACCTCGGCCATCTACATCGGCTATTTATTGCTTTTGTTGTAGTAAATTAAGCATGATTATAAGAATCTACGTACTTGATTTCAGTTCCCATTGCAGAACGATTGCAAGGCTTGGTTGCGCCGAATTTTGGACTTTATACCTATTCTCGTCCTTTGTGCGTCGTAGCCCACGAGCAGCCGAGAGCAATTTGCGAGCAGCTGACTGCGTCCTCCCCCTCTTAAAGCGGAAAGGCGCTCAGAAAAACACCGCTGAGCCTAAACTCTAACCTTGAGCAACAAGTCGGAGCGCAAATACGCGGGCTACGAAGCAATCTCTGAAATTATGTATTCCTCAATGTTTGTCAAAAAGTCAGAACTTGTTTTTTTGTTATTTACGCTCGCATCAATTTCTAGGTCATTAGCGACCACTATTGGATGTAACGTTATGGTATGAGGATGAAACGATGTGGTGATGATAGGGGGTGAAAGGACGAACACATACAACCATGCCTGTGGCGGGACTCGAACCCGCGACCCTTCGGTCCGAGATCACTACGGCACCACTGCCTCAAAACAGTTAAAAATCTATATGTGACGTACTACGGGGAGAAGTGTATTCTGTGCACTTGCATTTTCTTAAATTGTGGGATCCCTATCCTATACCACACTCAATTTGAATTTGAATACAGATGGAAATGAGCGCCTTTAGCAATAATTTATAAGAAAATATTCGCTCCAGTGTAATAAAAACTACTTGCTGGATCCTTTATTTTTGCACGAACAACTTTACATAGCTTTCTTAATAATAAAAAGCTTTTCTAATATTTTTGTGTGTATCAAGGAAAGCGAAAAGCTAACTGTCAAACAAGGTTGTCTACTTACTTCAAATGTTATTTTTAAGGAATTGCTGCTAATTGTTCTGTCAATAACACTGAATAATCCTTTATTTAAAATTTGTTTCAAACATCAATTTTATAATTTGTAATTTATTATTTGTAATGTAACTGATGTAACTTCCAATGTAGTTATAAAAATAAGTACATTGGAAGTTACCTTGATAATATTTTAAACAAATAACTATGTTTATTTAACAACTTTTTCCCCTTAATATGGAAATTGTAGAATAGAGAAGAGGGTGGAGTTTAACATGCGAGAGTTCTCGCACGGGAACGCTAGTTTACAAGAAAAATTAACATGACAACCTCGAAAATATTTCTAACCCATTATACAATTTTGTTTGCAAATGATTGAGGCACCTGACGCTAAGCGGGAAGCCACTAAGCACTCCTACGTGTTCAGTGGGGAGCAGCGACGACGTGTACTTGGATTTAAACACAAGGTCTGCTGACTATCTCAGCTGTTACCGTCTCATCCAATCGGGAGGTTGAACGTCACCATAGTGCCGTCACGGTAGTGATGTTTAAGCTCCCGATTGGATGACACCGTCACCGCTGAGGAACTGTCAAAGCACACTATAAATAAATCGCAGTCTAGCGTCGAGGAGCGCTCGAGCCGTGGTGGAGGGGGAAGGGGCAACTTGTCTAATGCAAGCGCTCCGCCCCCGCCCCCGCCCCGCCCCCGCCCCGCCCTTGCCCCCGCCCTGCCCCCGCCCTGCCCCCGCCATCGCTCCCGCCCTGCCTCCGCCACCGCTCCCGCCGCCCCCGCACCCACACCCCCCGCCACCACCGCCGTCCCTCGGCCACCGCCGTCCCCGCCCCCGCCCCCGCCCCCCGGCCACCTCCGTCCCCTCCCCCGCCCCCCGGCCACCGCCGTCCCCTCCCCCGACCCGCGGCAATTGGGTATGACCCGGTGGCAGTTAATTAACAATAATTACAATAATAATAACGAAAATAATAAAAGAGTACAATACAAAACGATGCAATAATTATACAATCCCTAACATTAAGTGTTATTACAATCATTTCAACTCTACCATGAAAAACAACAATTATATGTTCGCGATACTAAAAATCAATACATACTACTACATGGACATACTACATACTACTACATGGTAGCTACATGGATATTGGCTAAATTAGATCGAAAAAGAAGGCATTGATCGCGTTCACTACACTTCACTGCTCTACTTCGGACATGCAGAGGAAAGGCTTTAAAAGTCGCTGTGGGTAAACTATTCCAATCTCTAATTGCTCTGTTACAAAATGAAAATTTCCCAAGATCATAATTTTATTTCGAATTTGTGGGTGTGGTGGCTTCGGCCTAAATAATTTGTTTTTTCTACTCTAACCTGAATTTCCTTCCAGGCTAGCTGACCTACGTACGATTTATACAATGCGCAAAGCCTCGCCCTTGTTCTCGTTTCTAGAGGTTCCCATGACGTTTTTATTGCGTTACTTCTAATGGTAAACTTATTCCTGTGCTTTCCTGGGTATTCTATCTAGGTTTTTTCCGGTGCGACTTTCTGTCCTTCCACCCCCATCTTCAATGCCACCTCCACCTTCACCTCAAAATCGATCTCTCTTCCTCCTCCGCCGTCTCCGCCGCAGCCTCTTCCATCTCTGGATGATCTTGGCTGTCCGGGTGACGCCGCGTCGAAGGCTGTGTTGCCGACGTTTCGATCATCTTATAATGGTCTTCCTCAGGGCTGGTCTGCGAATCAGCCCAGTCCAGGGCAGACCAGCCCTGAGGAAGACCACGACAAGATGGTCGAAACGTCGGCAACACAGCCTTCGACGCGACCACGGTGTAAGATATATAGGTGTGTCAACTAACCGCCTTTGGGGCAAATTTTCTGAATTTAGTTCCTCGCTTGTCCGTACGGTGCGCACGATCGGTTTGGGTCACGGTGGAAGATACACATCTTAAGATGACATCTTAAACTGTGACTAGTTTTACAAAACATTTCATAACCATTTTCATAACTATTCGCTTTGGACTTTACCAATTCTACCGCGAAGCGACAAATCACTGACTTGAAATTAGAAATCAGCTGGCCACAGAGCAGGTCGAATGGATTCACGACCAATCACGACTTTGCCCAGTGAGACCCAAAGATCGCAGCGCTTATATACGAGAACTGTGAGAACTAGCCTCACATAAGCTTCAGTTTTAGATTGGGAGTGAACACACCTATATGTCTTACACCGTGGACGCGGTGTCACCCGGATAGCCAAGATTATCCATATGACTCCGGCCGCGGAAGCCTACGACTTCATTCCTCTTCCATCTCTGCCTCCAGAGCGAGGCTCAGCGCTGCGGCCTCTGCCGCCGCACCTCCCGGTCACGGTGTAAGATACACAGGTGTGTTCACTCCCAGTCTAAAACTAAAGCTTATGTGAGGCTAGTTCTCACAGTTCTCGCTTATAAGCGCCGCGATCTTTGGGTCTCATTTGGGCAAGGTCGTGATCCATTCGACAGCTCTATGGGCAGCTGATTTCTAATGACAAGTCAGTGATTTGTCGTTTCGTGGTGGAACTGGTAAAGTCTAGAGCCAACAGTTACGAAAACGGGTAGGAAATACATAAAACTTCGTAATAACCAAGTTTAAGATGTCATCTTAAGATGTAGCAAGCAAGCAAACAAGCAAGGAACTAGCCTCAAACTGGCTTCAGAAAATTTGCCCCAAAGGCGGTTAGTTGACACACCTATACTGCGATTTTTGTAGGAAGAGCTCTCAAGATAACTCAAATCCCATCTTCGCGATGGAATATGTCACGGCATTTCGTATCATTCACAGTCGTTCCGCTAGATTTCGCACGATCGCGGCCGTATGAAGCAGTGCTTGTGATCATGCGACTTCTACCGGCAAGACCGAGAAAAGACGCGAAATGCCGTGACATATTCCATCGCGAAGATGGGATTTGAGTTATCTTGAGAGCTCTTCCTACAAAAATCGCAGTATATACATCTTACACCGTGCTCCCGGCCGAACGTCTTCCTCGATGAGCGGGGGAGGGGGCGTGTTTGCACAGACAGCCTCCGACGAGCTGCACTTCCCTCCCGCAGGCGGAGACAGCGTCCAGCCCCTCCCCTCCCCACCCACCGCCGCTCCCCCCCTCCCACCCGCGCCCCACCATGCCCCACCGCGCCGTGACTGAGTCAGCCCGCTTTTCCTCAAACACCTCCTACACGCTTCAACCGCAAGACCTTGGAAGGGTATGGAGGAGAATTCTAGCAACCGGCTGCACTGATCAGTAGAGACGATTTTTATGGAATTACATTTTTTTTGTCTTTTCTAATTACCGTTCTCAAAATTGTAATCTTGGCGAATCATCGCCCTCCTAACACAATATCCAATTTTTTCGTTACATATTTTTACATATGTAGTACTATATTAGATATTTTACATATTTTGCTGTTTTCACAATATAATTTCTGATTTTATCAATTTTCTTCACTTTAATTCCATATCCAAGATGCTACAGTGTATGTTTACTGATCGTAGATCTCGCCAGTTTGTGCGATGGTTTCTATTGCAATTAGTCCGGCTGCTAAACTACGGTCCTGCATTACAGTAGATGAAGCTTTTACTACTGACGAGAAAGTTGTGATGTAAAGTGAGCAATTTTTCTAAATGTAATTTCTTGCTATGTAAATAGTTTTTAATTACAGAATTTTAATATTGCATTTTATATCCGATTTTACATATTTATTACATATTCTCACTGTTTCATTACATATTTATGTACAAATTTTGACGTTTAATACTACATATTTTTCCGGTCTCTACTGATCAGTAAGGAGAGGATTTTTATGCCCTAACAAATCTTCAAATATGCTTTTAAAAATATGCATTTATGACCTAGAATACTGAAATATGCACTTAAATATGCAATTAAAATTAAAAATATTTCATTTCCTCTATAAACCTTTCTTGATAAAATTCAGGAGAAGCTTGCTGAGAATGAAAAGATATATTTTTTGCGAACATAATTTAACCTAGCGTAATTCGTGGAATAAATAATTGAAGTAAATATTATCCTTAGTGAAGTACTACATTACATGTTTGTTTCATTTTTTCTGCCCGGCTTAAAAAATATGATATCAAGAAATATCCTACATTTGCACAATTATCTTCTCTAGAAAAGAAAAAAAAACTCAAAATTGGCAAGTTCTTTCTAATCAATAAACGCTCACAAATAAATCGATTCTATGAAAAAATGAATACGCATCAGCAGGAAAAATGGACCTAATATGCACAAATATGCACTAACTTATTAATGTAAATAGTATCCATTTCTAACCAAATGTCAAGAAATTTCCCTTAGCTATGCCCTAAAGCAATGGGAAAAAGTATGTGAAATCATAGAAATCCGCTCCGTAATAAGCAGTAATTTTCAGTGGTTTCTCTCATCAATACTAGGCGTATGTCGAAGTAGTGCCCTAAAAAATCAGTCACGACCCGCGCGCTATCGTCCCTTCCGTGTCCTTCCCACCTCGTCTCCTACACTTACACTTACATGCCACCAGGGTAGACCACCAGGGGTGGCCTACAAGTAGGTCGCGATCGACCGGTCGATCGCGAAGCCAATGTTGGTCAATCGTCGATCGCTCGCAATGTCTGGGCTGGATGAATTAAAAATAAAAAAACAGTTTTCAACATATATTTTACTGATCTACCGATACCTCGCTGGAATGCATCTTTACTGAATCGCAGTTGGCCACCCCGGCCAAAAGATGGCCACCCCTGCTCTACACTAACACATATCGTGCTATTAGCCGGGAACTTGGAGCGTGTTTTGGATGCAGCGGTGCCCACTGGGGAGATACCTAGAAAGGGAAATCGCCCGCAAACTGACGTGTAGGTCGGCGCCGTATCCCACGCGCCTGCGGGTGAGGAACACCGCCACCTCTCAAGATAATGGTCCGCTAAAGGAGCTAAGGACAACGACCGTAGCAATTGGCGTCAATCCATTTGATCAATGTCAGGCGAATGCTGGAGCAGTACCTCAACAAACGAGCCACAAACCGCGCGTGACCTTTCCCATCTTCATCCTTGACCCCTCCTCTGTTCTTGCACACACACACACTCACAAACACACACACACACACACACACACTCACACACACACACAACTGACATGCACCACACTACGCTAGTGCCTGCCACAGCTGATGAGGTGCCCTCAAGCCGACCTCGGCGCCAGATCTCTAGGTCTGGAACGGAAGGACCACCGTCACCTGCGGTTATCACCCTACAGCAGCATCACACTACAGCAGTGTTGTCAAGGTCGATGCCACGAGCGGGAGTCCGTGGCACGAGTGCCACGACGAAATCGTCCCTCCACGCAGTTCGTTACTCCGCCACCACAGACAACGCCATCACTATTGTAAAACGGCGGGGTTACTTCCCTTTTTCCGATGCTAGTGGCGCAGGGAAGCTCATGGCATGCCACGACGCCAGCATGCCATAGCCACCAGTAGAAAACCTTGACACCGCTGCACTACAGGGCTAACGACCATCATAGTTGACCCGCCCGAAAACAAAATAATGTAGCAGTCAATTTTTGGAAGGAACTTGTAATTATTCTTTCAGACTTTCTGAGTTCAGAATACTAGTACCTAACGAATTGAACGTTTGTCTTTTCATTAGTCTAACCTTGGAAGTTTCTAGTTGTCACACTTATTCGCTCCCATCGTTGCTAGTGAATTTTGACTGCCGTATTAGTCGCCAGGAAACGCTATAACGACGTTTTCAATAAACTCAAATTGAACGGCAGAGACACAGGAATACGAAATACGCGCGGAAAAATCCCCATTAATATTTAATATTTAAAAAAAAAGTATTTATTATCCCCTAACCAATAACGGAAAATGCAATGAAATATTTGTAATACACAGTGAAAGTTTCGTACGCTTGATCGAAATGTTTGCGGGTACCTGCCTCCAGACAGCGATTGAACTGGACGTAGCTGCATCCGCCACCGTCGGGACTCGAACCCTGGGATCTCCCGGTAAGACTTGCTGCAGAGACAGCGGCAACACTAACTCACACAATTTTGTTGAAGGTAATAAATTAATCACATAAACACATTTTCACATCTACAACACGACACTTTACAATGTCCAAACCAAAGATTTCGGATACGTGAAACAACGGTTTCATTTGTGCACAGGAACAATATAAACTGTTTAGATCATCTGGGAAAGGTGAACTGTGAAAAAACCAATTAAGTTACTAAGCGATTTTGCATATTCATAATTGCATTTATTTTGGGAGAGCAGGTGTTCCTGTTGACAGTCTGCTTCTGTTAATTACCAAGGATTATCTTTCAAAATCTTTACTCTTCCCCCTGTTCCACAATATTTAATCTGGGCCGCCGTGCTTCATGGCCCCGTATTAAATCAAGATTCCCCAAAGATAGACTGAAGGCACCGTAACTTCTGTTTGTTCACCTTTCCTAGCACTCCCTTAATTTCAACGTAACACTCAAACCAAACCTTGAAGCCTGAACAAATCTTCGAACCTTTGTTTTCACGAGTAGGAATGAATACTCATTTGCTATGGATGGCCATATCCAAAACGTTATAATATAAAATGTACTGTTTTCAAACCCCTCGAGAGACAGAAATGTCGAACGAGAAGAAATAAATTTAAAAAAAAGGATTATCAAGAAATTACCCGTACGCCGTAAATATCAGGTTTCGACCAAAATTTGCTGCTTGCGTCATTGCGCGAAAGCTCTGAATTGCTCCTCCTGTTTGTTGTCGTCGGGTATTTGTAAATACGTTTTCAGAGACAAACAAAATGCGTTTGACGCATTTCCGCGCACGACATACGCAATCGTGTGTTACTGTAGTAATTGGATCATCGCGACGTCTTGATCCAATGACGTTTTGACATCTTGATCCAATGACGTTTTGACGTCTTGATCGAATGACGTCGTTTACGACTGCTGAATTGTAGGGTTGAGAGGAAATCGAGGCTGGATCGAAGTGACATTTTTCATTTGCAAGAGCACCCTTGAGGGACCCCAGAGAGGATTATTGAAGGAGGTGAAATATAATTGTTTAATTAATTTAATTTCCTTTAATATCATCTCAGTTTTCTGTAGCTGAGTGACGAAGAAAAGCTCAGGCAGGCTAGTTACGGTGAAGGGAATACGTCATGTTTGCCACACGTCTCTCTTATCCCCTAAACGTGGAAAATAAACTAGGCTCATGCATGAGAGGTACCGTTAGCTAAGTAGAAGGTAAAGTTGGACAGTCGACCCAAAATGCCAAAAACGTACACCTATAAGACTAATGACTAGGGCCCGGATATTTATGACTTGTCATATCACTTGTTTCTTTGCGTTATTTCCATGGAAAATGTAAGATAAGCATGATTTTATCTATAATTACTAATATTATGAAATTTTCATGTCTCATAAAAAGTTATATTTTGGCTTTTTAACCCTTTGGTCATTTTCCGTTAATTTTTCATATTATGGTCATGTTTTTCATTAATTTTCGTCCTTTTTGTCATATTTTTATCTTTTTTTATTCCGTTTTCGTACACTTGCTTGCAGTCGTCTCAAAGAGACTTTTCATATCTTCTAATTGTTATCTATTTTCTTACAATTTTGTTGTTGTTTAGAAAACACCAGATGTGAAGGAAGTGTTAGTTTAGTTTTTTCAGGCTTTGTGTCTGCAATATATTTCTAATGTTTAGGTCATAAACATCCGGGTCCTGCTAATGACCATAGCAGTTGTCGTGCCCGGAAACTAAAAAATCGAAGCCACAGCCTATCGCGTACTTGGATATCCACGAGCATGGGCAAACCCACGCGCCACACTTATGTTCACTGTATTGATTGGAAACGTCGGCAAAGAACCCTCATCGAACAACACTGTCAGTGGTGACTCGTGTCGTCGCATATTTGCGCTGCAACGAAAAATGATCGCCTTTAACATATTGCCTAAATACGACATGCAAATGTGTTTCATTCGCTGACGCAACGGAGGCGGCCAGTTGGCAGGCAGGGGCGCGCGGGTCTGCAGAAAGGAGTCGCGCGGTGACTTGCACTTCGGGAGAAAGCGCGCGGCGGGGTGGGGAGGGGCGGGGCGGGGACGGGCGGGGTGGGGCCGGGCGGGGCGGGGCCGGGCGGGGCGGGGCCGGGCGGGGCGGGTGGGGCGCGCGGGGCGGGTGGGGCGGGTGGGGCGGGCGGGGCGGGGCCGGGCAGGGCAGGGCGGGGCAGTGTGGGGCGGGTGGGGCGGTGCGGGGCCGGGTGGGGCGGTGCGGGGCCGGGCGGGGCGGGGTGGGGCGGAGCGGGCCGGCGAGCGAGTAGGAACGGGCTTCGCGTGGGCGGCTCCCTATGCATTATTAACAGCAGGAGGCACGGAAATAGACGGACGATTGGCAATGGGTGATGGTTAGGATCAGGGCGCAGATTTTGATGACCTAAAACAATGCCAAAAATGATCAATAAAATATTTTAAAATGCCTTAGAAGCAAAGAAAAATAATGTAAAAATTATCAAAACTCTTCAGATGAACAACTCAAGCTGTTGTATACGTTTACTGTTGTAATCAAGGGTTCGTCCTTTTGTTCAAGTGAACTCAGCTTGCAAACTTTTGGTTTGAACTGTTCTTTAAAAGAAAATCTCTGTCTTTATTTATCGTGGAATCGGCCCGAACTGACAATGGGGCCGATAGGCGTCACAGGTACCTAAGATTACACAGTACTCACAACGGCTGACATTACAATATATAGATAGATTTATTTAAACTGCAAATGGGTATAACCCGGTGGCAGCTAATTACAAAAACATAAAAATACACAGTCTCTCAGTAACATAGAACACTAATACCAGTAATAATAATAATAATAATAATAATAATAATAATAATAATAATTCAAAGGATTGGGAAGTGCAAGAAATTGCTTTATTTGGCACAGCTCACATTTTGCGCAAAGTATTGTAGAGGCACAGACAGTCCCTAGATCTGCTCCTTAGGTACCTGGAGTAGATTTTGTACTCAACCGACTCACAACATCTGTAGTCGTGATATGGAGCAATAATAATAATAATAATAATAATAATAATAATAATAATAATAATAATAATAAGGTAATATAACTAGCAAATTATATACTAATTATAGCAGTAATAATAATAATGGTAAAATAATGATAATATAAAAACTGACTGATTTATTAAACATTAAATTACATTAAGAGAGAAAAGAAAAGAAAGAAAAAGAAAAAAAGAAGAAAAAAAAAGAAAGAAAAAAAGGAAGAAGAAACCCTTCTATACTCTAACTCCGCAGTGAATGTTTATACAATCAGGATCACACTGCACTTCACTGCACTGCACTTAACTTCACTAAGACCTGAAAACATTTCCTTCTTTATTTCTCTGCTATACACTGCAGGACACCTCACTTCACAATAGAACACTTATGCATCGCTATATAACCCACTATTCTCCCTCATTTACTTAATAATACCCTAAATTAATTTCCTAAACTGTTGAACGCTTTGAGGAAAGGGTTCAAAGGTTTTTGCAGGCAATCTATTCCATTCCTTAAGCGTTCGATTAGTAAAAGAAAATTTCCCGACATCCGTTCTCTGCTGTCTTAAATTTATTTTGTGCCTGTGATCCACTCTACTGATGTATGTAGGGATACATAGCCGCCGATTAATTTCTTTCCAAGCTGCTTGACCATTATAAGCTTTATACAAGGCGCAGAGTCTTGCTACTGATCGCCTGTTTATGAGTGAATCCCACCCTGCCATTTTCTTGTCCCTGAAAGTAAATTTAGCTGCCCTATGCTGAATCCTTTCCAAGTGTTTACACTGCAAAGTTTTGTGCGGATCCCAACAAATTGTTTCATATGCCATTATCGGACGAACAAGAGATAAAAAGCAATTTCCCTCGCGTTTGCGGTACTCTTTTTTAGGATGCGCATTACAAAGTGAAGAGATCTCCAGGCTTTCCCTACAACAAAATCTACGTGTTTTTTCCAACTTAATTTACTATCGAAATGAATTCCTAGGTACTTGCACGAGGAAACTCTCGGAATAATGTCATTATTTAAACGGTAATTTAATTTTTTAAAACGGCACTGTAATTATGACCTCTGCCAAAAGTGATGAATTTACTTTTAAAGTTATTTATGGACATTCCATTATTTTCCGCCCAGTAATATCCATCAAGATCCCGTTGCAGAATATGAGCGAATAAATTGAATAGGCTACTCAGGAATTCTATGGAGAAAATTGGTTGCATCTCGTAAATTTTGTTTGAAGCAAGTACCATTAAAATCGTAATAAAATTGATGAAATCAGCAAAAATGCATTCAAAATCACGTAAAATGGTAAAAAATGACGTATTATGTCGAAATCAAAGAAACATGCAAAAAATATATAAAAAATGGGTCATTTCCTTTTGTTACAACATAAAATGAATCTCTATAATAACCGACATTGTTCTAAAATGAAAAGAAGAAAAATGACATTTCATTAAAATCCGTCCCCTTGTTATGATTGTTCCTGATGTTGGCAATCGTTGCGAGAGGCGCCAAATATTCACTATTGTCCGACGTCAATGTAGCGTCTTGTGACGGATGTGTGACGCGGTTATCCAATCGGGAGCTTCGATGCCTAAAATTAAAGGCATTACGAAGCTCCCGATTGGGTAGTTGAGTCCAGCTGATGTTCTGTCACAAGACACTACATTTATATAGCAAATAGCAATAGCATGTACATTCGTAGACTTCTTGTATGCATTGTTCATTCTTCTCAGTGTTCATTCCTGCCTGGGATATGGCATAATATTCAAGAGAAACACATCCTTTAGCTCCTACACTTTTAGATTACAAAAAGAATTGTACGAATAATAAGCAATTACCACCCACGTAGTTCTTGTTAGCGTCTCTTTATTAAGCTAGGCATTATACCATTGCCTTACCTCTTGATTTACGAATCAGCGGAGTTTGCCAAAATGGTTTACTCAAGAATGGGAACGTATTTTCAAAGAATACATAACTATGACACTCGACGTAGTAATCATATATACATCAGATGTCAGTGTCAACCGTTCACTAAAATATTCACATACATATGACATGTACATTATTTTACAACACATTATCAGATGGCATTGTACGATTAAAATCGATAATTAAGTTTAAGGACCAAAACAAATTTTCTGACCCAAGTAAAAGAGCATGAGGGGGTTCCTCACTAGGGCGAGACCGCTACAGTCTCCGGAAGGTCTCTCTAGCGCCGATGGATGGCAGCCGGAAAGCGTATCGGGCGAAGCCGGAAGGTAGTTCCTACCCAAATCTCTCTTACAGCGGGTTGATAAATCGATCTAATCTGAGGAATTTATTCCTGCTAGAAAATGTTACATTTGATTTATGTTGCTTTAATAGAAAGCTGAGAGTTCTTATTTACATGGATTTATTGTCTTTTTGTGTGCAAATGCAAATGATAAGTACGTCAACCATGACGTAATACTTCGTTTGGAAAAAGCATTACATAAGGATCTATGTCATAAAATGCTATTTAATGAACGATTTACTGCATTGAAAATACCTTTTATAAAGATAAGGGAAATATAATGGTATGTAACAGTTTCAAAAATGTTTTTGAAACAATATTAAATTTATATCATCAAGTAAAGTCACAAATTATTTTCATATTCTTCTATAATCATTGCCAATTAATAGACATTACATTCGATTTTAATATCGGAGAAAATAGTTACCCAATATTAACTGTCTTGATTTTTTAATCGTTCATATTTCGTAGCACATGAAAAGTGACTGATCTAAAAATTGTAATTTCGTAGTTACGTGAAGAAATATGTGTAGAAAACTAGTGGTGCTACAACATCACATACTTTCTCGCATTATTGAAAATGGTTTCGTAAAATTATATTGTATTACGTAATATTACGTAACCATTTCAAACGACAACTTCAGCCATCATAATGCCCAAACCAATTCAAATGAAGTGCGGTGCTTATCTGTAATTAAAAAAAATCCAGGCAACTCTTACTTTTATAACAGAAGTAAACGTGAATTAATCTCTACTGTTACAGTATTTGCAGAACATAATTTAAGCAAATAAGGATATTTTCACACAATTTTGGTTTCATTACATTCTGGAGATATTCAAATTTTACTTTCTCGCCCTCACTTATGTAAGAACAAAAGTATTGTAATCGTATGCCGGAAAACGGCGAATTTTCGAACTACAAACTCTTATTTCCGAGCTTTGCTAACAAATAAGTGTATAAATCTTGTTCTTATACATAGTAAATTACTTTCTCTAACACGTTGTGCACTCAGAAGGTCCTTGATAACGAAATCCATTGATGGCAAAACGTCTGTCTGTGGTCAAAGCTAGCGCCTAAACCGTTCAGCCGATTTTCTCCAAAATTGATGTTCCCCAACCAATCTGGCTGATGTCGAATGCCCCTTGAATTTGAAACCCATGTTTTAATTTTAGGGAATACTTTTCACGAAGCCACTAACATTTTCAAAAGTTTCAAAAAATGGGTACATTTTTTCATTGAATTTTGTTGTCCAACAGGGTGAAGGAAGTTTAAAACGCTGCCCTCACTTTTGTTGAAAACTCTGATTTTCGAAAATTGCAAACGTTTCTCTGCGTCTTCCTACAACTAAAATATTGAAAATAGAGATTTTTTTATTAATGAAATCTGTTCTTTAAAGACAGATTTTGAAATAAGGTCATCTACAATTTTTCGAAAATTTGAGTAGTTTTCGTCTAATTTTACGTGAAATACGCAATTTTTAATTTTTATTAAATTAATTAAAATTTTAATTATTTTCCCAAAAACGGTACCAAACTTTTTCTTTGAAATTTCTTCTCATATGTATCAAAAGACGGTTAACTAATTCTGCTACAACAGCACATACTTTCTCGCGTTATTGGAAACACCTACGTAATATTGAAATATTGCATTTTCTCCGCTACTAACATCTTAGCTATTATTTGAAAACGCCCAATTCAACCAAGAAGCGAACAACTCACTGTTGCCAGTGCAGTATTGTCAAAACTATGTGCATTAGCTTGACTAATTACAATAATTAGAATATACAATACAATAATTAGAATATACGGAATTAACTTCAAATAATTACGAAAATTCTGGTTGCTCACTCGTGAGTTGCCTTCCTTTGTAAGATAACAGTTCCGATAGCGTTTCATAGTTTTTCTTTTCTTCAATACGCAGTATTTGTTTTAAGGATTAGATGATATTGTGACGTCGTGGATTGGACAAATCACAGACAAGATGGCTTTGGTATATACATTGTTTATTTACGTATATGTACATACATAGGTGCCGTACCAGTTACTACAGGAGCGTTTCCTCCTTGTTAGCATCCGCTAACTACCAGCGCATTGTCATAAGAGCCATGGCGCTCATACCCTTCAAGTTAGCGGCCTCCACGCACACTGCGTCCCGCGAAGGTCTCGCGACAAACGTTTGAGGAACAATGCTGGCCCTTTTCAGAGCCCACCCGCCTTTGTAGCCTCGCTGTGACCGCGTCGGCACCCCCCACCCCCCGTGTGCGACTGCCCGGTCTGCGATGCATCTGGCGCAAGTCGGACACCATCCCTCCGGACCTGCCCCTGGGTTTCGCCCCCGCTTCTTCCGGCCCTTTTGTAATGCACTCAACACGTGTTCACTGCAAGTGTCCACGATACCCGCTGCACCAGAGAGTATATATGCACCCGCTGTGTACCACGCTGTCGCTGTGTTTCAGCAGCGGACGCTACAATATTTAAATAGTATATAACATACCTCACGCTGAATTTTTGACAGAAAATCTCTTATTGCCGCGTCCTTGTAACGAAGTGGATATAAAACTTTTCCTATGTATAGTAAATTACATCCTCTAACCCGTTGTGGAGTCAATCAACATTTTGTGAGCTGTTCTACATGGACCATGCCGAAAAATCGATTAACGGGAAAACATCTGTTTGCCTGTGGTAAACGCTAGCTTGTCTGTGGACAATAACTACGGTACATTGATCAACTCTTAACTCTCCCCATTTATCCTCCTGCCAACCTACATACATAACTAGTGGTACTGCAGAATGGCACAGACTTTCCCATATTAGTTTTCTATTTCCTTTGGTCTCGGCCAGATATTCGGACTTGCAACATACTCTTGCCAGCTACCATCTATCGCCGCCCAAACTACATTTTTTTACATTTTCTTAATTTTTCGGGTTAGTTAGGTCTAATAATAGCTATATCTAATAATTAGTTAGGTCTAATAGAACGAAAATATTATTTAAGAATATTAAACTAGTGGTGCTACAGAATGGCACAGACTTTTCCAGTATTAGTTTTCTATTTTCCTGGGTCTTCGCTAGCTATTCGGAATTGCCACATACTCTTTCTTGCCAGCTACCATCTATCATCGCCAAAAGTACATTTTTTTTGTCATTTTCTTAATTTTTCGGTTTCTTATTGGTAGCACTAATTTTATTGGTAGCACTAAACATTAATTTTAGAATATTAAAGAACACAAAAACCTAGCCGTAAATGACAATTTTCTTTTAAAAATTATGTGCCGTTTAAGAGAAAATGGCGTTTTAGCACTACTAAAAATGCGAAATTTGAAGCTCATTTCACAGAAAATTTTTGAGTTTTCAAAATACTTTATTTGAAGTTATTTGAAGCACTTACACTCACAAATATAATCATCTTTACAAATTGCGGATAATGTGCATATTAAGATGTGAGAGATCTTTCAAAAAATTTACATTTATATAATTTTTAAAAAAAACGAAAAAAAACTCAAAATAAACTTCACGCTATACTAATGAAGTGTAATTATCACTATCCGTTACAAAAGTTTCAAGAAAAAAATTGCAGCCATATACGAGAAAATGACGTTTGAGCATTTCTGAAAATGCCGAAATTTGAGCTACTTTTCACAGAAAACGGTAGTGGTTTCGAGAAACTTTACTTGACATTATTTAAAGCATATATACTCGTAAATATAATAATGTAAAAAAATCGCCGATAATGTAAATATTAACGACGTGAGAGACAAGTAAAAAAATTTACATTTTGGTAATTTTTGAAAAAACCAACCGATAGACCAAAATGGCTTTTATGTCATTGATAGAGTACATTTACCACTATCTCTACCAAAAGTTAAAGAAAAAATTTGGAGCCGTTTTTGAGGAAATCTTGTTTTTGTAATTTTTTAAAATTGCACATATTGCACGCAATATTGCACGAAAACTACCAAAATTGTGAAAAACATTTACATGACCTTTATTAAAGAACTCAATATGCAGAACAAATTTTATTTGAAGAAAAATCTCTATCTTCAATTTTGTAGTTGAAGAAAGACGCCGAAAAAAATTCAAACTTTCACAATTTTCGAAAATTCAGAGCTGTACGTGAAAATCGGACCTATGCCATGTTAAAAAGTGTATTTTCCTCTATTCATACAAGAAATTTAAAGAAAAAATTTGGAGCCGTTTTTGAGAAAATGTTGAAAATCCCCGGGGGTCTTCATATAAAGTACCCCCAAATTTTAAAGAATCTTTTTCAAAATCATAAAGCTTCGACTAGAATCAGATTCGACTGGGGAATATCAATTTTGAAGAAAATCGACCGGAACGGTTTAGGCGCTAGCGTTGACCACAGACGGACGGAATGCCGTCAATCGATTTTTAAGTATAAAGAAGCAACAAATCGTGGATTTTGACCACACCACGAGATAGAGGATTTTTTCTTCTTAGTTTAGCAACTGGTTTTATCCACTTATTCGTTTTCACGGCCCGGCAATTAATTTTTTTCCGCCGAAAATTGGCCATTTTTTCGCGCAGCATTACATAACTTTCCCTATACTACGTATATCACTCCGTGTATACGTACGTATACGGGAAAGTAAAAAGAGTAAAACCTCGTTCTCAAGTGGAAATTTTCTTTGGAAAAATTGGAGTCAGTATGAGTTGTCAAGAAAATGGCGTTTAAGCGCTACTTGTAAATGCAAATTTTGAAGCTCTTTTTCATAGACAATTTTTCAGTTTTCGATAAACTTGATTGGAAGTAATTTGAAGTGCTTTAATTCACAAATTTTGCGTGAATAGTGTTTATCCAGTGGCGTTGGTGATAATTTTAGTAGGGGAAGCACTTTTGAAGTCCAAGGCATAAAAAAAGTAAAACAGTTAAAGAATGTAACAAAATGAATGTAACAATAACAAATGTAACAATAACAGAATAATAACTGTAAAAACTGTAATAAAAACTGTAAAATAACTGTAATAACTGTAATAATAAATGTAACAATAACAGAATGTAACAATAACAAAATGTGAATATTAACCCGGGCGTCTGTGCCTACGAACGTAAATGGTCGCCCGGGAGTAAACAGACCCCAGGGAAAATTTCTCTGGCTAAATGCCTTCGAGCATTATAAACAAATATAATTCGGTATTTATGTGACATACAACTTACCCTTATTTATCGAGTACTTAGTTATTTAAAATTATTAACAAATTTTTAAAATCCATCAATACATTAAAGCATTTTTTTTCTTTCATAAAATGAAAAATAAGTGCGTAAACTTCAATATATGATGAATGTTAATTTGAAAATGTATCTACAGAGTTCAGTAATAATGTTTTTCACGGACCTATACAACGACCACACCTTCACTGACATCACGAGACGAATTTACAGACCGTTTTGAAAACATCGATTGTTACGGTTAAACCACTAGTACGTAGCTCAGAATCTGAGTTGAGTAAACAGTTTTGCTCTGGCCATAATCAAAGAATATTTTAAATATAGAAAGGATTCTTCTGTGCTCTTGCTTAGGGGAATGACTCATTCCCTTCATTCCATGGAATGCACGCCACTGGTGTTTATAAATTGCTGGTAATGTGCATATTAACACTGTGAGAGATTTTTTCAAAAAATTGCATTTGGGTAATTTTTGGAAAAACAAAACAGTACTCCAAAATGAACTTTACGTCGTATTAAAGAGTGCAATTAGCACTATCCGTTACAAAAGTTTGTAGAAAAAATAGAGCCATTTATGAGAAAATGGCGTTAAATCGTTTCTGAAAATGCAGATTTTTGAGCTAGTTTTCATAGAAAACGGGTGAGTTTTCGAGAAACTTTATACATTATCTAACTCACAGTGTACTCATAAATATAATGTAAACAAATCGCCTCTAATTTAAATTGTAACGACGTGAGGGTCAAGTAAACTAGTGGTGCTACAGAATGGCACAGACTTTCCCGTATTAGTTTTCTATTTCCTTAGGTCTTCGCTAGCTATTCTGAATTGCCAACTGCCTGTCATCTATCACCATCAAAAGTACATTTTTTTGTCATTTTCTTAATTTTTAGGTTTCCTATTGGTAGAACGGAAACATTAATTTTAGAATATTAAAGAACACAAAAACCTAGTCATAAATAGTACTTTTCGTTTAAAAATTATGTGCCATTTAAGAGAAAAGTTGCGTTTTAGCGCTACTAAAAATGCGAAATTTGAAGCTCATTTTCAAAGAAAATTTTTGAAGTTTTCAAAATACTTTATTTGAAGTTATTTAAAGCACTTACACTCACAAATATAATCATCTTTACAAATTGCGAATAATGTGCATATTAAGGATGTGAGAGATCTTTCAAAAAAATTACATTTATGTAATTTTTGAAAAAAACAAAAAAATTACTCAAAATAAACTTGACGACGTATTAAAGAGTGTAATTATCACTATCCGTTACAAAAGTTTCAAGAAACAATTTGCAGCCATATATGAGAAAATCGCGTTTGAGCATTTCTGAAAATGCCGAAATTTGAGCAATTTATCACAGAAAACGGTAGTGTTTTCGAGAAACGTTACTTGACATTATTTAAAGCATATATACTCGTAAATATAATAATGTGAAAAAATCACTGATAATGTAAATATAAACGACGTGAGAGACAAGTAAAAAAATAACATTTTTGTAATTTTTGAAAAAAAACAACCAATAGACCAATATGGCTTTTATGTCATCTGGTAGAGTAAATTTACCACTATCTCTACCAAAAGTTTTAAGAAATAATTTGGAGCCGTTTTTGAGAAAATCTTGTTTTTGTATATTTTTAATATTGCACATATTGCACGCAATATTCCATGAAAACTACTAAAATTTTGAGAAACATTTACATGACCCTTATGAAAGAACTCAATATGAAGAACAAATTTTAATTGAAGAAAAAATCTTTATCTTCAATTTTGTAGCTAGGAGAAAGACGCCGAAAAAATCCAAACTTTCACAATTTTCGGAAATTCAAAGTTATACGTGAAAATCGGACATATGCCATATTAATAAGTGTATTTTACTCTATTCATAGAAGAAATTTAAAGAAAAAAATTTGGAGCCGTTTTTGAGAAAATGTTGAAAATTCTCGGGGGGCTTAGTATAAAGTAGCAAAAATAACAAAAAGAAGAATTTCTCAACAGTGGCTCCAAATTTTGAAGAATCTTTTTCAAAATCTCAAATCTTCGACTAGAATCAGATCGACCTGGGAATATCCATTTTGGAAGAAATCGTACGTATGGTTTAGGCGCTAGCAGTGTTCACTGACGGACAGACACGGACAGACGGACGGACAGACGAACGTTTTCCTTTCAATTGGGTTTTCGGTATCAAGGACCTAGAAAACAGGGTTTCTGGCTACACCACGTGTTAGGGGATTGTTTTTTCTTAATTTAGCAACTGGTTTTATCCACTTATTCGTTTTCACGGCCCGGCAATTAATTTTTTTTCCGCCGAAAATTGGCCATTTTTTCGCGCTGCATTACATAACTTTCCCTATACTACGTATATCACTCCGTGTATACGTACGTATACGGGAAAGTAAAAAAAATAATGTTTTGTAATTTTTGAAAAAACAAAAGAATAGAGCAATATGGCATTTATGTCGTCTCACAGAGTACATTTAGCACTATCCCTAATACAAGTTTAAAGAAAAAATTTGGAGCCCCTGTTGAGAAATTCTTCTTTTTGTTATTTTTTTAAAATTGCACGAAAACTACTATATGTGCATGACCTTCATGAAAGAACTTATTATGCAGTCGCCGAAAGGAATGTAAACTTTTGTAATTATCGAAAATTCAGATTTAACAGTGAAAATCGGACCTATGGCACATTTATTAGTATGTTTAACTACATTCTTACAAGAAATTTAAATTAAAAAATATTGGAGCCGTTTTGAGAAAATTTTGAAAATCTCCGGGGGCCTTCATGTACGAGTAAAGTACCCCCAAATGATGAATGTTTTTCAAAATCTCAGAGCTTCGACTCTGGCCAGATCGACAGAGGTTTATTCAGTTTGGAAAAAAATCGTACGCATAGTTTAGACGCTAGTGTTGTTCACATACACCAGACGGAAAGACAAACGAAGTGACAGACGGAAGAGAGACGGATGGACAGACGGACAGACGGATGGACGGACGGACGGACGTTTGGGGAAAAAATACTTTTTTTGGTTTGTTGCACTGTTACATTAATTTCAAAATAACCGCCGCCAATAATTCTGGCAAGCCGACATTGTGAGGGCAGCACTATGCCAGAGTATATCTCATGTCACTAGATTTTCCATGTAGTTGTTTTTTCCGTGTTCCTGTTGTGGGGCCGTATTTTACTACAGAATTAACATTCCTGAAAAGTTAACATATTTTGATTGATCTACACTTTTTATTGATAGTAAATATATTTATAGTAAGTCTTAATTAGGGTTATGATATCTTACGGTATTCTGGTTAGTATGGTTTTATGCACGGTAATGTTTTAGGGTAATTTTGATTTCAACTAGGGTTGTGGAATGTCGGATTCGGAAGCGAGCTACAATTCCGACAATGCCAGTGATGCTGGAAGCGCGCAAGCCAGTGATAGCGAAGCCGAGGTATTATTTAATCTTTACTTGTAAATTTGATCAAAGACTGGGTTTAAAAATTTTTCGGAGTACCCTCTGGATCCAATGAATGTGTAGCATATGAGCAAGCTTTTTGAATGCTGAAATGCACTAGTTTTATTTTGTATTTATTATCTTTGATCAAGTTTAGATACTGTTAACAAAAATATTGATTATGGGCACTTTAATAATGGAAATATGAAAATATTTTGCTGATGTGCACGCATTGGGAGTAAGTTTAGTAGACTATAAGACTATTTATTCAGTAATTAACTGATGTTGTTTTTTTAATTACAAATACTGTACAATAGAATAATATTCACAATTTTACTAAATTTTTTCAACTTGCAATTTGTTATGCCAAATCTGCATTTGTGTTGCATTAATCCCAAAATATCTAACCTAAATTTACTTTACTGCATGTTTTACTTGGTATCAATATTTTATGAAGTTTACTTATTCAGTTATTATGAAATTCATGAAATTAATTTATAATTGAAGGGGGTCAGGATATCATCTTCTTACTTATTGTACTCCACCCTTAGGAGTGTAAAATAACAGCATAGATGCGAGTCTGATATGTCACCTTTCTGAGTATCAGAAATTTACTATTTGAAATAGAACCATTTTCAAATAGAAACAGATAATTGGCAATAAAGTTTGCAAAATAGTAGTAACCTGAACCCATCAAATGCCAACTTATTGGTTTAGTATTTAGGAGTTGTTGGCATTTAAAATGTAATAATTATAGGCATTCTCATTGCCAACAATATTATTTATTGAAAGAGCAACTTTTGATGGCTTAGCCATCATCACCATCATCATCAGTTTCCTGCTGTTTGAAAGTCACAAAAGACTACTAATTATTATATGGCTTTCAAATTGCAGGAAAACGATAATTGCTAAACCATCGATAGCTTCTCAACAACTACTAGTAGTCATGTAGCTTCCAAACAGCAAGAAAATGATGATGGCTGAGCCATGGAAAGCTGCTCAAAGCGACTACTAGTAGTTGTTTTGTGGTTTCCAAACAGCAGAGCACTAATGATCATGGCTTAACCATCGAAAGCTGCTTGTTTAGTAAATAATATTGTTGGCAATGACACACCTATAATTCATGCTAACCTAACCTAAAACATACACACACTACACTACATTTCAGAAGACCAATTGGGCGCATAGAATTTGTTGTGGCTCTGGTATGCCTGCTTGCAAAGACACTCAGAGGGAAAAGAACAAAAAGGCCTTCAGGTCTGTGCTGGATCTCACATTCCATTGAGCGAGGAACACTATCACCTCCCAACTCTAACATGCATTACACTCAGAGGTCTAATGATCAAAGTAGGTGGAAACCACCTGGAAACAAGAAGAACTCACTTAGTCTCATAAATAATAATAATAATAATAACAATAACAAAAACAACAACATGTTAGTCGTTAATTAGAGGAATAATAATAAAAATAAGAAAACAAACAAAAAAACTGTTGTACTTTATCTTCATGACATTGTCGTCATCAAAATTTGAAGTCTGATTGAAAAATAATTCCTTATTTTGGTCATACCAAACCATATGCTGTCAGGAACACTCTTTTAAAGTAATGATTATCTTGTAACATACTAAGGGATCATTCAAGTAATATGCAAACAAAAATTGTTGATTTCTTTCTGACTTCTTAAATACTCTTTGCAAAAATATTTAGCAAAAACCATTTATATCACAATTGTAAACTTCTCACCTGACTCACACTCTTCACAAATGTCAGAATTGCATAAATGTAATGTCAATAGTATAATAAATAATTAAACAGCATGTAAAGGAACAGAGTGATTAAATACTGTGAGACATTCCTGAGAGAGAAATAAAATGGTCTCAGAAAAGGAAGAGTACAAAAAATGCTATTGTCACAATGCGAAGAATCCAGACAGACGCTATTAAGTGAATTTGCCAACTTATCTACTGTTAATGGACATGTGATAAAAGTAAATAGTCAGTAAAGTGGGATACACTGGAAGAAGAAAAAGTACCTTGCACAGATGCATTAAAGTGATGCCTAAAGAATTAAAAAATGGAATTCAAAGTCTCTTTGCAAACTCACAGGTGACTGTAAAAACAATAATGGAAATGTGTCAAAATCTTTCACACATTGCTCACATCATTACAGCATATATATCTGATATCTGCAGTAATGAGTCATATTTAGTTGTGTTTTGTCAGCTCTGAAACATAAGAAGAGCATTTCTATAGGCAAGACAAAATCAATGAAATATCAAAGAAAAGGAATGAGATGAGTCAAAATTATTATTAATTGGCAAATAATAGATGACTTGTGCTCTTGTAAGTCTTCCATACTTTTCAATTTGAGACTGTGGGATTGAAGATAAATCAAATTTTATTTGGTTGGAAATTTTTAACTTTTGCTATATCCAAACTTGAATGTATTCATTAGATTTAGCAGCAGATATTAAATAATTATGCTCTATTACTATTACTATTAGTGGTAGTATTACTATTATTGTTGTTATTATTATTATGATTATTATTATTTCATGAATTAAAAAAGGAAGTAGCCATATCATCGTATTTGCTCATTTTTCGAATAAGAATTATGTCCATAATTATGGATGGAATTTAGGTGAGAGTAATCTTAGTTTTCAATTTGTTAAAATACTAAATTTGATCTGCATCGTAGCGAATGTTCCAGTGTGGGAAGATGCATACAATAATATTGATCTGATTAATTTCAAGTAGAAAATTCTCAATACTACATACAGACTTTCATGAGTATTACTAATTCATTTTTT
Organism: Acheta domesticus; assembly: GCA_031308135.1. Taxonomy (NCBI): domain Eukaryota; kingdom Metazoa; phylum Arthropoda; class Insecta; order Orthoptera; family Gryllidae; genus Acheta; species Acheta domesticus. Next base: position 40,231,284 of record JAHLJT010003656.1, on the reverse strand, counting down.
TAAGTTGCTTATCTTTTCATACCTGTTTTTCACGAATTGTGTTACATTTATTTTATGTATTAACAGTAATTGCCAACTGTTGAGAAAGATTATTGGATATTCTCTGGTACATGTTACATTTTTTTTAATTTTAGGATGCCCATTCTGCTGCGAACAGTGATGAAGAGGGAGAGGGTGACAATAGGTCAGAAGCTGCTCACTCAGACGACGGTAATGGGTCTGACGATGAACAGCAATCGGAGAAAAGCGAAGGGAGCCGCCATTCAGGTAACACAGGAAATTTGTGTTGATCACATTTTTAAACTTTTGATGTTCACCTAGTAATTAAAAATGCTTTTGTGTTGTGTATTGTAGGTGCACGTGAAGATGAAGCTGAAGAAGTTGCTGCTGGTGAGGAAGACGAAGAGGTAGAAGATGAACAAGAACCAGAAGGAGAGGATCTGAATTCTGAAGAGGTGAATTATTAAACATCATATTTTTAGACTCGAAAAGCTGCTATTTTAGACGTCTAAATAAGGAGCTTAATAGGTGGAAATAGTTCTGCAATTTCTGAAATGGGCAATATTAATTAACATGGAAAATAATTTTTACCTTCATTTTATTTTGTTTCAAACTCTCTTATTAAAAACTTGAGAACAAACTACAACAAGGAATACAGAAATGTAAATGTTAAAACATTAGTTTCAAATTATTTAAAAGGTGCTTGAATAAGTTCTCGCTGTTTTTTTGTGAAAATCAATGCTTTATTTACACAATGTGGTGCACAACACGTCACTCAAAGTACAGTCCATCACAAGACACTACTTTTGCCCATCTTTCTGGCAGCAAATGAATGCCTCGTCAAAAAAACGAAACGTCTTTTGCGGCTATCCAAGCATCCATCCACATCTTCGTATCTTCATAAGAACGGAAGCGCTGTTCAGCCAGGCCATGTGCCATTGAACGGAATAAAAGAAAATCAGAAGGGGCTATGTCCGGTGAATATGGCGGGTGGGGAAGAACTTCCCATTTAAGGGTTTCCAAGTATGTTTTCACCGGCTTTGCGACATGTGACCGAGCGTTGTCGTGCAACAAAATCACCTTGTCATGTCGCTGCTCGTATTGCGGCAGTTTTTCCTTTAGGGCTTGGCTCAAACGCATCAATTGCAGATGATAGCGATCTCCCGTGATGGTTTCCTTTGGTTTGAGAAGCTCATAATAAACAATGCCCAGCTGATCCCACCAAATGCAAAGGAGAAGCTTCGAACCATGGACATTTGGCTTTGCGCAGGATGTTGATGTATGGCCGGACTTACCCCACGATCTCTTACGCTTGGGGTTATCATACTGGATCCACTTTTCATCGCCCGTCACGATACGGTGAAGAAAACCTTTCCTCTTCTGACGTTCAAGCAGCAGTTCACACGTGAGACACCTCCGTTCGATGTCTCTCAGCTTCAGCTCATACGGCACCCAATGTCCTTCCTTCTGGATCATTCCTAATGCTTTCAAACGTTTGGAAACTGTTGAGTCACCCACTCCTAATGATTTTCCAAGGTCGGCTAGCATCTGACACGCGTCTTCATCAAGTAATGCCTCCAATTCTTAGTCTTTAAACTTTTTCGGTGCGCCAGAAAGTTCTTTATCTTGAAGATCAAAATCGTCGTTTTTGAACCGTCGAAACCAGTCTCTGCAAGTCGTTTCTGACAGAGCATGTTCCCCATACATCTCAACAAGAATTCGGTGTGCTTCAGCTGCTGATTTCTTCTGAATAAAATAATGCAATAGAATTCCCCGCTAATACTCTTTTCGTGGCACAAAACTCGACATGTTTAAGCACTCAGAACAAAATGTGGTTGACACTGTGGCAAACAAAAACACACTGGTGTTCAAGAATACGGACAGTATTTCCTGGAAATGCGTTAATTTCAGAAATATCATCCACTTATTACTGGGAACGCTTACTGTTAGAAAACAGCGAGAACTTATTCAAGCACCTTATAATTTTTTTATTAGAAATACAGCAATGCAATGAACAGCAAAGACAGAGGACAGCTAAAATGACAGCTTCAAAAAAATTCTATTCTACACCTCATGGAAGAAAGTGTCCCAAATACCTTGGGAAAGAGAAGTAATTGAATGCCACCCAATTGTTGAAGATAAACCAAAAAGAATTAAGCATTATCCCTTATAGTAAGATGTCTAAGAACAACTATATATCAGTATTTTAACTAACACAAATAGTTATTTATAAAAATATTATCATTAGACATCTTACTATAATATGAGCTTGAAGAAATAGGAAATATAGTCTAATGGTAATGTTTCATGACAAACTTTTTATCTACTTTATAAAAATTCAAATATTACTATAATTTTCATTTAAATTTTATTATTTGTCATCCTGTGAAAGACGACATACCCAAGTTAGTGGTAGACATTAGATCCCCATGGATTAATAGAACATAAGTGTTGTAGTACAGTCAAATCTGGTTATGTGAAAAACCTCTATAAGTGTGACTTAGTATAAAGTACAAAGTAACGAAAAAACTCTATGAGAATGAGAAACGTGTGTAAATTGAGACTGAAGTTTCCCTACAGATTTTTCTTGATATTTGCTAACAGAGGACTTGACATTGTTGAATTTCTGAAATATAACGTTTCCCAAAAGGTTTGAATTTCTTATTAATATGTAATGACAAACTGGCAATGTTTTGCTGTAATGTGGTTACCGGCACATGCGAGAATGCATCCCTCTTGTGGACGACCTTGATAACTGGCACACAGATGTTCCAACTCCAAGTCTGGCCGTTTCTGTTTGGTAGTTTGAGTCATAGCCATAGAATGTGCATACAGGCAGAACGTTGAAGTGAAAGATAAATTCATTGTCAATAAGTGAAAAATTAAGGTAGTGTGTATATATGATGAAGTCAAGATCTTTGCAAAGAATTTTGTGTGCCAAAATCATACTGCTTTTCCATTAAATTTCTTGTAAAAGTATTCCGTTTCTGTTTAATACACCTCTTTGTAACTCTTTTAGTGAGAGTAAAGTGTCTGCCCTTTGAAGTCTTCTTACTCAGGCTCATGTGTAATTCTTATTATGAAACTGAGATCAGTTTCATCAAGTTTGACTATAGATTATTGAAGTGGATAAAAAATATTAAAGGTCATGCAATATCAGCAAAATAAATCAATAAATAAAGGCACAAAGAGAAATTAGAATGGTAAAACAATCAAAATGACTGCTTCCTTCTAGTGTTAATAAACAAATAAATAATGAGGAGTCCAAAGAATATTTTGGAAGATTAGAAAACCAGTAATTATCAAAATTTCTACCCTATCGTAATTAAATCTATACTAATTAAAATGTTATTTTAGAAGTTGTTAATGCAGAAGCAAGACAATAATCACAGGGAACACTATTTCTTACTGTACTTTTTATATGGCTAAGGCTAAAATTTCACTATACTGATTGTCAATACTATTTCCTTGTAATAAATTAATATAATTGAGAGGATTTAAAAGTAATGTAACGCATGTTAATTCCAAATTCAAAACATTAACAGATCAAGCTCAAGTTCTGTCATCATTTTGCAATGAAGCTGTGTTAAATATGTTAATGTAGTTATTGACAAGTATAGTAATAGTTTTATGTTTGAGTAAAAACATTTGTGAAACTTTTAGACTTGAAACGATACTCTTAATTTAGGTCACCAAAACGTGGAGGATAGGAGGGAAATAATCCTCAAGCCTAAATGACACCTCTGAGCAAAATTCAAAATCGCCTGTTTCGTCGCCCATGGAATACCTTCTTTCTCTACTAGTTGGTGAGAGGAGCATAGCGAAATTTGTGTGGTCAGACGGAGGAGCAAGCCTCATGGCCTGAGACTTGCCACGTAATATAAGGCAATTCAATTCAATTCAATGCAATTCAAAATAATCCTCAAATTGTTGCCAGTATGCAGTGGTTTGTAAGTTCCCCCGATTCTATTACATGCCATTAGGGGATGATTTTGATGACCTAAAATGTACTTAAATATGACCCTCTAATAATTCATTTATGTCTAGAAAAAATGTTGAAAAATGTCCTGAAACTTATTCACATTGTGAATTTTACATTTTTAAATTCATTTCAAAAAATTAGAAATTTATTGTTAAAATATTGAACTGATGAAATGTTCTATTACACTTATGTCAACCTTTTCCCTGACTCGCAAGTTAAGCTTCTGACTCTTTATCTCAACACAATCACACAATGAGTACACCAATGATTATTTGTTTTTAGAATTCCCTCGATCCACTCCCCTCACACTATTGATAGCAGTTATTGAAACTCCTTGCTGTTGTGCAATAAAGGCTAGTGCAGTAACTCCAAAGCATTTCTATTTAGTTCTGGGTGTGTAAGTAATACAAGGAAAAGAAGTAAAGAAAATAAACGGGAAAATGAAAAACCAATTAATGGCCTAAAATATTCTTAAAAATGTCTTTTCAAATAAAATGACAAAAAGTGCCCTAAGAAGTACATCTCAAAAGCCTTAAAATGAAACAAAATTTGATATCTGAAAATATACTGAATCAGAATATTTCTGAATGATTTGAAAAAAGATGAAAAATCATCAAAATCCTAGTCTATGCATTGTAACAAAAAGGTAATGAAAAAGTCTGTAAAAAGTTCAGTTGCTAAAATTATCATTTCTAATGTTCTAATTTTTTGTTGAATTAATTGAATGTGTAAATATATAAAAGCCTGGCCTAAGTGTCAGGTATAGAACGTAGTAATTAATGATAATGTTCGATGGAACACAGGAATACGATGAAGAGGAGGATGAAGATGAAGAAGAAGACCGTCGAAGGAAGAAAAAGAAGAAAGATCGGTTTGGGGGCTTCATCATTGACGAAGCAGAGGTAGATGATGAGGTGGAGGACGAGGAGGACTGGGAGGAGGGTGCCCAGGAGATTGGCATCGTGGGCAATGAGTTTGACGAGCATGGACCCACTGCGCGCGAGATTGAAGGGCGACGCAGAGGAACCAACCTTTGGGAGTGAGGCATTTTCCTAATAATTTTATTCTGTGACATTAACATAATTTTTTATATAATATTGATGTATTTGTCATTTCTACTCCCAGTTCCCAAAAAGAAGATGAAATTGAGGAATATCTACGTAAGAAATATGCAGATGAGTCTGTTGCTGCACGACATTTTGGTGATGGTGGTGAAGAGATGTCAGATGAAATCACTCAACAGACTCTGTTGCCTGGAGTGAAGTGAGTAAAGCGTTTTCTTTAGCTTGTAGAATTTTGCTCGGCCTTTGTGATGTGAATAAAATGTACTCTGTTCAGGGACCCAAATCTGTGGATGGTGAAATGTCGCATTGGTGAAGAAAAAAGCACAGCTCTACTTCTCATGCGCAAATTCATTGCTTATCAGTTCACAAGCGAGCCATTGCAAATCAAGTCTGTTGTTGCCCCTGAGGGAGTGAAGGGATACATTTACGTGGAGGCCTATAAGCAACCTCATGTGAAAGCAGCGATTGCAAATGTGGGCAACTTGCGCATGGGACAATGGCAGCAGCAGGTGAGTAAAGTGCACTTGCATGTTCTTCATTCTAATACAGTACCAGACTTAATGTTTCTAATTATTGTTGTGTGTAGATGGTGCCAATTAAGGAAATGACAGATGTGTTGCGTGTAGTTAAGGAACAGACGGGATTAAAACCAAAGCAGTGGGTTCGCTTAAAGAGAGGTATATGTCATTACATTTTTTTATTTTTTTATTATTATTTTTTTTTAATTGCAGCTTTGCCTGAGGTACTTATAATTTGATTTTTCAGGTTTATATAAGGATGATATTGCTCAAGTGGACTATGTGGATCTAGCTCAAAATCAAGTACATCTAAAATTGTTGCCTCGAATTGATTATTCACGACCACGTGGAGCTCTCAGAACATCTCAGTCTGTCAGTATTTATTTTCATGCTTTTCTAGCATTATTCATCAGTGTCTTCACTTTTTGTTCATTTGTATTTCTATTGTATTTTCAGGAAAATGATGCAGCAAAACGTAAGAGGAAAAAGCGCCCTGTTGCAAAACCATTCGATCCTGAAGCCATACGTTCTATTGGTGGTGAAGTAACTAGTGATGGAGATTTCTTAATTTTTGAGGGAAATAGATACTCTAGAAAAGGGTTTTTGTACAAAAATTTTACAACCAGCGCTATTGTTGCTGATGGTAAGAGAAAATTAAATTTAAGTCATTTAGGGTATTAATTAAGTAGATAATATTAAATAGTTATTTTCTTGCAGGAGTGAAGCCAACATTATCAGAATTGGAGCGATTTGAAGAAGCTCCTGAGGGAGTTGACATAGAGCTTCCAACCACAGTTGCGCCTGGGAAAGATGATACAGTAGGACATTCTTTCTCAGCAGGTGACAATGTGGAAGTCTGTGAAGGAGAATTGATGAATTTACAGGGCAAAATCATTGCTATCGATGGCAATCTGATCACAGTAATGCCAAAACATGAGGCTTTGTCAGTAAGTATTCTACTATATGTAGCCTAGAGGCTGATCACATTACAAATATTGTGCATATAAGGATTACCGTTATTTCATGTACATATGTGTAATTGGTGTACATATGGTAATGGGTTGTTTAATCGAAATTACATAAAATTAAGTTTTGTAAACATGGTAAAACCATATACAGGGAAACTCTATTAACATGTTTTGTCCCAGTTAAATTCCTATACTTCCCGTGATAAATTATTTCAGAAATGAGTTTTACATTTATACATTTTCCATGATTGTGCGTTTGTAAAGAAAGTCCCTTTAAGACCATACTACAGCCAAATGATTAACACGCAGGTGACCAATAAGTGAGAACATTTACATTATCATTGAGGAGCCCACGAAATTTTTGTGTCAGCAGTATTCAGGTTGGTTAACTTCATTGCTACTTAAGATGTTTCAACTGTCCATTTTGGAATTTTGGATAAAATTACATGCCACTATTATAGTCCAATGCAGCTTTGCATAATATTCACCAACATTGCTTGTTAAAAATTTGGCACATTTAAAGGAAATATTGAAACTTAAGGGAATCAAAGATTTATAATAAAATTTAGGCCTGTGTTGCATGAGCGTTGCATTGGCGTGCATCACATAACACTGATGACATCAGCTCCATCGTGCATCGATGCCTGCGCACACAAGTCACTTAACTTCTTTGACTTAATGAATCAAAAGTAACATTGATAACAGTTCCTGCAAGCATGCGCAGGAGTATACAAATGTAAATGTTAAGTTTTTGTTTTCCTCATAATGTTGAATTTCAATTATGCCTTTTTCTCTCTTATACCTTTTTTCCCCCTTCAGTCCCCTGAGAAATGTATAAGTGAAGTTTAACTGTAAATTAGCTTTAAAACTCCTATTTCAAGTTAAGCAACGGCAGTGAAGTGCCACTCCCAAGAACATAGTTATGCCTTGATCATACGTTTATCACCATTAGAATATAATTGAGTTGTGTGTTTAGATTTGATGTTGCCCATTACCATCATATTTGTTTGAGATGTATCCTATGTTAATTTCTCCTTTCACAATTTCTTTCAGCAGTCACAGAATGGAATGGAATCTAAATGTTCACTTACGCTCAATCGTCTTTCTCTAAGAATTTGTCTAAATTATGTTGCATCCCCCCTCCCATTTTTTAAGAACATTCTTTGATGGGTATTGATGTATTCCCTAAAGGATTACTAATGATAAGAAATTCCGGTGTTCAATTTAACACATTTTGCTGTAAATTATTATTTTTAATATTTTTATCTCTAAATTTGCTTTTTTCATTACTTCCCTTAGGTACGATTATCACTTTATATATATATATATATATATATATATATATATATATATATATATATATATATATATATATATATATATATATATATAGCAACGGGCGCCAGTCTGGTAGAGCATGATCGCGGTTCCTCGCGTGGTGGGGAGAAGTGAGGTGCAGGGGCAACAAACTACATAAAGAATAATTTGCCGTAATTGGGCAATAAAACAAAATTAAACATTTATTCCCGACCTACGATCGGGGAAGTTACACCAAAAGTCGCATGAGGTGGGATTACACCCTACCTAGTGAGCTCGGTAAAATATGATCTAAAATAATATTATTAATAAAAAATAACCAAAGACAACTACGTTACAATAAAAATGTCATTGCGCGGCACCGCTTAACTAAAAAAAAAAAAGGAAAAACACATGAGGATTGTTGATATTGTTCTCCGCCTCGTTTCGAGGGCAACGCCCCAAAGCGCGGGCGAACGGTAGGAGTCTTTACTATTTGTATAGGCGTGTGCCGGAGGTGCACGATGCGGTCGATGGCCTCGGCGTCTGCGACGATTGTAGACACGCGGCGAGCCGCAGTGTTGTAAAGGCAGGCGCTTCCAGAAACCGCTGGGTGAACAGCTGACAGCGACGGCAAGGATGCGAAGGTCCCCCCTTCACTTTCACCAGGGCGCTGTTACAAGTCAGGAGTCGCCCCTCATCATGGCCCGGACGCGCGGTGCGGGAGTACTTAATTGCGAGCGCGGATCGGAAGACGGATCACGATATTCGTGACTCGTACACTCGCATTTGGCAACGAGTTAATAGTTCATCGAACACACGAAAATGAAATTGGTTCGGTGACCGGTGCCTTCGGGCATTATTCGCTCATAGTGTGAATGGAAAGTCTCTGCAGTGTGAATATGGCAGACAAATCTTATCGCACGGCCTCGCGGTCGGAAAGCAAACAGTTCACCGTTCAAAAAAAAAAAAAAAAAAAATCTAGTTCACGGCTTCCACGACCAGGATGAAGTTTCATCTCTCGCGACTAGCTCTCAAGTGTCTTTTTCAAATTTTTTTTGAGAATCCGTTCCTATTCGGATCTCCCCCCCCTCCTAAGCTCGCCTTGGGCTTGCTGGCCTACTTTCGGAAAATTATTGTCAGCGATTGGCCGGAGCTTACTACGCCGTAGGAATATTCTAACGAATCGTGGTTCGTGATTTTGTGGGGATTTTCCTCAGATGTTTTCTGTCCTCTTCCGTCTTTCTCTGACGAAGCGCAGCTGCCCCGATCGACGGTTTACATCTCCTGGGAGCAATTATCGTATGGCAAGGGTTAGGACTTACTCTAATCAGTGTGACAGGCGTGGTGACGAGGGCGCGCAGGCGGAGGAGCTCGCTAAGAGGAGGGAGGGCGGAATACAGAGGGGGGTATTCACTGTGCGGTCGAACAGGCGGAGGGTTGTAAATTTTTCTCCCAAAGTAGGCGAGGGGACGCTAGAAGAACGCGACCGCGGCGACGAAGAGGCGGGTGGGGGGAGGCGCGGTTGGGCGCACGTGCGCGTGCCAGCGAGTATGAAAAGCAAGCATTTGTTAAGAATTTATTAGGGCGTCGTTACATGCCGCCACAAAATATATATATATATATATATATATATATATATATATATATATATATATATATATATATATATTCTATATCGTATTATGCATAGATATACTGTCTGTGTATTAAATTTATTACTTTTTGATTTTGATTTTACCTTTGCTTTTTCTAATTTGATACGAATATAGTCATAATAAAATGATCAAAACGTGTATTTACAATAAGTAAAGAGATTCACAAACTGTTAATAAAAGGTAGAAAGTTACTCTGTTTACTCCATGCAACCAATGAGAGTAGTTAGTTCCGGAGTAAGTAGGTCTGTCCTGACTTATACACCAAACCTTCATTAGTTAGCCTGTTAATGTACATTCTGTTAAAAAAACTCTCTAGATACATTGCTTGCTTCCATGAACATAACTATGATTTATCTGTTTTAGGACCCATTGGAGTTTCAAGCAAGTGAATTGAGGAAGTTTTTTCGCATGGGTGACCATGTGAAGGTGCTGGCTGGACGATATGAAGGAGACACTGGACTTATAGTGCGTGTGGAAGAAAATCGTGTAGTTTTATTCTCTGATCTCACCATGCACGAACTAGAAGTGCTTCCAAAGGATGTTCAACTGAGTCCAGACATGGCAACAGGAGTTGATTCTCTTGGCCAGTATCAATGGGGAGATTGTGTGCAGATAGAGTGAGTTTGTGGTGTTTCATAAAGGCAGCATTTTCCAATTGTACCAGTTGGCCATTTATTTTAATGAAACTGCTTGAAGCTTAAGCAAGTCCCATTCGTATCCAAGGTTTAGGTAGTATCTCTTATTGTAAAAGAGATGACAAATGTGGCATAAAAAAATTACAAAACCTTCCTTTAACATCTAGCTCAGTGTAACAATAACAACACTAAACTGAACTTGACAAGGAACAGTCACAAATAAAATGTCCGTCAGGTTTCTGTCAGTGCAAGTCAAATGACTTGCTTACAAGGGTCAGTGCAGACTCTGCTTTGTTTACTTACTACATGTGCGTAATCATTATTATGATAGATTTTTTAGGAATAGTTATCGATACACAAACCAGATCATTATACTGAGCTTTAAAATGCTATCCTGTAACGAGGAGGATCGTGCTTTAAAAATTGAAAATCTTTTGGAAGAAAATTGATGATTCATTGGACTGATAGGTGAACGATTGAATCCTGAAATTCATGTGCGTTTATCATGAATTATAATATTTCAGTAATAAATATTACAATTCTTAAAGCTGTACTGAAAATAATAAACATGCCGAGAATTCTCATACTGATTTGCGCAAAACGTATCTACAATTTATAACAAAACTAATGGGAAAAAAAACACTTTAGATGAACTTTGTTGACAGCCATGGCACAATACATTAATAACAATGTGTCTGTAACAATGTAGAGCAAACAATGTGCATTACCCTCCGAAAAATCATCCCGTATCAGCAAGCTGAAATGCGGTAAAGTGCTTCCATGCTGTTACAAAAACCAATTCTTCCAAATAAACAGAAAATTTGATTCTTACTCTAGGACCTGCAGACATAATTGATAGCAGCATACTTTGTTTTTTTTAAAAAGCGAGATTTTAAGAATTAATGGAGTATGATTTTTTAAAATTATGTAATGGAACTGAGATACTTATCCGTTTGCATAGATCAATGCAATTGTTACTTTGTTTCAAACATAAAATAATAGAAAAAGTCTTCTCTCTATATTACATCCAGAATGAAGTTTGGACCCAAAACAATCATATACCTTTTAAGAGAAAAATAAACTAAAAACTACATTTCAAACTTAAAGAGCCACTTGAAAATGTTCTAATTAACAAAGATAGCAACTTTCAGCACACTTACGGAAATAGTGTAGTTTGGAGAACGTTTTATGAAACAGCAACTTTGTTGCTGCTTCATATTGGCAAGTATGCCTCTACTTCCAGACTAGGTTTGATGCTTTCTTAGAATTCTGGATGTAGCATTTTCTTTGAAATCTATGAGATTGAATTATCTGAATACAATCTTTGGAAATTTGATTGAAATGTAAGTTAATATAAATTGATTGAAATATAATTAGTAGAAAACAATTTAGACATTGAAAAATGTTTCTTGTGGTCAGAAAATTAACCAGATGGTGTTTTGCTTTTGTCTCTTCCTTTTTCATATGAGTGTGTTTATGTAACATTCTATAGTGTAATTTATTTTATTTTTTTTTTTTAGTCCACAGACTGTGGGTGTTATTGTACGTCTGGAAAGAGAGAATTTCCATGTATTAAGTATGCATGACAAAGTGATAGAAGTGAAGCCTCAGGCATTGCAAAAAAGGAAAGAGTCTCGGTTCACAATGGCTTTAGATTCAGAACAAAACACCATTCAAAGAAAAGATATTGTGAAAGTCATTGATGGTCCACACTCGGTAAGATGTTTTATTTTTCTAGAAATGAGAGGATGATTACGTGTATTGAATGTACTGTGCAAGTATTATTGTGTTCTGTTTAGGGAAGAGATGGAGAGATTAAACATTTGTATCGCAATTTTGCATTTCTACATTCAAGAATGTATTTAGACAATGGTGGAATATTTGTGTGCAAAACTCGACATTTGCAATTGGCCGGAGGGTCAAAGGTAAGCAGTAAATGTTATATTATTGACCTGTTTTGAATATGCTGATGACTCTTAATTATTCCAATAAAAAAGTCATGTTCGTTAATCCATGGTACAGTCAGTCTCTGGAAGAAAATTTTTGTTTTCAAGGAAACTACTTGTTTGCTGCTTCTGGTGTGCAATTCAAATACTCTGCTCTGTAGTGTTGAGGAGAAGAGGGGGAGGTTGGCAACAAAGTCTTGATGTGGCATCACTGATCCCAGAACCCACACAACTTTAGTCTAGTTGATGCTGCACTGGACCTTACCCCTCCTCAACCTCTCAAAATACTACAGTATTTTTGAATTGCTTGCCTGACAGTAGCAAATAAGTTTAATTTGAAAATGAAAACTTTTGACAGGAAATGGATTACTACAACTTATCTCAAATTATGGTAAGAGTCTATTTGATTTTTTGTCAAAATAATTAAGGTACAATAAATAATTGTGTTTTGCAGGCAAGTTCGAATACCTTGGGTGGTGGGCCACCCATGGGTTTCATGTCGCCACATATTTCTTCTCCCATGCACCCAAGCGGAGGTGCTGGAGTCCGAGGGGGTGAGGGTGGGGGAAGAGGAAAGGGGCGAGGAAGAGGGGCAGGGATAAGACGAGATAGGGAACTCATTGGACAAACAATCAAGATTACCAGTGGACACTATAAAGGCAACATTGGTATAGTGAAAGATGCCACTGAATGCACCGCTCGTGTTGAGCTCCATTCTACTTGCCAAACTATTTCCGTAGATAGATCCCATATTGCTAATGTGGGTGTCCCAACAAAGGTGAGGATTCAATGTTTCATGTACATAATAGTATTTGTGATATCTTTGTTCCTGAGACTTGCGTTTCCCCCTTTCAGGATGGGAGCTTCTCATCGTACAGTCGTACTCCAGCATATGGAGCTGGGAATCAGACCCCTATGTACAGGGAGGGTAGCAAAACACCTATGCATGGTTCTCAGACTCCTCTCTACGAAGGTTGTATTTTATTTCTTATTGTTTTGTACTCACCTGTGTTGCATGAATGTTTCTACCTTCTTCAAATGGTGTAATTTTTTTCAGCTGGTTCACGCACTCCCCATTTGGGCAGCATGACCCCGTCACACGACGGTTCACGCACACCAAGTCATGCTTGGGACCCTAGCATTACAAACACTCCTTCAAGAAGTGGGGAGTTTGATATAAATCCATTGGATGATGCTTCACCATCTCCTGGATACAACCCTAGTACCCCTGGGTACCAGGCTGCAGGTCCGTACACTCCCCAGACTCCTGGAGGGATGTACGGATCTGACCATTCTTATTCTCCCTATCAGCCTTCACCTTCACCTACAGCATACCAGGGTAAGAAACTGCCAAACTCAGCTCTGTGATGTAAATTTAGTCATTAATTTGTGGAGTCAGTTTATTTAGCACAAATTAAACTTCCCTTCAATTGAAGCATCAACTATAAGTCTTTGAAATTGGGAGAATGAGTAGTGTCAACGTTTCAATACTCATTAAGGCACCTGCCACCTTGATGACTTACTGACCAGTTCCAGTTCTCAACTCAAAAAAAGTGTGAAAGCTGAAGTGAACTGTTTTTCAGTAGACAAATGTCATTACTTGTATATCTGAGTTTATTGAAATATCAGGGTTTATTGAAATATTGATAACATGCAATTTCATTGTTATATGCACTTTATTTTATCCAAATCTTTAAAAAAAAAGTCTGGGAACTAACATGAATAATCTAGAATTGCATTTCATCTGGTGTAGAAATATTAGATGAGATTAATGAGATTTCTGTAATAATTTTATTTGTGCAGCGGGAACTCCGTCAGGATATGTGGCCACACCAAGTCCATCTGGATACACTCCGTCTCCTACGAGCAATGTGCAGTACAGCACCCCCTCTCCACTCGGCTACAGCCCTATGACTCCGGGAGGCGCACCTTCTCCCTTCAACCCACAGACTCCTGGATCAGGTGCGTATTCTCACTTCAAAAGACAGTCTCATTTTGATAGACATTGCCACTAAAAAGTTTTTGTCCTTAGGTTTGGACCAACAATTGCACTCTCAAGACTGGCATACAACAGATATTGAAGTGCGCATTCGTGACTCTCATGAGGATCCAGGACTCAATGGTCAGACAGGTGTTATCAAAGGCATCTCGGTGAGTAAATAACCAATACTTACTTATTATCAATTGCGATAAATGAAAAAGATCTTACAATGGATTCTTCCTTTCAGGGTGGGACTTGCTCAGTGTATTTGATGGATGAAGATCGAACCGTTACTGTTTTATCAGAACATTTAGAACCTGTTGTTCCTCAACGCAATGATCATGTCAAGGTTATCTTTGGAGAGGATAGAGAAGCTGTAGGGCAACTGTTGTCCATTGACACTCAAGAAGGAGTGGTTAAAATGGCACAAGGTGATGTGAAGCTGCTTCAGTTGCGATTTCTTTGCCGCATGCGGCCCAATCATTAATTTTGTGTTGGAGAAAGAATTTTCTCACTTAGTGTGTATGTTATTTTGAAGATAAGTGATGGATTTAGTAATACTGTATTGTCTCAATCTTTGTTCTTATTTTACTGAAAAGAATTTCTCTTTAGAAATCATACAAACAAATTATTGTAAATAGGTTTTGTAATAATTATTCATACATATGTTTAGTCATATATACAACATATGTTGTAAATGGTAAAATGTCAGATATTCAGGTACTTTCATGTGAAATAATTGGGGGAATATTTATTAGCATAATGTTTTTGAACTCTGAATGATACTTCAGTAAAAAATAGACACAGTTTCGTTCATAGTCCATTTGTCATTATATGGATTTTTAGTGGATAAGACACTGAGTGCTCTGATAATGTTTAATAGCAAAGGAAAAATAATGAAAATGTGTGTCCAGTTTAAAGCATGATCTAATGAGAGTGATATTTTCATGCAATTTCTTGAACTATTTCAGGATCTTCACCCATTACTTAGAGAAATATAGGTCATAATTTGTAAGATAATTTCAGTGACACCTTTAGAGGACTTGTTCAAGTAGTGTACAATTCTTGGCCATTACATTGCAGCAAATTTACAAATTTAATAATACCTGGTGTAAACATGTCAGTAAAAAGGTAATAAAAAATAAAGCTACAGTATATGTTCTTGTGTGAACTTATTCTTTTACTGTGTGAATTTAATATGAAGAACACAGTTGGCTTGCTCTATCTGCAGAAAAGTTGTGTTAACAAGCAGACAATACAACTTGCTATTGGAAACATAGTTTCAAAACTGGAGCCAGTTAATTTTTAACAGATTACACAAATGTTTTTATTAAAATAAGAGTAAGACCATATGGTTTGCACTGGAAGTAAGATAGCTAAAAATAATGCACTTTTCACTAAGATAGAAATTATGAATGAATGTCTTCGGGTATTTTTACCTTCATCTGTGTTATGGTCCTTGCTCTCTGGGGAAAATATTTAAAAATTGAATGAAAGTGCAAATTGTAAAAACAATTTAGATTTTATGATTAATAACATTCAGCATCAAAATCACCTGTACACACTCTGTATAAATACAAACTTTTGTGGTCATAATTCCAAGACAAAATCAGAACCTGGTCTTTAGAGCCTGATTCTCTTCAGCTTATAGGTTCTTTGTAATTTGTAGCGTTACCGAATGTCAACTTCATTAAATTAGCATTAATTTCTACAATTCTCTGGCAATAATCTGCGAAAGGCGCCTCCGCTGGCGCCGGGGAATTTTTGGCGTGACTTCCCCCCGCTCTAATTGCACGCAGCTGCGTGCACCCTCCGCGTGTTTGTCTTCCGGGAAGCGTTCATTAAGAGAACGCACCCACCCCCTTCCAGCCCCTGGGCCGCCACCCAGTGGATGTCAACAAAAATTAGGCTTGCCCTGGCCCACTTCTACGACGCATGTCTAGGCTTGTAAGGTCCGATTAAATTAAGAAGGTGAGTTCTGTGTGACGTAAGGACGCCTCTCCCGTTTCCATGGCAGCTGCCAACCAGAGAGACAAAACGTGACGTGTCAGGTCGCTCAGTTGCCACTGCCGAACACAGGGAACATTTGAGCATCGCACAGCGACTTCCCTGCCACCGCGCCGCCCGCGTTTCTGCCTGTGCTGCGCGCGCAATGTGTACTGTGTTGTGATGACTTGCGTTGAGGTTAGACTTTTGTCGTATTTTTTGAAGTGTTTGTTTTCGTGTCCCGGTAACACGTGCTCAGTGGTTTGCGACCTGGCAACGTCGCTCCCCTCCACTCACAAATGTCAATCACCTTCTTAATTTAATCGGACCTTACGTGCGTCCAAGTAAACAATGTAAGACAGAAGATACTGGAAATTTTCCATTAAAGATCCCTGTTCAAACGCCTTCAGCGATTGGACGAAGTAATTTCACTGCGCAATTTCCTGTAGCCTATCGCCGAACGGATTCGAAATTGTAGTAGAACATTCTCGAACTTAAGATATTTTTGGAGGGGGCCGAGGCAGCGAGCAGAAAGAAAGTAACATCCGAAGGAGCATTCCGCTTGCGACTTTTGACTGAGTAACATTCTGTTTTCGGCTTTTGGCTGAGTATCGCTCTGCTTTCGACTTTCGACTGCGGCGCTTGTTAATAAGACTTTGTGAAGGCACTCTGTGACTGCCCTTGGGGTCTTCACTTGATTTATCTTGAGGCGAGACTTTTCAAGAGAAAGTTTTCTTTCGGACTCGATCAATTTTCAGAACCATAGTTTTATCGGTTCAAGTTATTTAACGTGCCGTGCTTGGCCACGATTCGATGAACCAAAACAATTGATTTTGTTGAAGTAGACGTGATTATTAGTCTCTCTGTGACATAAGCACGCGGAAGTGACTGCGTTAATCGTCAAGATCGCCACCGCTTACGTCAATGCCCGTCGAAAGTACTATAGCCGTTTTCAGGCTCAAATGGTCCCAGAGAAAGTGGATCATACCAACTTCATGAATATCACCCGTTATACTAACGCCATTGTCTTACGGACTTTTCGTTACACTTTAAGTTTAGTACAGGTCCATTTCAGAGGAGTCAACCGTCAACAAAACTCCCCATGTGTTGGCACATACACGCTGAAAGAGACTTTGTTTAGCTGGGGTTGGCATATTTTCATTTGTTTTATTTTCTACCAACATGTTCAAAACTACACTCTTGCACGCGTAGAAGCTGCCGGAGAAGCATATTTACAATTTTTAAATTGAATTTGTCGTTTTGATTTGATATTCTCATCGCATTATTCGTTTTTGAATTTTTAAACGAGACAGTGGAAACAATGCTCGTAAGTGTGTAAAAATGACGCATGCAAATCGTGTTAAAGTTAAACAATGAATATTAAATAGTGCAGCAAGATACAATGTTATTGCTCTATATGAGAATTTCAAAGCGAATTAGAACGAGAATGGATTATGAAAACGAATTCCGAACGTACATGTGAAGTGGCATATTTATTTCAGGTAAGATGTTTATGAAACATAACAAACAAATCTTAAAGTTTTTTACTATGGAATAGATTATTTGTGCATTACCACATGCAGGTATTTTGTATATTTTTTGTTATATCTATAAATTGGGAATTGTAGCACACACGGTGATTGAACATATTTTAATTCATGGTGTTTGGTCTAATAATAAAGACATATGTGAAAAAATTAACATTACAAATGTATGTGAATCTCTAAAATGCAGTTCATATCGACTTCACAACATTCTTTCAGTATTGTGAAGTCAGTACTCAATCAGATCACTTGGATGGTTGTGAAGAAAGCAATTGCAAGATTCATCTATAAAAAAACTCATTATGGTGACATTCAACATATGAGTGTATATTTTTGTACTTTGTATTGGGTGTAGTTTGCAAAGAAGAAATAATAGGAAACACTCTTTACAGGGAAAGTTCTTTCAGAAAAAGAAATTTGGGAGAATATCAGAGGCAATTATGATACATTCTTTTTCCAAGGATCTTAAACTTCTTTGTTAGGAATTCTTAAAAGAATTTTGTTCGAAGTAAGTATATTGTTTATAGAGGAAAAGATTATGTAAATTATCCAGGAGAATTATTTTTGTCAGCCTTATAATAATAATAATAATAATAATAATAATAATAATAATAATATCAATAGTAAAAATAATAACAATGATATCTGTTAAAGCGAATTGCTTCAATGTATGACAAGGTACTTTGCTCTAGCAATTCATATTCAATAAATCATATGCATATTTACATTGCTTTGAACATACAATTACTGATTACATACTTTGATACTTTCACACTCCCATGGAAATATATTTAGTATTTTAAATGTGGAACAGTACTTACTATGTAAACCTATATTATACATTAAACTATGCAATACTTTTGTATAGTATTAGTGTAATTATATAACTATTATATTTATTAAATTTTTTTGATATTTTACAGTCATGGCTGACCCAAAGAAAGGAGTGTATGTAGTACACAATGAGACCAAAGATTTATGAAGCCAGGCCAGAAAGCCCATGAGCAGATCTGTAATGTAGATATCATAAGTAAAATAAGACCAATACTGCTAACGTTCTGTGCAAAATGTGAACATTTTAAAAATATTTATTTTCAGGATACATGGTAAATGCTGTACATTATTATTCTTGCATTTTAATTTTCATCTTTTGATATTCACCTTCATATATTCTATTAAAATGATTTAAGCAGTTATCACATAATTTTTTTTCAAGTGTTAAAAGTAATTAACAACAGGGTATAGTTGATAAATTCAGTGAACTGAAGGGCAGACTGTTTCAAGGCATACTCCCTAATGCAGTTTCAACTGAAAATATGTGATCTCAGTCAAAGTGATTCTTCAATAAGAATGTCCTTAGAAAATCTTGCTACAGAATGGAAAAGGCCAGAAATCTTTGGAAGCAGGCTTTTAAACAGGTATCTTAATTACATCTAAATTCATTGACACATTTAACACAAGAAAAATGAGGTTCAATATCTTAAATTTAATAGTGTTATGAATACATTATTTAATTTTTTAAGGTGTCAACTTTGGACAAATTGGAAAAATGCAGTGGAGTATTTTGAGAAAATTATGGTTGTGTATAGAGAGAAGGATGGGGTATATTGTGAAAACAAATTGTACATCTGATCAGGGGCAGTGTAGATGAAGATTTTACAAAAAACTTTACTGTAAAAACACTTGTTTGCAACTACTGTGAAATAAATTTACTTGGTAAAAAAATAAATAGTGTTTTAACTCTTCTTCCTTAGTTTTCACTGTTGAATGTTGAGATAAAATATATTATTGTAATAATGAAATTGAGACAAATAAAATTTAAGAAATACTCTGATTTCAATCTTTTTAAATTTCCTTCCATTAATTCTATATTATATCAATCATTAACAATCTTTGTAAGAATGTAATTTATTCCTCTAAAGCTTTCTAATTATATTTGCATTTTAAAATGAAGTAAAACATTAAACTTCTCATATTTCAACATTATGAGTTTCAGAAGAAAAATATCAAAATAATTGATCCAAATAATAATTATTTCAATGTTTCAAAACATTCAGTTGATTAAAATTAACATTATAATGAGAGAAGTTCCTGATGGCAGGTTTCTCGAATTGCGAATGTTTGAATGTAGCGCCGAAGTCTAGCTTCATGTACATTTTCAAAGTTGGCAGGGCCGAATGGCCGCCATATTGAAAAATCTAGGGACCAAAGCAAGCTGAAATCCCGTATACGAGGGTCACTACGAAAGTTTTGAGATACACAAAAACTAAGAGACTTAAAATAATTTTGATTACTGTATTTTCTCAAAATACTCGCCACAACATTCTATACATTTTTGCATTCTCGTAAACCAATTTTCAAAACATTTTTTCCACTCATTTTCTTTGAGTGCTAAAAGTTCACTTTTGTAGGCTTCAACAGCTTCTTCAGGACTTGAGAACCTCCTTCCTCACATGCGATTTTTGACTGTAGGGAACAGAAAATAATCACATGAAGCCAGGTCAGGACTGTAAGGTGGGTGAGTCATTAGTTTAACCTCTGTCGACTCCAGGAACTAAATTGTCAAGTTGGCCGTGTGCGCAGACGGATTGTCATGGTGCAGGACGATTCCCCGCAGTCCTGTCTTCGGTCGTCGTTTTTGGAGGTTGGCGAAAACATTAGGTAGACATATTGTTGTGTACCACAGAGCAGTAACAGTTCTTTGTTCTTCCAGTGGAACAGTTGCGACATGACCGCTTTTGGAGAAGAATGTTGCAACCATTTTCTTTCCAACGCTTCGAGGCCGCTTAACTTTTGTTGGTGGATGTTCGTCGGGAAAAACCCCTACAGTGGACTCGCGCGTATTTTCAGCATCGAACTGATAAATCCACTTTTCGTCACCAGTAACTATGTCAGAAACGCGTCTAGAGTTGCCTCTTTCAAATCTTTTCAACATTTCTTCACGCCATTCCACACGGATGCGCTTCTGTGATTGTGTCAAAGTGTGAGGCACCCATCAAGATGCAACATTCCTGACTCGAAGATATTCGTGCAGGATTTTGGAAACTGCCGGCGATCCAATCTGTAGGGACCCTTCAATGTCCTTAAATGTCATACGATTGTTTTCGCACACTAATGTTTCCACAGCGGCGAGGTTTTCTTCAGTCACTGCAGTCGCCGGACTCCCACTTCTCTCCTCGTCTTTCAACAAAGTTCTGCCTCTTCTGAATTCTTGAAACCATCGAAAAATTGTCTCACGGGAAGGCGCAAGATCCCCAAAGACCCGCTGCAAATTATCACGGCTTTCAGATTCGTTTAAACCAGTTTTCAAGTCATAAAGAATCAATGCACGAAAGTGCTCTCTTGTCGGCTCCATTCTGGTACTGAATGCCCCGTCAACAACAATAATCAAGGTAGGTTTCTTAGCAACAGCTATAATCCGAGCAAGTTCCTATTTGTATGCAATACTCACAAAGGACTCTACTATCGACTCACATTCTTGGAAAGGTAATAATGGACCGCAACACAGTCTATCTCAAAACTTTCGTAGCGACCTTCGTACATGAAGGCGACCGCTCGACCAGCTGAGAGGAGCATTGTTCCCGACCGCCGCCTCCGCCGGCCTAGAACCGAGCGGCCTGACCGCCGCCACCCGCCTCCGCCTCCGCCCGGGAGAAGCGCCCCTTTCCGAGACGCCGCCCCGCTGAATGGGGCAATGACCACGGAAGTCTCCAGACGGTGGTGTACTAGAGCTTCGCCGAAAGCGCTCAAATGCCCCTCAGGCGCTACGGAATGAACTTTTGCAGTTAGCTCAAAACAAGCAAGGAAGGAAATATTTCAGGCCGCGCATTGGCCATTAATAAAATTAGTCGTAGATTTTTTTGTGTAATGCATTTTGTGTTTGTTGATTGTAATAATTTAATTTTAATTTCTCTTGTTTCGCTTATCTTGGTTTGCATTACGGGAAAAACTCACGAGCTCGTGCATGGTAGTGTAAGTCTAGGTTAATCTTTCTTTTTTGAATCATTAAATTCTTTACGTTAACCTCATTCAGATATGTTCTTTCTTGCTGAAACGTCCACTAGCTATCGCATTTCTTTCAGGCCACCTTTCTGCCACCTGAGCTAGCTGGAAGGTAAGGCGATCCACCTTCACTGTTATTCGCGGAGACCGCGAGTGACGTGGCAATATATATATATATATATATATATATATATATATATATATAATATGTATAAAATAAAGAAAATCTAGTTTGAAGGGCGGCATGAAGTATTGTTCCCATGTATCGCACAAATGACGTTAGTGGTTAGCCACTTTTATGGGGATCCTTCATGGATGTTAGTGTCAAATTTTGCAGGCACAATTTGGTTAGTTTTGATGGTGTAGGGTGTGTTATAAGCTTTTGTGTAAATAAATGGCAAGTGTCGAGAGCAGCTAAGAAATAAGGGTACAATCTACGAGACTTTGCATGAGCCCGGCGGTGGGCGAGCCCCACCTTTTCATCACATCCCATCATCTACTGTGTGTCCATTCTGGTATATCCCGCTTCGCTGTACTTCTTCCTATGAAGTTCATACAATACTTTTTTTCTATGAATGTACTAAATAATAAAAGTTCCTTTTTCAATTAACCCATCAAAGCCTAAGGGTAAAATAAGTTTGAAATGAGAAAGGGATTAAAATAGAATGATTAACTATATTGACAAACAAAATCCTAAATCCCTTAAGGTGCCTATTAGTATACATGCCCCTACACCCGTACCAATTTGTTGGGCCGACCGGCCAGTCAATACAACAAATTGCATTGTGGGGAGGCAAGTTGTCCAACAGAAAGGGTACACCCAGATAAAATGGTAAAAAGTTCCCCTCAAAGAAATTGTCATCAAAATGGAATATCTCATGGTATTTCGCGTCGTTCTCCGTTGTGCCGCCAGGAGTCACATGATCGCCAACACTGCTCAATAATCGCGATCATGCGACTCTTAGCGGCATAACCGAGAACGACGCGAAATACCGTGACATATTCAATTTTAGTGACACACCCCCGTGCGCCAAAAAAGAAAAACAGAAGTATAGTTTATTGATATAAAATGACTCGATATCCTGTTAATTTAAACGAACTTTCTGTGTGCGTTGAAAACGTAATATCGTTTGTACTAGGAATTTTAGTGGAAGTGTCAGGAATTTTTTTGAAGGATAGTACTGAGATACACAATCATGTGGCAACGTTGGTCGCTTATACACTGCCGGTACCGTAGTAACACGTGCTACGGACCCCGCGCTTTTTGGCGTCTCGCTCTTTAGAGTACCGCATATAAAAATGTCTCACCAGCGAAGAAAAAAAAATTTCCGTCAGGAATTTTGTGATCCTACTATAAAAAAAAGGGCTGAAACCAAAGTATGTATACAACGACGTTTAAGTTTAATTTTCAATGATGACTATTGTCCGAATAATAGTTCTGTCTACCTGACAACTAGAGGCTGACCTGGGAGAGGGGGTTCCGTAATCCGTTAAGATGCTTAAAATTCTGATGTCGCTGCAGAGTTACAGATGCTTATTAAAAAAATAAAATCTTAAAGCGCAAAGCTAATGAAAAATTAAGAGCTCCATTACTTCCTTGGTTATGCATTTTCCTTCGAAAAATGCTGTACTTTTCATCTGCTTTGCGCGTGTTGTGCAAAAATTTTTCGTTATTCCTTTCTTTGGCAGGATTATTAAGTTTTTTATATAAATAAGTAGAATGATGTTAGAACGAACTCACGACTACGTGTCAGCCACATTAGTGGTAACATCTCTTCCCCACCCCCAGCTGTCAAGTAGACAAATATTAATCGGATAATAACGACATTGTTTTAGTTTTAAAATGCAACAGTTTGAGATTTATTTGTTTCTTTGGATACATTGTTACTGCATAAATTACAATCTGAAAAGAGTCAGCTGGTTATCTTACGTTCGTATTTATCGCTTAACTGTTTCTTTGAGTATTGAAACTATACGCACGACTTCATTTACGACACCAATTTTATTACTCTCACTCAATACAATCACTTATCAATATGACGAAAACGAAATAAGAATTTAAAAAGAACAAGTATGAGCCAGACACAACTGAAGAATCTTTGATGAGTATTGAACACGAACTACTCAAAAAATTGATACGAATAATCGATGAGTTTTCTACTTCAAATTTTTATTTACAACTTTAATATTTAGAAAAAATAATGTATTATCTTCAATTCTATTTGCAATATTTAAATATTTTGAATCATTCAGCTGAATTTGACGTGATTTAGTGTATCTGTTGTCTTACGATAATACTTCAGACAACGGATTCGTTTGAGAAAAAATATGTTGTTTTGAAACTTGTTTGTAAGTATTAGAATGAAAAATATTTCATTTTTACTGTAAGCATATTCCTCCATGCTGTAAGGACCCTTTTTTTTACTTTAATGTTTACTATTCTTGAGCTTTTATTTCTTGGCGCGCGAGGGCCTGACTTTATGATGGAATATCTCACGACATTTCGCATCTTTCTCGTTCGTGTCGCTAGGAGTCGCATGATCACGACTGTATCGAGCACTACTGGTGGTCATGCGACTCCTTGCGGCACGGCCAAGAAGACGCGAAATACCGTGAGATATTCCAGCGTGAAGACAGGCCCTCGTGCGCCAAGAAATAAAAACCCAAATATGGACACTGAATTCTGTTTTTTTAACTTCAAAATCATATTTATGTAATATAAAATGTACAAATATGTCAATATTGACCCTGAGTACTCGTAACTGGATTTCAGTGCTTACATACTATTTTAATTTTCGACCTGTTTTTGATAGTGTGCAGTATCTTCTCGATATTGATTAACAAAGCTAAAAGTCTTTCACACACCACGCGCTTAATTGTCTTAAAAAAATAGAAAAATAATAAAAGGAGCCTAATACGATAAAAGAGCTACAGGCCGCAGTTCGTCAAACCGGCCTTGTTCGGGCACAATTTGCCCCGCCTGATCTTACCTGCAACCCACTCAGTCGTATCCAGGTATTTTGGCGCCCCTGTCAAGTTAGGACAAATTAGGTTTGTTGTTATTTGTAATAGCGGGTATACTCTAAATAGCGCCCCTTGTGAGTGGCGCCCATGGCACGAGCCATGTTTGCCGTACCGTAGATACGCCTCTGAACCCACTGCAACCTAACAACACAACTTGAGTGGAGAGTTCATTTGTTCCGTGGCAATGCTGCGCAAGGTTATTAATTAATGTCCATGGAAAAATGTTCTAATAATTTGAACTAATTTACTTGGAATTGGTTGACATGACAATTAGTAAATGAAGTTTGAAGTTGAAATGAGATTCAGCAAATTAATGATTAGATGAATTGATGGATCATCGGTTCGGGAGTATGCTATAATACAAGCATATGCGAGCATATGAGCTTCGTGAGCAAGACTGAGCAGGTGTGACGTACCTGTTCATTTTTTTACATCTACATTACACTGTTCATTTTGTCAGTAGTACCAACTTACTTCAATTCCTAAAACACAAGTGCTATATGTTAAAAGATTCCTTATGTAAGAAAGGGTAAGTAAATCATAAAAAGTAAAAAGGAGTAATTCTTGTACATTTAACTCCCATTTCTTGTAGGTGACCCTCATTACAGACTATAGTTAATGTGACTAATCTGTATGTGAAACAAATACAATACAGAATATAAGGTAATCTAAAGTAACTATTCTGCTAAAACCGAAAAATTGCAGCAGCTTTTAATTGTTGACCTACACCAGTTTACCTTTTCTCTTCATTCACAGTCATTGATAACCGATTATCTTTTGAGAAGGCCCTATCACGATCATGTGAAAAGCATCGGAATGTGTCCGGTGATGATCGAAAATATTATCAATAACAATTAATAAAAATTGTTATTATTTTTGACAATAAAGTGTTATATATATTTTTCAGATAAAGATTTCTGACAGATCAGAAAAAAAATCATGAACACTGGAGGAAAAAGTAAGATCTCTGTGGTACCAACATACCGTCAACAATTGTCCCGCACTCGACGGCACAAGTGGTTGAGATCGCCCAACCGGAGATCCTTCCTGTGTCGATTGCGTCCCGCGCAAAGGCGTCAATTATGTAGATTCCTAGATCCCGCGTTTTATCAATGCCGGGAGTGTGAAGTGTTCGATGGTAATATCTGGAGGTATGTTATAACTGAAAAGGAACCTTGAAACTGTATGGAAAATAATGGTTTGGTTTTCTGTACCGTCCTATTTGAAATAAATTGTAGCATATTGGAACGCACGAGACTAGTCAGCCCATGGGTATTCCACACGACTTTGCTATGCAATAGACCTTCAATTTGTGACAATGGCCTTGTAAGATCATTAAGCATAAAAAAAGACGCGCCTCTTTGGGCTTATATATACCTTATTGTGTACATTAGCAATATTCTGTTAATGTTCTTGTTCACGTAAATAAAGAAGCCGATGTATGTGGCTGTTGACACCAGTGAACCCCTAGTGTCAAGACTGTTTTTAATGGAGGAATGTGGAGGTCCATGAATTGAAGATGTATGAAAGTGTTCAAATGCAATTAGAATTTGTATTTCTCAGTATGAATTGTGAATATGTATATATTTTTATTTTACAGTTGCTCCAGATGTAACAAGATGCCTGGCTGTTCTGTGCAGAACGTTAATGAGCAGCATAACTTAACTTTGTGTGAGTAAAGATTACTTGTAATTGTAGATTGTGTTTGTAATATTAGGAGAATTTTTGAATTTGTTACCATTACATTTAAAAAAATGTTTAAATGATATTTGAAGAATTTATTTGTTTTTAATTATAAACAATGCTTCAAATTTTGTAGGCTTTTTAGTAAGCATGTTTTTGCCTTTCATTTATTGATGTTACTTAAGATTATTTATTTTATCCAGCATACGACATCAGGCACGTCATTTTAAATATTACAACATTCAAATATATATAATATAATAAGGAATAACGCATACACAATAGAAACGTTTAACAGTATACAAACATGCTTAACACATTAGTCTGTGACTATGCAAAGTTCATGTTTTAAAAGGTTTTTTTTTTCACTTGTAGTCATTGAAACTTACAGATGATTAGCAAATTAATATGGGTAGCAACAAGTTATTGATAGATTTTAATAAACTAATGGACAGTGGTATTCGGATATTTGCCTATTCCTTACTTGTAGTACTAGTCTTATGCCTTCCAATGAAATATTCAATCAGAATGAATATTGTTCTTGAAGCTTTTCTTTGAAAATATTAACACCATTTCTGGAAGATGAATGGAAAAGGTTTATGATGTGTAGCTTTGCCTTTTATAAAAACGTTCATTTTCTTAACTGATTTATTGCAAACTATATGGTTTGGAAAATGTTTTTAATGAATGTGCTGCAAACACCATTACTTAAAAGAAAGTCTCTTTCCACACTAAATGTTGTAAGAACAAATTCATTGTTAGATGGTGACGATGGAAACTGTTTTTAATGAAAGATGTATAATAATTTATCACATAATGCAGCACATGTACGACGAGTCAAATAGTTTTGTTCCCTAATATGAAATTTTTTATTTAATATAATACAGGAAATATAAGTAGAAATAGAAAAAAATATTATAATACTATCCTATGCAAACTAATTTTATAAGATGCAGTGCAAGCAGATTTAATAAAAATGTTTTTGAAATGAATATGAAACCTGAGTGGGGTTCATCCTTTCTGCCCATTGTTCATGCTTGGGTAGTCAAAGATGCAATCATTAAAAAATAAGTAATTTGAAGTTTACATTGATATAGAGATTATATAGTTGTAATAATGGAATCGGAAGATGACCTACAAATTGCAGCAATTGAATTGCATTGAACAGCTGTGATGTATTGCATTAAAATTAGCCCAAACAAAACCAAATGTTTGGCAAATCAAGGAAAAGAAATGAGAAGAGTCAAAATTGTCATTAATGGGCAAATAATTGAACAAGTATTTGCTATTAAATTATTTGGACAACATTATTGGACAGATCAGAGGATGTAGTAAACAAAATACAGAAATACAACTTATCAAGTGGACTAAACAAACATTTTGGAGAGGATACATTTCTCAAGAGAGCCATTATACAATTTCAAAACCATTACTCCTGTATAGTTCAGAAATTTGGACAATGAAAAGTAGAGATTAGCAAAGACTGGAGGCCATGTAAATGAGATTTCTCCATCAAGTCGCAGTTGTGCGCATGGATTGGTAATGAGGAAATAATGTAAAGGCAGAAAGTGTAATGGAAGAGATAAAGGTGGTCAGAAGGAATAAGCAGGATACAGCGAGAAAGCTTTCCAAAGACTGCATTAAACTACAAACCAATAAGATGAGACATTGGGAGACCACAAAAGAATTGGTGAAACAGGAACAGTTGAAGTGTAAAATGGAATAGGGCTACTGGAGAACAAGGAAGCAGTGACACATCTAACAATCTGCAATAAAAGGTGGTGGTGTTTATAACGTATTTATTCTTTGTACTGTAGAATATATGTTTCACTTACTCAATATTGGAAAGTATAGTTTACTTATAAATGTGTATGTGTATATTTCAATTCATTTGGGAGTTTGCAATACAGCGTACGAGGGCACTTTCTGAAGAGAGCAGTTTCGGAATGAGGGATGTGAAGATTTCTTTCCTATTTAGAATCATAAGTATGAACTTCTGCATTTGGAGAAACAGAATCTTTATCTCATGAGGGTCTTCTATGTAAAGATAACTTATTTCATATGTGTACAAGTATGGGAGTTGTAAAATTTGTAGTTTTTTTACAGCCTACTCTGACTCGCGTTTATTTGTCGTTGTTCTCAATATCTGTTTTTGGATTGAAGTGTGGATTCTTTCTGGGAATTTTCCCAAAATATGATTCCATTTTTTAAAATGTGAAAGGACATTTGTGAAGTGAACTGTTTGTAATGTATCAGAGTTAGAATTTGTCTTAAGGATGTTTGTTGGATTAAGTCTTGGGGAGCTTGTAATTAAGGTCCTAGATCATCTTAAATAGTCCATCTTAGGCAAGTTGCTTTTAATCTGATTTTAAAGACAAATTGTTCTGGTAGTTTTACTTTAGCGAGTGGATTCCTGAAGTTTAGGGAGTCAGTTTAATGGCTTTTATGAGGAGTTTGTTTACTTTAAACCATTTTACTAGTGCCCTTAGAACTTATTATGCTTCTTTTCATAGGGATTGTTTGCTACTTGCTGTGATAATAATATTTGTAGTATCTTCAAATTGAGCTATTTTGTTGTTTTGCAGAGTCAAAGGAAAGTTTTATAAAAGAAGGCTTGTAAAAGAAATAGTATGGGATCTTGGGTTGATCCTTGTTGTTTGGGTTGGGAGAAATGGATTGAAGGATTGAAATCTTAAACATGTTCGATTATGATTTTAGAGGTTATTGATATGCAATGCCTCTGATTCCCAGTTTTGAGTTTTGATACAAGAAAGTGATAGTCAATAATATTAAATGCTTCTGATGTATCTAGAAACAGACTAATGGGAATTCCTGTCAGAACCGGAGCAACAAGTATGTCAATTAGAAAGGAGATGATGGCTGTATCTGCAGATTTGTCATTTCTAAATCCTTGGTGGGCGTTTGGCAGTATTTTATGTGAATTGAGAAAGATTGTGAATCTCTCATCGAAAGATTCTTGTAGAGTTTTTGAAAATGCAGATAGGAAGGATATTTGTGAGGTTATGAATGTGCTGTGTTTGAAAATTTTTTTCCCCTTCAGGCACACAGATGGCTGTTCCCTTTTTCTTTTTTAGAACTAGTTCAGCATTTACTATTTTGTTCTGAAGGCACAACTGTTCTCTACAACAGACTAAAATTAGATTGTGATGCTTTTTAAGGGGCTGTGAAACTGGAGTTTCTACAAAGGGATTACGTGTGGTGAATGTTCCAAATTTTTTAATACAACAAATGTGTAAAATATAAAGTAGATGTTTTGTATTTTTTAATGGTTTGGGTTAATATTTTCTATATATTTGGTTAGATATCTCTTCTTTTGACTGGAAATATTATTTAACTGCTTTGAATTGATTGAGTTTTCAATTTGAATGAATGGAACGAAAACATTTTCCAGTTCTGGATTGAAAAAATGTTCTGTTTCTTTTTCATCACAGATGAATGGGAAAACCTATCTGTTTGCAATTCATTTCTTTTGAAAAGGTGAACCAAATAGTTGATTCTACTGAGCTTTTTTTGGCATACAATTGTTTTGTATTTACTTGTGTTGTATTTCTTTCATCAGTAGCCTCTAAGTTTTGAAATTAATACGATAGGAAAATCTGATAGGATTTGTTGTTGTTAATTCAACAGTTTATATTAGGTAACTTGTTAGATATATTGCAAATAAGTTCAAAAACATCCTAAGTGCTTATCCATTTACAGAATGTGTAATTGTGCTGAAATTCTTGTTTCGAAGGACGTAGGAAGCAGCCTCAGCTTTAAACAAATTTAAATGTACAAATGTCAAGTATGAAATGGGACCAGACAAAAATTCATGTATGTCAGAATGAATCTGGAACTCTTGAAAGTTTCTTCTTCAGGAGTTATTATTTAGTGTGGAAGTATTATTTTTTGTGTATTATTATTGTATAATTATTTGTGTAGTATTATTTTAAGGGAAAAAAAAGCATTCTTCTCCATGGAAGTAGAAGAATCATCTCCACAATATTGACTAAATCTGTAAAAATATTTTCGTATATTCCAAGACATGTTTTATTTTTTTGTTTATCGTGTTGTTAGTTAACCTTCTTCAGATGGGACTTTGTACTGATTATTAGTCTGATTTTGCTTGTGGGCATCCTTTTGCAAAGATATGGTCTTCCCTGGGGATATCTATTCAGGACTAATCTCCTTTGCTCCCTACTAGGATTTTGAAGCTAGATCATAGTGTTGTCAGAAATGCATAGATCCTTTGTATGTATCTGTTGTATGAAGTACAAAACTCATCCTTTCTTATGTTCATTTTCTTGTGAAAATATAAAGCTTTATGGTTATTTTCTTGATTTTTTATTAGAAAATATTAGGCTTGCATCATTTAAAGGGACGCATGTCAGCCAGATGGAAGTTTCCTAGCCTTTCACTAGCAGACCTTTTTACAGACCACCAGAAAAGAAAACATTGACATGTACTTATGGAAATCTTTCTAAGTAGAAAATTATTTGCTATAACCTTGACCATGGCGAGAGAACTCTTGTTATTCTGTAATTATGATGCTGCTGAGAATGATTAGTTTAAAAATGTTTTCCCAAAGACAAAAATCAAAATAAAGTTATCTTCAGGTATTTGTCTACCTCAAAAAGATATTTTTCTGTGAAAAGTTCGAATTTTGGTTTTTCATTGTTTCAAGTGCATGGAGATGATGTATTTTTCAATGCTTAAAACAGTTTGTTTCTAAGTTTGTAAGGTTTTATTTATTTGTAATTTTCCAATTGACCATGCATATGCCATGTCCCAATTATTTGAAAGGTTGTCCATAAACCTGATAAAAATATGTTGCGAAAAATGACTGTGACACAAGGGAACATCAAGCTAAAAAGCAGGAAGAGGTACATGAAACGTGTGAGAAAGGTGAAAGAAGGCAACGAAACCAAGGTCAAAGGTGTAATGTTTCATCTTAGGGGCATTGTAGTGCTAATGAATCTTAATTTGGCTTTTCCCTAGAGTTACTTTTTCTCCTGCTTGACTCGCCTTAAAAAGTGAAATAAAGTTCCTTGAAAAGTGAAATAACTCTTCGAATTTTGAAGATATCTTTACAATACAATTTCTTTTTTATTTAATAGCAGAAAGTCAATTCTTGTTCTTAAACCTAAAATTGTTATAGAAAATATATTAGCCATAATAAATTGGTGTGTTAATGAACATTGCTACGAGTGATTTTATTATTATTATTATTATTATTATTATTATTATTCAAATCCTTTTATAGTACATACAAGTCTCTTATCAATCTTCAATTTTAGGTTCAGGCTGTAGAGTATAATATAAATAACAATTCTAAAAAGGAATCATTAAAAAATGTTTAATTGTTCTTTCTGGACCACTTGCGATTAAAATTTAGGATGTGAGTGGAGGAAGGTTAAGAGTAAGCTTAAGCAATGAAATAATGCCTTGGTTACAGAAGAAATATTTAAAGATTCCATATAAACAGTAAAAGAAATTTCGATTACCAGAAAGTGACTGTACATTGGAAATTCAGAGTGTATCTGCCAAGTTTGAAGATTTAATTATTTCACATTCACTTATTTCACTTTTTTTTATCACTTTTCCTACATTGTATTTTAGTGTTTCACAAAGAAAGATTGATGAAAAAAAAGTGCTACTTGTTAATTTCATTTTCTGACAAGACATTTGATTTGCGAGCTTTAAATTTTGTGGCAAACTATTAAAAATATTTAGAAAATATAATCATCATATGAGATATTTAGGTAACTTCATACTATCGAAAGAGGCTTAATAAATTATACATAATGAAATGTTAATAATAAGACATTAAAACGTAACAAGTGCTGAATGTTTATTTGGGATAGCTTAGAATTTTAATTTGTTTACACTCGTCAAATTCTCATAATACACATTTTCATTTAATATACATTATTTTTGTTATTTATTAAATAATATTTTCTACTGAGACATCAGTTCATTCTTAGCAAGAATTTTTTTGAAAAATTTCAAATCAGAATTTAAAAGAAGAAAATATTTTTTATATAAACAAATGTTTTATTTAAGTTTTAAAGAACTAGAAAACCTTACTGTTCAGAAAACTTTTAAGTGTACAGAAGTCAGTAAAGGAAGGTTTCTTCAGTGAGCCCTAACTCCTTCAAAAGGTGTAAACTAGTGGTGGTACAACAACACATACTTTCTCATGATATTCGCAACAACTATGAAATATTGAAATATTGTATTTTCTGTGCTACTCACACCGCAGCTATTATTTGAAAACATCCAATTAAAACAAAGCATATGTAATGGATATCTCCATTCATTTCTACAGTCAAGAGCAGGAATCATTTCTTACTTTGACAAATGAAACAAACTGGAATACACTTGACCGATACAGTATACACAGCAAATTATGCAGAAGCACAGTTGCCAGTGCAGTGTTGTCAAAACTTTGTGCATTCCCTTGGTGAATAATATCAATTCTTTCCATGTATATTCAGATTTCAACTTGTTTATCGGTTAGTCATGGTACATCATACACAGTTCATGTTTATGTGGCATATTTAAGGGTATATATTCAAAGTGTTTGCATAGAGTGGGTCGAAATGAGATATTTTCATTGCTTAATAACTTGTTTGTTTGAAAATATTTTTATTATACGTGTTCTGTACCAGAGTAAAACAGATTTATGTTAAAAATGTTATCTGATGCTCACTACATTTTCATTTAAGAGTTTTCATAATAAACACACATATTGGGTATTTTAATTGCATATATTGCCAATTTTAAGTGCATGGTTGCTAGCACTTGGTGCATGAAATTTCAGGGTCTAATCATAAGAAATGGTAGAGCATTTAGTGTGAAAACTAAATATTTTCGAGCAAATATCAACACAAACTTGACAATTATAACTCCTTTTCATTCAGCTAAATCATGTCACAATAATGACACGTAATTCACAGAAATTCGCGAGTGCGCCGCGGAACTCCATTGTTGCATTCCCTGCATTGTTTATATTTCCTGAGTGCAAGTAATTTGTATTTCATTCATGTTTACATACATAAATTAACTTTACATAAGCCCCTGAGGCGTTTAAAAAAAGGCTCCTTTTTTTTTTTATATTAATTTTTGTTTTGGGGTAGTGGGATGTTTAACATAGGACATTTAAGAGAATGATGCAGGCCATATTTGTGAAAATCCCCAGTTTTTCGAAAATTGCAATTTTTTTGGGCATCTTCCTACAACCAAAATATTGAAGATAGATATTTTTTCTTAATGAAATTGTTTCGAAGACAGATTTTGAAATAAGGAAGAATAAGAAAATATAATAAAGAATAAATAAGAAATATTTTGTAAAATTTTTCGAAAATTTAAAAACTATTTCCGTAATTTTTGTGTGAACTGTAGGCAATTTTTTAAAACATTTTTTCTCAAAAACCGTAACAAATTCTTTGAATTAATTTTGACCTCAGATGTAAAGGACGCTTAAGGGAATGGTGCAAGTCTTGTGTTCATTAAAATACCTGGTTTTTCGAAAATTGCAAAAATTCAAAATTTTTTTATCTTTCTAAAACTTCAATCATGAAGTTATTTCTTTTATGAAATGTGTTTATCAGAAACGGATTTTCAAATAAGGTCATGTTCAATTTTTTAAATATGTCTGTTTTTGCGTAATTTGGTGTTAAACAATTTTTAAAATTTAAACAATTTTTTTTTTTTTTCGGAGAAACTTTTTTTTCTTTTCCTCCTTTTTTCTTTTTTTCCCCTCCTTCATGTATGTAGCAAAGAATGGTAAAGATAGTGACATTGATCCCATTTATCAACACACTCTGTATTTTCGAAAATTGGAAAAAGAAATTCGAATTTCCCACGCTTTGTTTGTGATGGTGTCATTTCAAGGGAAATGCTATTTAAAAGATGTTTGGAAGCAGCTATTTGATTTCTGGAAAGGAAGATTACATTTAATATTATTTATGCATTAAATCTATTTTAAATTGTGATATTCAATTGAGCTGAATGTCAAAACCAATGGATAATTTCACTTTGAATGCAGGAATGATGAGTAATTCATGTAAAGAAGAGCAGTTTTGATGAAAATAACAATATTATATTTTTCAATCCATTTGCACTTTGTTGCTAGCGATATCAAGAATACTGATTTGGAAAATGTTTATGCCATACCCCTGAACCCTTTAAAGGGGGGGGGGGTAAATATTCTGTGATACGTTTTAAGTAGTTGTAGTTGCAAAATAGGTCCAATATCTTTTGTAAAGCACTACCAGTACATTGCTTTCTAATCATTTTGAAGTATTTAATATATTAAACATGTAAATAACAAACCTCTAAGAATTATCTAACTACTAATAAAAGTTTAAGGGAGAAATACATGAACTGCCAGAAGTATATTTTAAAACCATAAAAGGGGAGGGGGAAACAAAAAAAATTGGGATAGGTATTGTAGCCACTTAGAAAACGTTTATTTAAGGCCCATATCTCGAAAAGAATCCACTACCTAAATGTGCTCATTGGATAATGAATAACGATGCTGAATTGAATAGTTTCTAAATTTTTAGATGCAAATTATTAGCATTAGAATCAAGATCCTCTTAAAAAAGAGTGAGAAAAAGCTTCTTTCAAATCATTCACTTATGCACTACGTTCGATATCGTAAGCAATGTTACAGTATGTAAGGTCAAACCCAAGGTCGTGTATAAAAATTAAAAATGGTATGAAGTAGCCTTACATTAGAACCTTCAGGGACTTATAAGGCTGCGTGTATGGCAACAGAAAGTGAGCCAGAAAAATTCATTAAACTGTTGATAATCAGAAAAGCCTCAGCCAACTCAAAAAATGCCCAAAAATTCCCAGTTTTCAATTTGGTCAAGAACAGCAGAAGAACTTACTCCAATAATTTGTTCAGTTCTGAAATTATTACAATGGTTTGAAATTGTTGCAAATAATACAAAAATGTTTGCTTTTGTGAAGCATCACTGGGTTTTGAATTATTACAATTTAAGTTGTGAATTGCAGTTACACTTTTTGCCTTCATTTAGATCTTCCTTTAATTTATTGCGTATCAGCTGATCTATTTCCTATGTTTGGAGATTTTATTGTTGTCCTTTTTTACCATTACAATGAGCATTGTATTTAATTTTCAAAAATGTGTGTTCACAGAACTTGACGATGTCTGACGAGTCTGCTTTGGAAGATAGAGCAGCTTCAACTCGCGTTAATGGTCCAAAAAGCATCAACAAGGGACGATGGAGTAAAGAAGAAGATGGCCGGCTGAAACTACTTGTTGACGAATACCAAGAACGTTGGGAGATAATTTCACAGCATTTTCCTGATCGATCAGACATTCAGTGTCAGCAGCGCTGGCAGAAAGTTGTAAATCCAGAACTAGTGAAAGGCCCATGGACCAAGGAAGAAGATGAGAAAGTGGTTGAGTTAGTTCAAAAGTACGGTCCAAAAAAATGGACTTTAATAGCTCGACACTTAAAAGGAAGAATTGGAAAACAATGTCGAGAGCGCTGGCACAACCATCTCAACCCAAACATTAAAAAAACTGCATGGACTGAAGCTGAAGACCAAATTATTTACCAGGCTCATCGAGAATGGGGAAATCAATGGGCAAAAATTGCCAAGTTACTTCCTGGAAGAACAGACAATGCGATAAAAAATCATTGGAATTCAACAATGCGACGGAAATATGAAGTTGATGAGGAACCTCGTGATGGACGGAGGAGCAAAAAAAGAGCTCAGCAATCTGTTGAGAAAGCTGTACAAAAAGAGGACGCCACAAAAGGAATACCAAGAGAAGGAAGTTGCATTAAGAGAGAGAAACACTACGAAATATCCAGTTTAATAGATGGAATTCAACCTGGACCAGTTCTTCATTCTGTATCAACTATAAGTAATGCAGATTTTTCTCAACTAGCTCCACAAATGACTGGTGCTTTGGAATTGTACAAAAATGATTGGTCCCCCTCTGAGTGTTATGAAGCTATAAGCACCCATTCTAGCAATGGATTTTCTCAGCCTGGTCCTAGTCCTGGTCCTCTTCCCAGCCCTTCCCTCCAAAAATTGACCAGTCAACATCTTGATCCAAACATGCTTTCTTTTGAAACCGAATTTGATCTACAATCTCCTCCACAATCACATGAACAATTAAATACCAATCTTTCTCCTCTAAATAAGTGCCTTGATGTTGATATGCTGGTAAATGAAACAAGCCCCATCCAACTTGGATCAGTTGCTGATGAAGGTTTCTCAGATGTTAATGTTATGGATTATGTTCCTAGTGATGAATCTCTGTCTCCCAGCAAGGAATTTTCTCTTGATAAATTGAACATTGGATTCCGATTTGATGGTCAATGTGTTGACAGCACAGAGAAAACAAGTCAAGATTTGATATCTATTACTCCGTGTGCCTTAGATGTGGCCTCTAAAATCACATCGCCACCAATTTTACGAAGAGGTCAACGTAAACGTATAAAGAGTGAGCATTCTGATACAAGTTTAACTTCAGATTACATTTTGCCAGATCATAGTATCCCTAGTGGAGAAATGGATATTTCAAGTTGCAACTTTCCTGTATTTAAGGAAGAACCAAAGACTCCCATCAAAAATCCATGTACACCAATCAAACCATTGCCTTTTAGTCCATCACAGTTCTTGAATAATTTCAGTAGTCAAAGCCTTTTCGATGTGGGTTTGGCATCTACTCCCGTCAAGCGATCCAATGTACCTGCGCAATCCACACCTTTAAAAAATATAGAAAATAGTCCTGGTCTCTTATGTACACCTACTCCTTTGCCTTTAAGGCAGACTCAGAATACTCCCAACAGGGTATCAAATGCTTCTAATACACCACGCACTCCTACTCCATTCAAGAAAGCTTGGGCTGAGCTGGAAAAGAAAAGTGGTGCTGTGAAATTAATGCCATTGACACCAACCAGATTGGTTGAAGACATTACAGAATTCATTAAGAAGGAGCAGATCTTGTCTGATTCACAGTATGAGTCAGATGCAAGTTGGTCCTATTCGAGTTTCCACTCCTCTCTGCAGGAGAGTGGGTATCAAACACAAAAACGTCGAGGGGCTTGTGTGGGCAAAGAAAATACTCAGTCCAGTAAGAGAGTGAGAAAAGCACTTGCACAGTCCTGGAGTACTCCAGGAAACATAACTGTACCTGGTGTTACAGAGGTTCTAAACACACCTAATAAATTATTAGGTCAGGATACTTCTGTTATGTTTTCACCACCATCAATTCTCCCCGACGACTCGTTGCTCTCTGTTACTACCTACTCGCCTTGTCAGAGATTGCCTTCTAATACAAAGGTAAATGTGAAGTGGGAAATGGTGGCTTATGGAAAAACTCAGGATCAATTGGATCTCACTAAACAAGCCCATATGTACCTTGATCAATATACATTACAGCCAGGTGCTTTGGATTTATAAAAATTAAAAAAGAAATTACTGCTTGTAGTTCTACTTACTGATTTTTTCTATTTCTGCAAAGAAAACATCAGCTTGTAGTTTACAGTGGTCACTGTTATTTAGTACATTGTATTTCACAATGAATTCATTGCATTGTCTTGAAGTTTTTGTGAAGTCAGATGCAATTGTGTGGTGTAAAATGGTTCCACTAAGTTTGATTTTTCTTAATCCAATTTCTTAAAATAGAAAGAAAAAAAAAGAAAAGATAAAAGTTTGTGGTACTCAATCACGATAATAAAGGTATTTAAACTTCCTTGTGTATTATTCCCCCACCAAAATAAAAATATCCTGATGTAATAAGACATTAAAAACAGTGTGATGAACTTGAAATTTGGTGAGTGTTAAAATTCATGCAAAACTATAATTAATTTTGGTGTCCCCAACATTTTAAAATGTATGCCTGCTTATCTAAATTTAACTTTTGGTGGGGGGGAAAAATGTATTTATACTACTTATATAGGAACATAGATTTGATGAATGTTTACTGTAGAGCATTTCTCAGTTTGCTTGATAGTGTTCTTTATCTTCATTTGCGTTCTTTATGATATTACCTAGTGATTTACTTGGTTATAACCAGATTAACGACTTCACATGACATCACTGCGTGAGAGCTGCTATGTACAATATTATACCGGTATCTTAATTTATTTTCTTATATTAGATATTAGTGGCTTTGTACAAAAAGGTGCAAACAAGTAAGTTAACATTGTGATTTAACAATTTTATGTATGCTTAGTCTTACATGTGGAGTTGCTGGAAGTTGTAAACTTACGGAGGAAGAATCTTGCCTGTTGGGTTAATTAAGTCCTAGGTTCTAGCATGACAATCATGCAAGAGTAGTCAGAGTACATGTATACATGCACAAAAAAAATTTTATGCACAATTTTTCACAGTTTAGATGTAGAATTTTGCACTGTTTTAGTATTATAACTATGCAGGTTTTTTAAAAAGAAACTTTACTATGTGTATGTGAACATTTGTATTATGAAACCTGTATCAAGCTGTGTTAGGTCTGTGGATGATTTCTCATCTTGTTAATGTAAACACAATTTGTGATTTGTGGGGATAAAATCATCTGGAAGAGAGGAAGATGCTTTAGTTGTGATAGATTGAAATCTGGAGTTGTATCCAGTAGTCAGGAGGGATGATCAAATTCAAAATGGATAATCAGCACTCACTATTTTTGATATGTTTGTATAATTTTTGTATGAAATTACTAATAAAAAGCACTAATGAAATGTGATTTGAGTTGTTGTTTTTTTCTTTATTGATCCAGTTAGGCCAGGCATTTTGACATAATGTAGTAGAATAATTAAATGCTAAGTAAATAGAGAGTTTTATAGTAATTTCTCTTCTAAGTAATAAAACCACCCTCATCCTCACCCCCACCCCTAACTTCCTTGCATTATGGATTATTTTTCAAGGTCAATGGAGTCATTTTGCTCTATTGATTTTTGTAAGAACTTAGTAGCTGCCATTGGAGGTGCTGAAATTCCATTGACATTACAAGGTAGAGAAGTATTTGTTCCAGTGTGGTTTCCATAAACTTGATTTTTCAAAGCACATCTGTTTAAGATGACTGATGCAGAGATATTGGCTTTAACTGCAAATCTTGGAGAATCATGTTACAATTCCTTGTCAATGTTCCATGTAGAAAAAAAAATAGGCATGGGACAGTTTAGTGTTGTTTATAGAGCTAGGTCCAAAATAGATGAAACTGTTGTAGCTCTAAAGAAGATTCAAATATTTGAAATGATGGATGCCAAAGCAAGGCTGGACTGTATGAAAGAAATTAATTTGCTTCAGGTAATATAGATTTTATGTGTGATAATTCATAGAAAAGTAATTGTTTATGGAAGAAGTACCTTTCTATTGCAGCAATTGAATCACCCCAACATAATAAAATATTTATCATCTTTTATTGAAGATAATGAATTAAACATTGCTTTGGAATTAGCTGATGCAGGGGATTTATCTCGTATGATTAAGCACTTCAGGAAACAACGTCGCTTGATACCTGAAAGAACAATTTGGAAATATTTTGTTCAACTTTGTAGTGCTATTGAACATATGCATTCAAAAAGAATAATGCACAGAGGTAATATTGAGAGTCATTGTTTCACCTTAAAAATTTCTTGATTTATTTGTTTAGCGCTTACATTAGCATTTTTCCCTCTACAGATATAAAACCTGCCAATGTTTTCATTACTGCTCAAGGAGTGGTTAAATTGGGTGATCTTGGTTTGGGCAGATTTTTTAGTTCGAAAAACCACAGATGCGCATTCGCTTGTTGGTACTCCATATTACATGAGCCCAGAAAGAATTCATGAACATGGCTACAACTTTAAAAGTGATATATGGTCTCTAGGTTGTCTGCTCTATGAGGTAAACCTTGATGTTCATAATTTGTAAATAATATATGAAACAACATTTAGTTTTGCATGATTTAAGATACTGAATAAGTCAATTGTTCATTCTCATTTTTGATGAGTAGATGGCAGCTTTGCAGTCTCCTTTTTACGGAGAAAAGATGAACCTCTACACTTTATGCAGAAAAATTGAAGTTTGTGATTATCCACCATTGCCATCAGATATTTATTCTCAAGAGGTATAATTGTAGTTGATATACTATTGAAAAATATTTTAGGTTTCCTGAGCTTGATATTAAAGTTGCATCTCTATTGCAGCTTCGAGACCTCATTGCAGTGTGCATTAACGCTAATCCAGATGAAAGACCTGATATTACACATGTACATAATGTTGCTCGACGAAATGCATGCCCAAACACAGATAGCTGGAAGTGCTGTTTCAATGTCTAGGGAGCAAGTTGCACTCTATTCAAAATCACAAGACCAAAGTCCTCAAAGAATGACCTCAACTCAGTGATGATTTCAACTCAATTTAATATAAACCTTTTCCTCCTTTTTATATACTGAGAATCTCTAATAGGGGCCACTTAAGAATAATGTAACAAGGACTACAATAGTTTCTTGGTGAATTTCTGAAATTTTTTGTAAAAAAAAAAAAATAATTTGTAAGAACAGTCGTCTGAATTCTATGCTTTAATATTGTATCAAATCTTTGAAATGCACTAAAGAGAAAAAATTGTGAGAATTAAAAAAACGCACACAAATTGTGAATTGCTAGTACTGAGAATATATTATATACTGTTAGCAGAATACTTAATTTTTGAAGTATTACTGAATTAGTAGTTAGTGTGGACACTTCAGTTGTTTTATTAAAGCAATGTTATTTATGAGCTATAGGTAATATTATATGTAAAAATAGAGGATAAAGAAATAGATTGTTTGAAATGTGAATAACAAAGTAACCAAAAGTTGTTACTTAAATTGCCAAATGTTGATAAAATGAATAAAAGATTAAATTAAAAAATATCAAGAGAGACCAAACAAAATGCAGTTTCACCAGTGTGCCTTTAAAGTGCAATGTTTTAGTTTTTGTGTTTTTACCCTCTTCAAACTAGTATATATTCTGTGGATCCAATCCTATTACAAAAATTAAGAAAGAAAAAAAATGTCCCCTTCGTACCAAAATTTGTAAGTTAATCATTTCTATGTTGCTCTTCATAACCAAGTGGGTGTAAAATTTGTAATAACTTATTTTCTTCTTTCTTTAGAACATATAGTTTTTACCAACATGTGCATTTGGTCTTACTTTGTGAATTAGTCTTTATATTTTAACTACAAGAATTGTTAATGAAGACATTGACAATATACAATTGTACCAAAAAAAGTGTGAAATAATAATTTATTTTTCTTCCAATAATGTTTTCATATTATGCAATTTTTGTTGGTTTTTTTTCCAACCTTTATTAACTAACAACCTTTGTGTAGAACAAAGTAGTCAACTTCCAGTATAGGAATCATCTGGGAATTAACATTTTTGGTACACTATATCTAATGATGTCAAAATTGAATATAATTTCTCCATAATTATTGATTTTATTAATAATTATGGAGAGATACAGCAAAATACATTAACAGCAAGAACAGAAAATTTCAATTTTTATTTGACCTTTAAAAAGCAATTAATTTCAAGTGTTTGCGTCCATTTTTCCTTAGCAGTTTCTCTAGATCCTTTTCCAGAGTGTGTGCTATCGCCATAGTTGGTTCTGCATTATCAACTGTTTTTTTAGTATTCGTAATGCAGTCTTGACACCCTTCAATGCCTCTTGCACTGTTGGAACACCGCCCCACTCTCCGAAGGCCCTTTTACTCGCCTAGGTGAGTAATGTGTATATGTGTTGTTCACAAATACCGAACAGACAGACGGACGGACGTTTTGCTTTCAATTGGTTTTTCGGAATCAAGGACTTACAAAAGGGGGGTTCTGGCCACACCACCTGTTGGGTTTTTTTCCTTAATTTAGTAACTGGATTCGTTATCACGGCCCGGCAACGAACTTTTTCTGCCGAAAATTCGCCATTTTTTGGCACAGCATTACATAACTTTCCCTATACTACGTATATTACTCCGTATATACGTACGTGTGCGGGAAAGTAAAAATTAAGAGAATCAACTCACACAGATGCTCTACAAAGGGAAGGGAAACAGCGAGGATATGTCAATCAGGATCGATAAGGAAACAGCGTCGATGCTTTTAGAGGCATCGCGCTAGAGTGTGCCCCATTCAAACTACTATCCAAAGTGATCACATTGAGAATATCTCAGAAGACTAGAAGCCATCTTACCAGACGAACAATTTGGCTTTCGCAGAAACCGATCAATTACCATCGCAATAAGTCTACTAATGAATGACATAGAGAATGCCAGGAAGAAGAAAACAGGGAAGCTATATGCCATTTTTCTCGGTTTTGTAAAAGGCTTCGACTACACCAACAGGCAATGGGTTGTGAACAAACTCAGAGTAGTACTCGGCACCCACAATGTATGGAGAAGACCTAAAGCTCCATACAGAGATACGTGATGCGCGTAGACGACGCGACGGTCTAACTATATCACTCCCAATTTGACCGTGTTATGCATCAACCGGCTACGCGACATCATACAAGTTTTGAGATAATCGTGTTCAAAGGTTTTACTACATTTTCAGCTCTATAGACTGTAATTTAATTATTTCATTCATTGAAGCGCTAAACTACACAAACAAGAGTGGAATATCTGGCGCATAATGTGAAATTAAAAACAGCAGATTTGAAGACCTAGGTTTATAGGCGGTTGTCGCGAAACATAAAATCCCTGATGTGACTGATGGCGTTTACTTTTTTCATTAATTATAAGGTTATATTTACAGATTTGGCGCCGAAATTTTGCGTACTCTTAGAACATGGTCCAATGCAACTGATGGCGCCCATATCTCATATTTTTCAAAAATGGCGCTTAGCCGGTTGATGCATATCACCGTCCAATTATCCAAACAAACGGAGCTCCAGAGTGACCTATTATGTCCCCTACTATTCATCGTCGCATCTACAGACCTGATCGACAAAGCAAGAAACAAGGGAGAATGACGACGTCGTAGTAATATGCTGAGAGGAAATGAGCACTCTGCAAAAAACCATTGAGAAAATGGAAAAGTGGTGCAAAATCCGAAACTTCAAGATTAAAACAAGACAAAATTATGACTTTCAAAAAGGGAAGGAAACCCTCATAAAACTCATTTAAAATTCAAGGTACCGTAAATAAGATAGAAGCAGTCCCTCATTTCAAATACTTGGGGTGACACTACAAACAAGTGGTAGAAGCTTCACCCAACACATTGCAGAGAAAACCTCTCAAGCAATGATCGCCATCAATGAAATCAAATTGGTTAGGCTTTTAAACATGAACACAGCTATGAATTTTTTTCAAGCGCAGTCTTACCAGTCATTACTTATGTTATTGATATCATCTGGGAAAAACTCACAAAAGGAATCTACACGACCTAGAAAAAGCCACGTTTCTAAAACGAGCATTGTGCAATTCTGAAAGAACAAGATAAAGGCTGCCTATGGCCGTCCTCTATACAGGCCGGAGTCTTCGATTTGGCAACGCTGTCGGCTAGCAGCCTCGGGGACCGACCTAGCCGCGAGTCAGCGCGCCCTTTTCGGTGCAGTAATGACGCTAGATTCACTCCAACGTTAAAAAAAAACTGTTTCGGGCAACAGCCAGAACAAAATATTAAACTAAAATAAGATATGGTACATATCACACACAATACATAGAGCCAGAATACGTATTAACAACAAACAACGCGAATTGAACACACTGCTTGCACAAACATGCCCTCACCACGCCGGTCCACGTGTTTCACTGTTCAGTCGAGTAGGCCCCGGGAGCACCGTTGCCAAATTTGAGCACTCCGGCCTGTATAGAGACGGCCATGGGCTGCCAATATGTACTTGCTCAGGAGGCCTTCTTGATAGAGGATCTCAGAATACAATTCCTCCTGCCAAATACTAAGACAGCGGAATCATTCTTACAAAGCCTGAGTAAGAAAAGAGAAGAAATATGGCCAATTTTACAAGTCTGAAGCAAAGTGTAACCACAACTGGATGTCGGCAAACTACGAGATGCGGCACGCGGTCACGAGGACCGCAGTGCAGGTTTTCACCATGGTCCTTTAGTGTTCAGTGATTTTCACCAAATGGTGTATAAACTGAAGACTTTCCACGATCCAAAGGAAACCTGCGATCGATATATCCAGCAGTGTAAAGGAAGACGGCTGTCAATCAACCAGTATCCACGGATGAACAGTAACTGCGACCTGTTACCGTGCTATTT
The DNA here is from genome assembly GCA_031308135.1 of Acheta domesticus. Lineage (NCBI taxonomy): Eukaryota > Metazoa > Arthropoda > Insecta > Orthoptera > Gryllidae > Acheta > Acheta domesticus. The sequence continues at coordinate 40,186,758 of JAHLJT010003656.1, read as the reverse complement.
ATGTTATTTTATTGTATTATTCGTTGTAAACAAGAGATTGCACACATGTGCGTTTTTCAGTGTCATAAAATACGTTATACAACTTCAGTATCATGACGTCTACATGATTTGTAGTAGTAGCAGCGTATAGCTGGCTTTGAAACTGCATTACGCAGATGTTAAATCCGAAGGCATCGGACTCCTCTTTCGGATCCTTTCCCTTCACCTGTAGACTTCGTGACTTCTCCTGTAGACTTCGTGCTTTGTGATCAGTCAGTAGTCAACAGGTTCAATAGCCAATGCGGAACCGCGTTGTAGCCTGACTTAGTAGCCAACCTCTGTTCGAGGACAAAATAGTGGTGCAACAGAATGGCACGGACTTTCCCGTATTAGTTTACTATTTCCTTCGATCTCGGCTAGCTTTCGGAATTGCCACATACTCGTGCCATCTGCCATCTATCGCAGCCCAAAGTACTTGACATTTCCTTAATTTTTCCTTATGCTAGAACGGAAATGTTAATTTTGAAGTATTAAGAACAGTAAAACCTCGTCCTATACTGCGAGCAAATCTTCTGCCGATTTGACAGCTCCTGGCTCAGAGGGGAGAGGGGGTTCCGTTATCCAATCAGAGGCTTCAAATTGTGATGATGTCACAACAGTTGCCGACGTTTACTAAGAAACAAATGAAATGTAGTAGCGCGAAGCAACTGAAAATTGAAGAGCGCCGAGCGCCAAGAGGAGCGCCATTACTTGTTAGGTTATGCATCGTGTGAGCGGTTGTGACATCTAGTGTTAAAGGCTGATATACTTATGACACGATGTATATGTACATCCACCTTACGGGACATTTCTAATTTTCATCTTTATGCCAATGCATTCAATAGGACGCCTCTTAGAAAACTTTGTAAATAACAGGCAAAGTCAATAACTTCGAAAAGTCCTGCAATTTGTTTTGTGTGAGTGTGAACGTTCTGTAAAGGTATGTGTTCAAACCAAGATGTCTTGCTTTTAGATACTTCCCTCTTATAAATCTTTCACAATGAACACTATGCATCTTCCTTCTTAAAACGCGTATCGCTGTACTTACTTTAATCTGCTTGTGCAAAAATGTTTCGTTATTGCTGGCTTTGGCAGGATTATAGTGTAAGGGACTGCGATAAAATTGTGTAACAGAATTTCATCAAATAAACTAGTGTCATTATTACAATTCTACCAAAAATACAATAAGTTGGACGTGTATGCATCAACAGCTGATCTGACGCAAGAACGAACACGTGTCTGACGCCCGAGTAAGTGGCAACATCGCTCTCCCCCACTCCCGGCTGTCAAGTCGGCAGAAGATTTGCTCGCAGTATAAATGGCAATTTCTTTGGAAAATTTGGACCCATTTTTAAAAAAATGACGTTTCAGCGCTACGAAAAATGCGAAATTTGAAGCTCTTTTTTCACAGAAAATTTTTGAGTTTTATAAAGACTATTTGAAGTAATTTGAAGCATTTAAACTCACAAATACAATAATGTTTACAAATTGCTGGAAATGTGCATTAAAGGTGTGAAAGATCTTTCAAAAAATTACATTTATGTAATTTTTGCAAAATCAAAAAATGCCCCAAATTGAACTTTACGTCATATAAAAGAGTGCAATTAGCACTATCCGTTCCAAAAGTTTGAAGAAATAATTTGGAGCCATTTATGAGAAAATGGCGTTTGAGCGTTTCTGAAAATATAGTTTTCACAGAAAACTTGCGTTCTCGAGAAACTTTACTTGACATAATTTAAAGCACATGTACTCGTAAATTTAATAATGTGAACAGATCGCTACTAATCTAAATATTACTGACGTGAGATACAATTAAAAAAATACATTTTTGCAATTAAAAAGAAAAACAAAAGATTAGGGCGATATTGAGTTTATGTCATTTTATAGGGTACATTTAGCACTATCCCTACCAAAAGTTTAAAGAAAAAATTTGTAGCCGTTTTTGAGAAAATCTGGTTTTTGTATTTTTAAAAATTGCACATATTACACACCATATTGCGAGACAAGTACTAAAATTTTCGAAAAAAATGTACATGACCTTAAAGGAAAAACTCACTGTGAAAAACAAATTTTATTTGAAGGAAAAATCTCTATCTGCAATTTTGTAGTTGGAGGAAGACGCCGAATAAAATTCAAACTTTTGCAATTTTCAAAAATTCAGAGTTGACCGTGAAAATCGGACCTATGTCACCTTAATAAGTGCATTTTATTCTGTTCTTAAATGAAATTTAAAGAAAAAAATTGGTGCCGATTTTGAGAAAATTTTGAAAATGTCCGGGGAGCTACATGCAAAGTACCCCCAAATTTTTAGAATACTAGGAAAACGCGACAGACGTTTTTCTGCTCTACATCTCCCTTTCTCCTCCCATCTCCATTTCTCACTGAATCTCCCTCCGTCGCCCTGTCCCTGTCTGTCTCATTCACATTTACTTGCAGATTTTGCATGTCTCGGAGCAGGTGAGGTAATATCGGGAAGCGCCTGACCAGCAGAAATGTAATAGAATGTTCAGGAAGAGTTCATTCTGTAGATTACGGTATGAGAAACATTTTTTTGAGGTCTTAGACCTCAAATTTTAGTTTTTAAGGCCCTAGAACGCCTCGTTTAGGAGTTATTTAACGATATAAATTCAAAATGCTGCATTTGACGTGAATATGTACCGCCGTATAGCGGAGTTACAAGAGAACACCTACAGGGCCGTAGACAGGATTATTTCTCAGGAGGGGCTTCCAAAATTAAAAAAATGGATAGTACGATTTTTATTATAATTTCTTCATCGGGTTTGTTTAAAAGAGATGCTCTTAAAAAATGAAACACCAACATGTTTTAACATATTTAAACCTTATTTCCATATAACATGATTTCAGAAGCTTAAAAACAATATCGTCTCCTGTATTATTTCAGTAGTATACCTTTGGGTTCCGGCTCTCACACGCAACCAATCTTTATAAACGAGGGCTCTAAAGAAAGACAATTTCACGGAGACTTGACGAATTCCATTTTGACTTAAAAAAAAATATGGATGATTTCTTTTAAAAAACGCATCGAAATATTCATGTAAAATGCAACCCGCATCACATGTCAACCTATATCTGCAAATAACTCATAAACAAAGCGTTTTAGAGCCTTAAAAAGTAAAATTTTGAGGCCAGAAACGTTTTTTCACACCACAATCTACAAGATAAGACATTCTTCGATCCATTCAATTAACTTTTCGGTTCTACGCTTCAATACTATCAAGGCCACCTCAATATTTCAGTCCTTCCTGCTGGTAGCAATTTTTGTGGCGACACGCTTAGAAGGCTTAGATTCGACAATCTTTATTTACGCTTTCTGTTAACACCGTAGTTTGTGCAGTCTGACGAGGTTTATTTGCATAATCATTAATTCAAGATTTGCTCTCCAGCAACAACTAGAAGTACTATTATAGTTGCTTGATACTTATACCTATGAAGATTGTTTCTTATGCGTGTAGTGAAACTATTCAATTAACGTTTTTTTTATGGTCTATACGTGCTGTGTACTTAATTGTGGAACGATGTGGGGGTTCAGTGAAGAATGAAGACTGTGTTTGTGTTTTACCCGTACCATAGAGTAAATTGATTGATTGATTCGTGTTTCCGGGCGCGTCAACTGCTGAGGTCATTAGTCCCGTAAGTGTAGTGCGTGTTTTTTCTCCGGGAGGTGGCGATGATCTTTTCCCCGCTGGATGGCGAGATCTGGCGCCGACCTACCGTCGACTAGCGGGGTTTTCCCCTTAACCAAGTATCTCCCACCAGCGGGGCACCGCCCCAGCCGGGACAAGTTGTAATCTCCCGACCGGTCTCCCGGTATGTGTGGTAGTGTAGTGCATGTTAGTGTAAGTGTGTGTGTAGGAGGGAGAGGATAGGACAAGGATGAGGAAGGAAAGATCGCGCGCGGTCCGTGGCCCGTTTGTTAGGGTACTGCTCCGGCATTCGCCTGGTGGTGATCGGAGAAACCACGGAAAACTACCGATCAGAGCAGCCGGCCGCTAGAATTCTCCTCCAGATAGCGACTGAATTCGACCTAGCTGACAAGCTAGTGTCGAAAATCCTGCCACCGTCGGGACTCGAACCTAGGACCTCCCGGTCAGAGGGACTGCAGTGACATCAGGTTGATGCACTGAGCCATCTCTCCCGGTCCATAGAGTAAAGGTGTACGTCCTTAGTCTATGCCCGTACCAATATGTTCGTTATCATTCGATGAAATTTTCAAGTCAACGGGTTCACACACGTATGGTCCAATTAAAATAAGTTGGTGATTGAGAGTTGCGAATGGAAGGGAGCGACGTTGACAGTTTGCGTACCACTGAGCACGTGTTCCCGGGACACGAAAATAAACACTTGAAATAAATTCTTATTAAAGTAACCAAATCAAACACTCATATTGTATGAAGCTATAGCTTCAGAAGCACAACTGTCAATCACCAACTTATTTTAATCGAACCATAACTTTCTCAAAAGTAAAAAGCTAATATTTTTGTGACTATCACGGAAAACTAAAACCTAATTGACAAAGAATATTGAATAATTACTTCAAATGTCTTTAAGTAAGTGTTGGGAATTGTTCCAAGCAAATTCTCCATGATAATGAATAAATATTTATTGAAAATTTCTTTTACACATTAATTGCATTGGTTTTTTTTATGTGTAATTGTGTTAGTACATTGCAAGTTACCTTTATAGATACAAATAAAAGTATAGTAGTATAATAGTAGTAAGTAGTATAGATACAAATAAACACGTTTCGTTAACTACTTTCCCTCTTAGAATTAAAATAGAAGGATAGGGATGAGTGTGGGATCTAACATGCGAGAGTTCTCGCACGGGTGCGCAGAAGTTGTGGGGGAAAACTTGTGCTATGGCAAAACACAAAGTACAAACTTTTTAAAGTTGCTAAAGTAAAATAGCTCTAAATAAATGTAAAACAAAAATCAAAACGCGCTAGCCTACAATACTACGTGAATCAATTAAAAAACAACTAAATTTAAAATTCTAGAAAGAATAGTGCAAGTCACCCAACAACTGCCAACGATCGCAGTCCAAACGCACAATTTAAATGTTGGCGGTATCTGGAAGTATGTACACCAACGCCCAACTGCAAACTCATATTGTAAATAAAACACCGTTTGATATTAAACTTAAGGTGTCGGTTCGTTAAGATATTAAAAATGCAAACATAGTTTGAGAAACATTCCCATGTACCGAAGTGGGCTTACTAATGCCTACTAAATTGTTTCTAATGCTAACAAATGGTATTTAGTGCTCAAAGGTGAAAACTTTAGTTTGATTATTTTTTGGCTCGGAATTGTTTTTCTTGAGATACGTAAGGACGCAGAAAATAATTCAATACTTTTTAGTAAACAAATATTTTTTGAATTTTCTCACCCCAGCAAGCCGGCACCCTGACTCTCCAAAACCCACTCGGTTCTTCATAACAAATCAAGGAAAGTTAAATAATATTGCAATGAGTAGGTCTGTTCTTGCCCGATCCGATATTTTCGCACTACTTCACTTGGCTTTCTCAAGAGTAAAAACCTTTTCTATTATTTGACTATCAAGGAAAGCGAAAAGCTAACTCTCAAGGAAGATTGAAAACTTTCTTCAAATGTTCTTTTTAAAGAAGTATGAATTGTTCCAAGAACATCTGTCTATAATGTTGAATAAACTTTAATTGAAAATTTGTTTCAAACATCAATTGCATTGTTATTTTGTTTGATATTCTGTAAGTACATTAGTAGTTCCTCTCCTTTATGGAACGGATAGACAAATGGATAGGGAAAGAGTGGGATTTAATATGCGAGAGTTCTCGCACGGGTACGCTAGTTTAATTTATTATTTTCTATTCCAATAATCCAAACTACAGGAGGCGTCAACTACAAAAGCAATTTTCTGATCTTTCCAGCCATAATGCCAATCACTTTGTCTGGGTCCACAGTGATATCCCTATGAATTGAAATCATCACGACTAACCAGAAATTCTCTTTTTTCTATAGCTGTCAGTCAAGTTGAGACCGTTGAAGAAATTGTTCGCGTTTCCTTGGAAATGTCTGCCAAACTAATGCAAATACAGTTGAAGAGTTCGACGAATGTTAAGACACTGTCATGACTCGATGAATCTGGTTTCACAAAGATGGAAAAGTATTCTCTTCTTACTCTTTGGCGCATATATTGAAATCACATCCTGAATAATTTTATTTGCGAATAGCTGATTTCGAAAGAGATTCACTATTTCGTTGACCGTACCAAGACAATTCTTAACCATAGAAATTGACATCGTATTAGATAACGCAAGGTTTAAGCGATGGCTTGCACCTTTATTTATTATTATACTCTCTGGCTTGCACAATGAACGTATTAATATCTTGTATTCGGGTACTGTTGCCTGATTCTAGACTGGACACCACCAATGTGACCTGCCATCATCGCTGCGCCATCATATCCTTGCCCAGCACGCTTGGAGATATCAAGCTCATCACAGCGCACAAATATTTCAATAGAATTTTCTTATTTCAACATAATATTACTTAAATAAAAATGTGAAATTTTATATACAAACATATTATTTTCTATTTACAAAATTGGCAAATCAAACACGAAAAGCTTTCAATGCAAAAACTAAAAACAGAATCTCTACTTACCATTAGAATCTAAGTCAACTTTATATTTCTTAAAAAGGAAGTGATGCTCAATTGACTCGATGAGGTTTTAGATTGTTTCATTTCAGTAGCTTTCAAAATACGAATAGGTAGCAGTGTTCATAGACGGACGGACGGACGGACGGACGGACGGACGTTTTCCTTTCAATTGGTTTTTCGGTATCAAGGACCCACAAAAAGAGGGGTTCTGGCTACACCACGTGTTAGGGGATTTTTTTTATTAATTTAGCAACTGGTTTTATCCACTTTTTCGTTATCACGGCCCGGCAACGATTTTTTTTCTGGCGAAAATTGGCCATTTTTTCGCGCAGCATTACATAATTTTCACTGTACTACGTATATTACTCTGTATATACGTACGTATACGGGAAAGTAAAAATCAACACACGTTCCTTGACGAATCGTCAAGGTTAACAGAAGAGTGTTGGTGAAACGTAACGATGCGTCAATATTTTGACGTTCGTCAAAAATGACGATCAAGACAGATTTGACGAGTGTTGATGAAATCCACAGAGTAGTGAACACTGGAGTTATCGTCTTTTTTATAATCTTTATTCTTTATTTCATCTTCCAATCTTTATTTTAACTTCCTAGGGAACAAAAAAAATGGGATGAATTTGTGCCCGTTCTCCCTTTCCGATCTCGTGGCGCCGATTTCATAGCGGGATTGGCATTTTGGAAGAATATTCTTCCATGTTGGCACCTCTTCGATGCTTCTTTTCTTTGATTGGTGTTGTCATGGTAACCACCGCGTAAACAGTGATACACCAATGATTCTTGTTGATCTTGTAAGTTGTGTTTACAAGCACGATGCATCAAGGTGTACCTGACAGTTCAGTTTCAAATGAATTATGTGTGTCGGCTGTTCATTTCTCATTTTGAAAGTGTCAAATACAAACAGAATTAAATATAACAGATTGTGGCATGTTCCGAAAGAAAGTCGTGAATGACATGATTCAAAATACATTTTATTTGTTCTTGCAATGCAGTCTGCAGAAGACGCACATGTGTCACTTGAAAAATCATATGTAGAGAGATGCAAACTTGCAAAAACAGAACCTCGAAAAGAGGTGGTGAATGCCTTGAAAGTGGCAGAGTAAGTGTTTAAGTAATATTCAGTGAAGAGTGTGCAGAACATATTGAAGAATATTACAGGTTTCTTTTCACATTCTTCTCTTTCTTCCAGAGACAAGGGAGTTCTTGATTTATCATCTATTAATTTGAATTTATGGTCGTGGCAAACTCTTGGAAAACTTCTTGAATCATCATGTCGTATCCGAAAATTGAATCTGAGTAATTGTTTGATTCCTCCACGTGGTATAGCTGCAATTTTTGCTGTACTCAGCCAAGGGACTTCCATTGAGGATTTAGATTTGAGAGGAAATAACATCCAGACTTCTAGTGTTTCATATCTTTCCAAAATGATCAGATATAATATATCACTGAAAAGGTATGCATGTATTAAGTGAATAATAAAGTATTAAACATTTGATTGGATATGTCCTTTGAAGCACATGTGTATGGTTTCAGGATTTCCCTTGAATGGAACTGTATTGGCCTTTTATTGGATACTTTCACACTATTCTGTGATGGTTTAGCTGTTAATCAAACGTTAGAAGTTCTAGATTTGAGGAATAATCAATTAAATGTAGATTGTGCACCTGCCCTGGCCAATGCGCTGGCAAAAAATTCCTCTCTTAAATGCATTGGTAAATGTTGGATATTTTAAATTTAATAATGATAATTTTTAAAAACAAAAAAATATGTGTTATTTCAATACACTGTTTTAGTTACATTTTTTATTTCTTTATAGATTTACGATGGAATAATTTGGGTTGGAAAGGTGGACAGCTAATTTATTCAGCTCTTCAAACCAATCAGTCTCTTATCAAAATAAAACTTCAGGGCAATTGTATACCTTTGGAATTAACAACGGCAATTGGTATGTACTGGTATGTAATTTTGTATGTACATTTATATATACTTTTATTGTGAAGTGATTATAAATATTCTTTGCCAAATTTTTAATGTACATTTGGGCTTGTATTTTTAAACGAAGCCTGTTTTTGTGTAGATCAATGCGTATTGCATAATACTACTCGAGCAACATTGTTGGAAGAATGTGCCCAACGCACAGAAATACTATCACAACAGCTTCGTAAGGCAGAAGAAGAGCGTGTACGTGAGATACAAAATCTTGCACAAAGAAGTGAAGAGAAAGTGCAGCTTATTACACAGTAAGTATTCTTTGCTGAATTATAAATATTTGTAAGCTTTTGTACTTTTATTACTACTACTTATTATTTTTAATTCAAATAATTTTGAATTTTATTGAGGATAATTCATTGTGATTGATCAACATCTAAGAACAATTCATTCATTCTTGACACAAAAAAGATAAAGGAAATAAAATTTAATGCATGAAAATGTGAGATCATTATCACTAATTATATAAAGTTGAAGACTAACAGTGTGTAATAAGTAGACATTGGATGTTTTGGCACTAAAAAATCACCTTTTAGGTGCCTAAAAAGGCATTGAAAATGTCAAGAATAAGGAGAAAAAAAGGCACTGTCTTAAATTACATTCACAATAAAATTAAAAATTATTTGTAAAACTCCATACTTATTTACAACTCTTCTGCATTTTATTCTTAATAGTTTCCATTGAAAAATATTACCAGTAACTTTTCAAGGATTGCAATTTCAAATCTGCAATGATTGGGAGACAAAATCAGTTTGAATACAGAGAAGGATTTCTGAAGATAGAGAGAAAGATTTCTAAAATATATGCCAGACACCAGAAGGATTTTAGAAGTCCAAAATTAGCAACACTGAAACCTTCTGGGAATTTACATTGATTTCCTCTCAAAAGGTGCCCTCGATGTATTGTCAATCGATCATTTTCTCAGAACATGGCTAATATTTATGAGATAGGAAATGGAGAAAAATATGTTGGTATTCTTTCAGGAATTCTCTCGTATTTCAAAATACAGAAACGTGAATTGAAGGTTTTGTAATTAATGGTCAGGTTGGAACACAGCCGATTTTCTGATATTTTAGCATTGTGTATAAAAATAATACATAAAAGGCAAAAACATGCAATAATTCTAAAGAAAAGGCATTTATGCTAAAATATGCAAAAATAACTTTGTCATATGTCATGATTTATGCACTTACATTATCAGCCTTTAAATAAGTTCGCTAGAAAAAAATAGGCATTGCCCTAAACATCCGATGTGTAGGGCAAGATGAGTTACCAGATGAAATAAAACAATATGAGGCAGTTGGAGAATTTAAGCAAAGGTTAGATATCTGGTTGGAAGGAAATGAGTATGAAAATATAAGAAATTGAATAAATGGAATGTAAATCACCTTACATTTTTGTAGCAGTAGTATGTTGAATTGTTAAAGTTGGTAAATTTTAAATTTTGCTGCTATGAAAACAAAATAAGGTATTGAAGTTTAAATTAGCTGGAGACTATTTGTAAATACATAAATAAAATTGGATAGTAGAAACAAAGTTGGATCCATTCTTTGTGATAGAGGAATGTGCATTAATATATAACTAGTGGTGCCACAACAGCACATACTTCCCGGCGTTATTGGAAATGGCTACGTAGTATTGAAATATTGCACTTTCTGCACTACTAACATCTTGGCTAACATTTGAAAATGTCCAATTCAGCCAAGAAGCGAACAACTTACTGTTTCCATCGCAGTATTGTCAGAACTATGTTAATTCAAGCTGCATAAAAATATAATACAAAAGTTTTGTGAACTTGTATTGGAAAATGAAGCCTGATACCCCGGACAATATAGAAATGGATTTCATAGGGCCATGTTTAGAGAAGAGAATTCTAAAACCATGCAAAAATAACTCTATTCGCACCGGGAGAGATGGCTCAGTGCATCAACTGATGTCACTGCAGCCCTACTGACCAGGAGGTCCTAGGTTCGAGTCCCGACGTCTGCAGGATTTTTGACACTAGCTTGTCTGCTAGATCGAATTCAGTCTCTCTCTGGAGGAGAATTCTAGCGGCCAGCTGCTCTGATTGGTAGTTTTCCCTGGTTTCTCCGATCAACTCCAGGCGAATGCCAGAGCAGTACAAATGGGCCACGGACCGCCCGCGATCTTTCTCTCCTCTTCCTTGTTCTATCCTCATCCTTTACACCCACACACACACTAACAAGCACGACCACATGCCGGGAGACACATGTCGAAAGCTTAGAGCTTGTCCCGGCTGGGGCGGTGCCCCGCTGGTGGGAGATACCTGGTTGAGGGGAAAGTCCTCCCGATGAAAGAACACGCACTACACTAACGGGACCAATGACCTAAGTAGTTGATGCGCCGGGAATCACGAACAATCATCTACTCTACTCACTACAAATGGTACAGCATATTTGGTGCGAAAACTAAATATTTTCATGCAAATATCAACATAAATTTGACAATTATAATTCCTTTTCATTCAGCTACATCAACTCACAACAATGATACGTAATTCACAGAAATTCGCGAGCGCGAAACGGAATTCCATTGCATTCCCTGCATCACAAAATTATAGAAAAACCACTCCTATTTTCAAAAAATTAAGCATGACCTTATTTGAAGATGTATTTTTGATAAATACATTTCATTGAGAAAACCAGCTGCCATCTATCGCCCCCCAAAGAACATTTTTTTACATTCTCTCAATTTTTCGGTTTTCTGATGGTAGAAAGCAAATATTCATTTTAGAATATTAAAGAACTCTATATTCTCGTCCTAAATTGCAATTTTCTTTTAAAAAATTGAAGACGCTTTTAAGAAAATGTTGTTTAAGCGTTACTAAAAATGCGAAATTTGAAGCAATTTTTTCACAAAAAATGTTGGAGGTTTCAAAAGACTTTATTTGAAGTCATGTGAAGCATTTAAACTCGCAAATTCAATAGTGTCTACAAATTGCTGGAAATGTGCATATTAAAGGTGTGAGATATCTTTTAAAAAAATATATATTTATGTAGTTTTTGCAAAATAAAAATAAAAATTAAAAAAACCTAAATGAACTTTACGTCATATAAAAGAGTGCAATTAGCACTATCCATTCCAAAGGTTTGAAGAAAAAATTAGGTGCAATTGATGAGAAAATGGCGTTTGAGCGTTTCTGAAAAGACAGAATTTTGAGCTAGTTTTCATAGAAAACGCTTGTTTTCAAGAAACTTTACTTGATATTATTTAAAACACATGTACTCATTAATATAACAATGTGAACAAATCGCCGCCAATGTAAATATTAACGACGTGCAAGACAAGTCAAAAAAATTACATTTTTGCAATATTTGAAAAACAAAAGAATAAAGCAATATGTTATCTCATAGAGTACATTTAGCACTATCCCTACCAAAAGATCAAAGAAAAAATTTGGAGCGGTTTTTGAGAAAATTTTGTTTTTATAATTTTTTAAAATTGCAAATATTTCGCGCAGTATTGCCAGAAAACTACTAAAATTTTCAAGAAAATGTACATGACCTTAATAAAAGAACTTTCTTTGGAAAAAACAAATATTTGGAGGAGAAATATCTATCTTCAATTTTGTAGTTGTAGGAAGACGCCGAAAAAAATTCAAATGCTTGCAATTTTCGAAAATTTAGTTAACCGTGAAAATCGGACCAATGCCACCTTCAGAAGCGTATTTTACTCTATTCGTACAAGAAATTTAAAGAAAAAATTTGGAGCCGTTTTTGAGAAAATTTTGAAAATGTCCGGTGGGCTACCCCCAGATTTTGAAGAATGTTTTTCAAAATCGCGATGCCTCGAGTGGATTCAGATCGACCTGGGAATATTGATTTTGGAAGAATTCGTACTTATGGTTTAGGCGCTAGAGTTGTTCACAGACGGACGGACGTTTTGAAAACGACTACTTTTTCTGTATCAGGGGACCCCAAAACGTGTATTTCCGTTGAAATCTCGAAATCGATTTTCCGCAGCATAACATGGTTTAGTCGCTAGCGTTATTGACAGATCGACCGACGGGGATTCTGGCTGCACCACTTGTTAGGAGATATTTTCCCCCCGTAATTTAGCAACTGGATTTATCCACATTTTCGTTACCAGGGCCCTGTAATAAGAGTTATCTGCCGAAAATCCGCCGTTTTTTTCGGGCAGCATTACACAACTTTACCTATACTATACGTTATGCTATTCCCAATACTATACGTATGTATAGTATATGGGTAAGTAAAAATAAATGAAAAAAATTAACTTTTCTAAATTTTTCGTCAGTTTGGAAAACTGGTAGTATATTGTTTTCAATTAATATTGTGTTATCAATAGATTATTTTTGCACTAAAAGGACTATTTATGTACAAAAACCATAACAGAAATATTTTGAAACAGAAAATTCAAGGAAAGATGGACTCTACACTGGCAACTCATATGAAATCTTTTGAAAATTTTAACTTTCTATCTTTATTAACTCAAAAATTTTCTGTGAAAAAGAGCTTCAAATTTTGCATTTAGAGTAATGTTTAAACACTACTTGCTTAAAAATGGCTCCAAATTTTGCAATGAAAATTGCCATAAAGAGAGAGTTTTTATTCTTCTTTAACATTCTTAAAGTAATATTTCAGTTCTACCATTAGGAAACAAAAAAATTGAGAAACTTTCAAAAAAATGTACTTTAAGTGTACAACTAAAATTTACTGCGATATATGGCAGCTGGAAAGAGTGTGTGACAATCCTGAATAGCTAGCCCAGACCAAAGAAAATATAAAACTAATATGAGAAAGTCTGTACCATTCTGTAGCACTAGTTTAAAAAGTATACTGTTACAAAAAATATTCAAGAAATAGCAACATTCATGTTAGTGCATTTTTAAAAGTCATATTTAACAGCTCAAAAAAAGGTTGTACTTTCACTGGTGTAAAAAAATATTGAAATGGTGATTTATTGAAGACACATTTTCAGAGTACCTGTAAGTTAAGTAGTATTTTTCTCATTGCTTTCTAATGAGTTATTTATAGTTCTTATTTCCAATGCACAAAGAAATTGAATGGAAACTATGCCGATTCCAGCCTTTTCAGAGGTGCATATTGTTTTGTTAGATCCCCAAAACAATTAAAAAGTTACGTTTTTGACTGAAAAATGCAAGTATTTGAATGTGTCATTTTGCCTATTTTCATACTGCACTTACCAACTGAATTCTCATACTTGGTGCAAAACATCTTACTACACAGCATATATCACAGCTTAGGCCTACGACAAAGCAGAACTCCAAGGAAGAGTCCACCTGTCACTTATATTTGCTACTTGTGTGTTGCATTATGGATAGGAAACTTTGTTATATTCTTAGTCTGTAAAGAGCTGTTGTACTGTATTACTATGTACTAGCATACCCGTGCGAGAACTCTCGCATGTTAAACCCCACTCTTTCCCTATCCATTTGTATATCCTTTCAATTAAGAAGGAAAGTTGTTAATGAAATGTGTCTATTTGTTTAAAAAATGTGTAAGTGTAACTTCGAATGTGCTTATAGAATATCAAACAAAAATAACAATGCAATTGATGTTGGAAGCAAATTTTCAATAAAGGTTTATTCAGCATTATAGAGAGATGTTCTTGGAATAATTCATACTTTTTTTAAAACAACATTTGAAGAAATTATTCAGTTTCACTCGAGAGTTAGCTTTTGGCTTTCCTTGATAATCACAAAAATAATAGAAAAGGTTTTTACCCTTGAGAAAGCAAAAATAAAGTAGTGAGAAAATACCAGATCGGGCAAGTACAACCCTACTCTTTGCAATATTATTTGTCTTTGCTTGATTTATTATGAGGAACAGAGGGGGTTTTGGAGAGTCAGTCTTGCTGGGGTGTGAAAATTGTTTTTGTATACTAAAAAGTATTGGATTATTTTCTGTGTTCTTACATACCTCAAGAAAAGCAATTCCGAGTCCAAAAATAATCAAACTAATATTTTCACATTTGAGAATTACATCCATTTGTTACAGTTAGAAACAATTTAGTAGGCTTAGACATCACTTCGGTACATGGGAATGTTGCTGATGTTTGCATATTGAATATCTTAACTAACCGACACCTTGAGTTTAATATCAAACGGTGTATTATTTACAATATGAGTTTGCAGCTGGGCGTTGATGTACACACTTCTAGATAACGCCAATGTTTAAATCATGCGTTTGGACTGCGATCGTTGGCAGTTGTCGTGTGACTTGCCCTATTCTTTCTATAATTTAAATTTAGTTGCTCTTTTTAAATTAATTTACATAGTTTTGTAGGGTAGCGCATTTTGATATTTGTTTCTCATTTATTTCAAAATATTCAAAAAGATTGCTCTTCCACACTCATCCCTGTCCGTCTATTTCCATTCCAAGAAGAAAAGTAGTTAATGAAACGTGTTTCTTTATTTAAAAATATATAAAGGTCACTTGGAATGAACTAACATATCAAATAAAAATTAAAATTAAAACAATGATATTGAAAAGAGCAATTGATTATATTGAATTGATAATAAAAGCAATTGATGTTTAAAATAAATTTTCAATAAATATTTATTCAGTATCATGGGGAGATTTCTTGGAACAATTCACAACGCTTCCTTAAAGATAATATTGGAAATAATTATTCAATATTCTTTGACATTTAGCTTTTAGCTTTTCGTGATAGTCACAAAAAATATTATCTTTTTATTTTGAGAAAGCTACGTGTCTGAACCCGCTGATTTAAAAATTCCATCGAATGATAACCAAAATACTGGTACAGGTAAAACACAAACACAGTCTTCACTCTTCATCGTAAACCCACATCCTTCCATAATTATGTACACAACAATTACAGACCACGGCAAAACATTTGGTTTTGGAACAATGGGTTCACTACACGCATAAGAAAAAATCTTCATAGGTATCAAACAACTATAATAGCACTTCTAGTTGTTGCTGGAGAGCAAATCTTTAATTAATGATTATGCAAATAAACCTCATCAGACTGCACAAACCACGGTGTCTACAGAAAGCGTAAATATAAGATTGACGAATCTAAGCCTTCTAAGTGTGTTGTCACAAAAAATAGCTGCCAGCAATAAGGGCTGAAATATTTCGGTGGCATTGGTAGATTTGAAGTGACAAACAGAAAATTTAATTGAATATTCAAGAATGTCTCTTCTTGTAGATTATGAAGTGAAAAAACGTTTCTTTGAGGCCTTTGGCCTCAAAATTGTACTTTTTAAGGCTCCAAAACGCTTTGTTTAGGAGTTATTTGCAGATATAATTTGGCACGCAATGCAGGTTGCATTTTTTATGAATATTTCGATGCGTTTTTTTTAAACAAATCCTCCATATTTTTAAAGTCAAAGTGCAATTCGTCAAGTCTCCGTGAAATTCTCTTTCTTTAGAGACCTTATTTATAAATATTGGTTGCGTGTTAGAGCGGGAACCCAAAGGTATACTACGGAAATAATACAGGAGACGATACTTCACTGTGTTATTGCAATATTTGTGAAGGCTGTTTTTGTGAACAGTATGTGTGCTACTTTTTGGAAAATTTATTTTATGTTTTTAGTCTGCAGCAATTTTGCTGGTTCAGGCCACTAGCTCCCGTCTGATTATGTAGTTGTTTTCTGTCCTTATGAAGTGCTTGGCTCTATTTTCCTTTTATGTATTATTAGTTTAGTACACCGTTTTATTGCCATTTGTCATGAACTTTTCAAGAAATTGTGTTACTGTAGGAATTGAGTATCTTACCTGTAATGTTTGAAGTGTTTAGTACCTATATCTAGGTATATTGCTCCCTCTAATTTGTCCACATCTGTCATATCATGGCCTCAGAATGACAAATTCTAATTGACATTGTTGGTGAAATTGATGTTTTAAATGTTCAGAAGCTGGTATTGACCCATTAACAACATATTAAAATTTCAAATGAGACTTTTAGAAAATCTATGAATAAAATTAAATTACTTTATTAGACAGTTCCAAACTTTCAATATACTGTCCTGCAAAATTTCTCCAAAGTTGAATAGAACTTTGTCATGCTGAGGCAATATGTTTCTAACCTATTTTCTTTGTATTTTAATGTCGATAGGGCTAGTCAAAGCCGCATAGAACAAATGGAGAACCAGGTGGTAGAGAAAGACAAGTACATAAAAGAACTTGAAAGACAAGTAAAAATTATTAATGAAGAATCACAGAAACGATTTGATTTGGTTCGCCAACTTCAGTTGCAATTAAAAGAGCGAGATTCTGTTTATCAGGAATTGTTACAAGAATCACGGAAGGACTGTGGTGATTTTAATAAGGTATTTTTTTTTTTTAAATTTCTTCTACATGTCAAAAGCCACTGATGCTGGAATGGTCTTTGTGAATTTAAAACAGCATGTAATGGTGTTGGGAATTGTCTTTGAATAAAATATTAGAATATAACAATAATTCATTCACATGCTTTTTCACCCATCTGTCTTCATCAGAAAATATAAATAGCTTCCTGCACATCTCGTATTGGTAAATATAATCATTATCACATTTTAGAAAATCTTTGTGTTTAAAAATGTCTCTTTGTTATGTAATCAATCATCATCTTCATCATTAACTTTTAATGTTGAGGCCTAAAGGCCCACTTTGTTCCACTGCTTGCTTTACTGCTGAGGTGTTCTTGATCCTTCCATCTTTCATTTGCTTGCTGGGTTCTTTTTTTCCTTCTCGTCTATGTTTCAGAATCTGTTTTGAGTATCTGTCTGATTTCATTCTTTGTACATGATTTTGCCTTTTCCTTTCATATCTTGCTATTTCACTTACTATGTTTCTATTTTCCAGATTTTTTCTTATTCTTTTTTTACTTGACACTCCTATTAGTGATTTCAGGTATCTCATTCTGTTTTTTTTGTTTTGAGATCCACATTTCACTTCCATAAAATAGGGTTGGTTTTGCTGCATTGTTGTGAGTGTAACTTTTGTTTCTGTGATCATGTTTCGAAATTTACTTTTTATTGTTCTATTGATTCTATTGTATCTTGCCAATTTTGTATCTGTCTTCTTCTCAAAAGGCTATCTTATTAGAATTGTACAACAGCATTTATCATGATAGTTAATTTTCCACAAATGTGCACTTTATTCTTTATATGTCAGGCATCAAGCTAGTGTTCATCAGTCGTAGGTCAGGCATTAAGTCTGTGTTGAAAGTTCTTCTCATTGGTGACTTGCTGCCACAAGTGTGTAATGTTAAACAATCATTTCATTGTTTCTGGGCTTTTTCATTGCCAGATTGTGTGCCACTATATTCCATAAGTTCTCGATTGGATTGATATCAGGACTTGTGGTTGGCCAGTTGATTACTTCAACATCATGGCTGGCGAAACAAGTTGTGGTTACACATAGATGTGTGTCAGGGAGTATAAAATGAAGCTAGGCTCCAACAACTGGTGCATGGTGGCAGCATAAGTTTCTTCAAAATAGCGCATTAACACTTTAACAGCTCCACACAAAACCTCACATTCTGGAGACATTTCTTAGGCATTAGCACTCCATATCATCACTCCAATTTCTCTCTGGTCAGCTGGAGAGATGCATGCAGGGATTAACTTCTCTGTTCTGCCTTGCAGACTCGTAAACTGTAATATGAAAAAATTCCAAATTTCAACGCATTGTAAAACATGAAAGGTTCCCAACCTTCCTTTACCAAAATTCTTCCCTCTTTACTCAATGAGAAGTCTCTTCCTCACCCATCCAGCACATGGAGCATTTTGTAGATTCTTTGTATTTCTGAACTTTGTGTTTTACACATTTTGGAGATGTGCAGGATCTGAGCAATCTCTCAATTTGACTTATTGGCTTTGTAGCCAATTTTTTCCCACTTCTTCAGCTCTGAAACATGTTTTCATCCCATTACAACAAAAGACGCACACTATTACACACTATCTCAAAACTGCTACCATGCCATGATGGAAAATAAAACCAATGCCTCATAAATCATTACCACAATTTCCTGGTTACTTTCTCAACCTTCTCATCATTATTGAGGGAACTCTGCTGTTCTGTGTGAGCATGAATTTCAAAGTAAAATATTGTTAAATTTTACATTCAAATTTGGCTTGAAGTTTACTCAGTTTTAGCAGGAATAAAAAAATAGATATATGCACTATTTCCAATAAAGTGAAAAGGTTGCTTAATAGGATTTTAAATAAGTTTGTGTTCTAAATTGAACCATTTTTTGAGATATAACTAGTGGTGCTACAGAATGACACAGACTTTCTTGTATTAGTTAGATTCCTAATCTCTTACGTCTTGGCTTTGCCTCGCATTTTGGATTTGCTCTGCCCTCTTTCCAGCTGCTACCTATTAGTGCCTAAAATACATTTTTTTTCAATTTCCTCAATTTTTTGTTTCCCTAGTAATAGAATTGAAAAATGTCTTTAAGAATATTATTGAAGATTAAAATCTTGTTCTACATGTAATTTTATTTTATAATTTTAAAGTCATTTTGAAAAAAGTTTGTTTAAGCATTTGTAAAAATGCACAATTTTATGACAAGTTCTTGTGAAAATGCAAAACTTCATCAGAAATTTTTGAAGCTCTTGTATTCACAAAAGCAATAATATTCACACATATTCATAAATACGATATAAAAACAGCTATAATGTAAATATTAATGACAGAGAGATATTTCAAAATAATACACCAAAATGACATTTCAGTCATGTTTTTCAGTGCATTTAGCACTATTCATAAAGTTTAAAGAAAAAATTTGGAGTTATTTTTAAGATAATCTTGTTTTTAATATCGCCTTAATGTATATTCCAAGAAGTGATACTTGTTTCATTATGTTCTTATCAAATTTGTTTTGTTAATAACTATTACAACAGAAACAACCAATGTTATTTTGAAATTATGTGATAAGTACCTCATCAAGTAAATGAAATTCTGATTCCATTATGCTCAAGGGACATTATGAATGTAAAATAAATGTCATTGTTTATGGTTTTCCTTTTTTATATATTTATAACTTGAGAATGTAAAACGCAAAGGAAGAAAATTATAACAATGTATAACTGAATATAGTGTATATAAAAACAATAACAATAATAAAATAAAGAACTCCCCCCTCCCCAAATAAATATTACTTGCCTAAAATTGTATTTATGACTACTGTTGTCAGAAACTTTCAGCTAAAGATGAGGAGATTTTGGCTCTTCAAAATGACCTGAAAGCGAAACTCACAGCTGAGCAGAAACGTCGACAAGCTCTAGAAGCTGTGAATATGAGCCAAACTGAAGAAATTACCAGGCTGGAAGGAGAGTTACTACAAGTCAAAGACAGATTAGCACGAGCCCGCAAACAGTTTGAGGAGCATTTGGAACTACAGAAGGCTTCTGATAAAGAATTACTTGAATTGGAAGCTCGTGAAAATGAAAAACGTTTAACTCATCTTCAGTCAGAGTTAACTGCCCAGAAAAATTCTCTTCAGATGCGGATTGCGGAATTGGAGCGAAGTCTAGAAGAGAAAGAGCATTTGCGAGCAGATTTGAATAGTGTTCTCTCCAGAGAAAGAGCACGTCGTGAAGAAGAAATTGCTTTGGCAGTTCAAGAAACAAAAATGCGTGAGGTGAGAAAGAAGCATACTTAAAATTATTTTTATAATAATTTCATATTTAGTAATTGGGTAACCTGTGCATCTCCACCTGTCTCTCCAACCATCCTTCCAACACTCATGGTGAGGCCACTGCTGGTGTACCATTCAAGGCAAATGAGGTGTCATTTGATGTGTCTTGATCTAGTGAGGAAGAGATCATTTTTGCAGGGCATTTTTTGTCTATTCATTTTATGCTCTAACTAGCTGGTACCTGGCGTGTTGCTGCCACAGAAGAAATAATTGTGGAAATATTCCTCTCCCCCTCTTTCTTTCCCCACTCCCTATTTCGCCCTCTATTTTCCCTCCTCTCTCATCCCCTTCTCTTTCTCCCTCTTCTCTCTCCTCCCTCTCTCTTTCCCCCTCGTCTTTTTCCCTTTCTCATTTTCCCTACTCTCTGTCTCTCTTTCCCCCATTCTGTCTCTCTTTTTTTCCCCTCTTTTTTTCCCCTCTCTTTTTCCTCTTCTATTTTTTTCCCACTCTGTTTCTTTTCCCCCTCTCTCTGTCTTTCTTTCCCTCACACTCCCCCCTCTGTCTCTATTTTCCCTCACTCTCTGCCTCTCTTTTTCCTCCACTCTCTGGCTGTCTTTTCTTCCACTTTGTCTCTCTTTTCTCCCACTCTGCCTCGGCTTTTCCCTCTCCTTTTCGTTCTGTTTTCCCCTATGTATCTCTTTTCCCCTCTGCCTCTCTTTTTCACTTTATCTCTTTCCCCTCTGTTTCTCTTTTTCTCTCTGTCTCTCTTTTCCCTCCGTGTCTCTTTTTCTTTCTGTGTCTCTTTTTCCCTCTGTGTCTTTTCCCCTCTGTGTCTCTTTTTCCCTCTGTCTCTCTTTTCCCCTCTGTGTCTCTTTCCCCCTCTCTCTTTTTCCTCTTCTCTTTTTCCATCTCTTTCTTCTACCTCTCTCTTTTTCCCTCTTACTCTTTCCTACTAACTCTTTTCCCCTACAAAAGAAAAGAAAAATAAATTATAAAAGGATTTTTATAACTAGAAGTTAGGAATTGAAGTAATTATTTTGGAGTTCTTTTAGTTTCCAGTGTTGAACAAATAAGTCTCATTTTCAAATAAAGATTTCATTTATACTATTATTTCTACAAAGCTTTCAAGTTTTTGTCTTCTTTTTCTTTTATATTCCAAATTACTGTTGTTACAGGCATCTCGGGTAGCTCAATTGGAAGACCGCTTGGCCACATTGCGGGAGGAGCGTTTGCAATTTGAAAAGCAACTGATGCAAACCCAAAATCAAGTCCAACAACTACAGCAACAGAATGGTTCATTAATTGCAGAGATGGCTGAGTCCTCAAAAGAAGTTTTCTGCACTACACGAGGTATTTTAATACACAGTTTGCTGAAATACTAAATATTAATGTCTGGTAAATGTAGAAATTTTGCTGTAAACATCTTAAAATTTTTATTGTAATAAGTAAGTTTATACTGTAATAAAGTTATGATGAAATTGTTTGTGAATAGACCTTTGGGTTTTAGTTTATGTGAAAGTAAAGCAAGCAATTGTTAAGTTTCAGATCTAGGTGAACATTGTCACATTGTGTTCTTCCTTAGTCCAGTAAATTTTCATTCTTGATCAACAACATGTACTTGAAGATATTTAGATGGATGTCAAACGTTTGATTTCACATCTCAATCCTAATGTAACTGATTACTCATACAAATGAAGCTAAGTACTTACCCGAGATAAAAATCTAAACATTTTGTGATTTTTAATTTTTTCTATTGTGATGTGAATAAAAATTGATGTTACGAACTCTGAATCTTGGCCCACACACATGTATGCACCCATCCACAACCAAGTGCATTCCCAGACATACACATGTATGTGCCCACACACATGCATGTTTTCTTCTCTTTAAAACTTAATATCTTGAGATCTCCCTTTGATGGCTCTAGGGAAAATTTACTACTGTCTGACTGAGATAACTCTTGTCCCCAAATTAATTCTCCTTGTGCTCACGGGAGCAGACTTGAGGAGTGCCATACTCCAGAAATCACTCTTGGATTGATTAGCCAGAAAATATGTTTTTGAGACTGTACTGAGAGTAATACAGTTATCTTGTGAATAATTATGTGCTAAGCATATTTCCATTTTAGTGAAGATTTAGGAATGGATTGAAATGAAAACATAATAATGAATAGTGGTAATGATTTCCCCTTTACACAGTTGTTACATCCTGACTGCAAAAACCATACCTCAGCAAAGCAAAAACCATACCTCAAGATGTATTTTTTTATGTTTCAATTGTTTCAACACCAGATAAAAGAGTTGTTGTAGACTTAGTTAAGATCAGTTTAAAAAATATTTTATGCTTAGTTTGCTATTATGTTTTTCAAAATTCCAAAAGTGTTGATTTCAAAATGAATTAAATATTTTGTTACCAGGAACTGTCATCTGAGAGATTGAATTGTCAACGTCTTCGACAAGAACTTGCAGATGAGAATTCAAAGTTACAGAGTAAATCCCAAGCAGCAGACAAACTACAATCTGAAGTTGATCGTCTTCATCAGCAAGTGTCAGATCTCTTGAGAGGTCATATAGACATAAAACATGAGCGCCAAGTTGAGCGAGAACGTTTGGAGACTTTAATGGAACAACGAGATCGTGAAATTGAAAATATACGGTAAATGAGGGATTTTCTTAAAATTGAAATATTTCACTAAAATTTTTGAACTTTTGATTTTAAAAAAGAAGAAAATTTAAGAAGGTTCCTTGATTTAATGTTTTCTAAAGTTATATCAAAGTTCAATCAGATCAAAGTTCTCAGAACTATAGTAAAAGACCAGTTTATAGTCTTTGAATGTCCAAAAGTTTGAACTCTATTGGCATCTTCTTTCCTTTGCTTTTTTGTAGCTACATATATTTTTCCTAATTCAAACAATAAGCATTTGTACACACCTTAAATGATTTCATCATTCAACAAGCAGAAGTGACAATAAAATTTATAAATGCACTTAAAATTAAAAATAATTAGGAGCATACATTTGGACTTTTGATTTGGCAGTAATAATAATAATAATAATAATAATAATAATAATAATAATAATAATAATAATAACAATAAAAATAACAATAACAGTGTTTGTAAACATCATAATCATTATAATAATATCTCCTCAAAATGATTGTGATGATGATGATGACGATGACACAATAGAAATAACACTAATATCTACATTAATTATAATTACTTTATTTCACAAAATATTTGCCATGTAAAAAGTCTTTGTCTAATTGAAAGATTAAACATATTTTGGAAATTATTTTTTATTTTCAAATGCATTTTTAAATTTTGAAGCCTTTCTACATTTAAAATAATTAACTTTCATTAATATATTTCATTAGCGATACCATGACTGCTGATTCAGATCTAAATAAGATCTGAAGTCATAACATAAGTTATCATATCAGGTGCAAGACACAATGAATCATTTAAAGTCTTCTAAGATCTTTGAATTTGCATAATTTTTAAATTCATTGATAGCAGTTTGAAATGGTTTTGAATTCTCTTTGGTCTGTTCTAATGGCCATGTAATAGGAAATTGGAGAAGGAGATTTAATGATATAAAAAATCTTATGATAAAATTGTTTCCTTTCCATGTTATATTAAATTGTGTGTTTTTGAGGTAAAAAATATATGAAATAACACATTTCATCTCTCTTGACCTCACTTGTCTTGTTTCACTGATATTAAAGTTACAAATGCCACAGGCCTATATGTTTGAGAATGTGAAATAACATACTACATGCCTCCAATAAGAGAGAAGATGACAAATTGTTTAGTAGCAAAATTACTTTGATTTATCAATGATCACTGATTTTATTAGTATCTTTTTATATGTCAAAATATTATTGGGACATTTGTGGCATTTTCTCAGGAGTTCACAATTTGTAAACTGCTTATGAAGACAATCGAATTTAAATTCTTGCCATGTACATGATATGATACTCACAATTTAAAGAAAAGAATCTCTAAATTTACTATAATTATTCTGGATGTGCTTTAACCATTACATTTTTTGTTACAGGGCTCAAGAGGTTGAAAGAGCTAATAATTTATATGCAGCATTCAGTAAATACCTGAGTAGTGTCAGTACATCTCCAAGCAAAACACACATTTCTCATTCTTAATAAAATGTTAAGTTAAGGAATATTTTTTCTTTTTTTTTATTTCTCACTTTCAACTTCACATTCATGTTAAGAATGATTTTGATACATGTTTGATTTATCATTTTTCTCATTGGTCTACAGACGTGTATTTTGGGGAATTTTTTAATAAAACACCCTAAAACACGGATGCCAGCATTATTATTTGCAGGGGAAAGTTTCCAGAAAAAAATATACTAAGAGCTTTTACCTGGTTCATAATCATGATTTTCTGAACATTTAGACTGCCAGGATTTCAGGTGTCAAAGACTCGCAACAAAGGAAAAATATTCAGATATATTACATAAGGCCAGTGATTAACACTTTCCATATATCATACAGCTCCGTATCCAAGATCCCCCTCCAATTTAAAAATTGATTACAGAGAAATGTGATTAGCACATACTAAGTATATTTACTAAACTTAGATTTAAAGCTCTCCTAGTCCTCACCAGAATGGTCTACAAAATCGGAGGCATCACTGTCAATATGATTCTGACCTTGCTCTTATTCTCGTAGAAAATCATCCTCAGTACTGTTATGTGTAGTGCATTAGTGACACAACATATATTTTAGTCTCTTTAAGTTTTAAAGGATGAATTTTTGCTCTTTGCAGATGGCTGTTGTGTAAGTTCTTAAAAGTCCAATGTGACGTTACTGCTCTACAAAATGCTCTTATTGCTATTGCATCTTATTAAGGTGTGATCATGAATATTGTCAAATGGAAATGTATCATCTTTTCCTGTTCAAAATCATCTTTCTCATTTAACTTCAATTTAAATTCATCTGTTTTAGAATGAGTTTCATCAATTCATGATTGTGGTGTTATATTTGATTTCAAAATATCATTTCCTGAACACATACAGAATGTCCAGAAGCTATCATGACTAAAAATATCTCATATTCTTTAGTTAATTTCATGAAGAATGGCAGATGCCAGTTTTCTGAAGGGGGGAAAAAAAATTGAAAAAACACTTCTAACCTCACTCATTTTCAAAACGTGTAGTCATGCAAAGAAGCTTCACATTATAAAGTAGTTGCAAATTATACTATTTGAAACTGCAATGTGAAAATATTGAATTTATTTGATACTTCTGGATGAGCAGTTTTTAAGAGAGAATTGGAGCTCTGAACATTAGCTCTTTGTTGGGACTGCAGTTGTTGTAGCAACCCTATGTGTTGTTGTTGTTGTTGTTGTTGATTTTGTGAGAAATTTGAAGGAAAAATAATCTTGGATTTGGAGATATATGGTTACTGTTTCACCAAAACAAGAATATAAATTCTTCTGAATTATGAAAAAATGTTGAATTATAATGGAAATGCAACTATTTGAACTTAAGCTCCAGCATTATTATTACATTTTTATATTAGTTTTCTCATGAATTGAAAGAGAAATATTTTACATGACTTCTTGTTGCCTTTATTGCCTCTGGTTTCATAAGCCAGGAAGTGTGAGTGTCTGCACTGAAAATATGGATGTAATAATGTCGTTTTGGCTTTTATGAATAAGAGGAAAATCTTGGAGAACATTTCAATATTAATGGAATATCAGTATTAAAAAAAAGGTAATGTACTGTAATACATAAATCAAAGATAAACCATTGTTTAATGTTTATTTAGTGGCAGAAACATTGCAGTGCAATGCAGCATTTATGTAGTGCAGACTTGTAGAATATAGAAGTCTGCACTACATTCTAATTATTACCTTTATTAAAAACATTATCATGTGCCTTTACATTAAAAAAAATTCTTGAGTTGAGTAGAAAGATGAATCAACCAACAATACAGTGTCAGTACAGTTTATACACATTTACAGGCTTCTCGTAATTTAAATAGTAATTTAATATTTAATCATAAGCCTTACCTCAAAGCAGTTTAATGACTGAGGGAGTCTGTGATAATATGGTATGTTTATTCGCCCACTGTTTCTGATATTATAAGAATGCACATTGTGCCTTAATATTGTGAGTCAGATTACTTTTCATTTAACTCAGCTGCAGTATCAGAGCTTGAAGGGTCAGAAATTAATTTTTGCCATTTTCAACAATGAAGACGTCTCAAAATACGCATTTTTGCACAAGGAATTCAAATCTGCCATTATTTTTTTGATAGAATTACATTTAGCTCTAAATTTTTTTCATAATATTGACAAAATGCTCCTAAAAACATAATGGATGACTGTTATCTTCAATATATTAAGAGACAAAACAGACCTCGCGTTCTTTTGACAAAATATATTTTACTTAATATAAAATTACATGTTTTGTATACAAAACATTTTAATTTCATGGGGTTACATGGTTAACTATCACTAATACAGGATTTTTTTACAAATGTTAATAAATTGGTTAATTTCTTGTCATTGATCTTCTGCTCATATCTTATGCAAATTCTTTTCTCTTTTCACGTGTGTATACTTTGCCTGCTGCTCCTCCTGTCACATCTTTTTCTCACTTTTCTAGAATCTGATCACTTCAAAATAAAAATTCTACTTGCATCAGTGCCTTTCTTAATATCATCTATGTTAAAACCACAAGTCAAATGAGGTTCGTAGTATCTAACCAATAAGTGCTAAAAGAAAAGAAGCATTTTGTTGAAAGATGTTTTTTGGGTCGTACAGAAAGTTCTTGTGGTGAAGAAATATTTCCATCTCTCAAAGATTTTTGGGATGACATGAATACAAGAAGGTCTGACTTATTTTCTCACTAAATGCTGGACACTTGGTAAAATAGCAGTCACACTTGAACATTGAAGGAGTGAATACAATCAATACAAAATATGGTGCTCGTCTTCAATCCAAGAATTCTTATTGTTGAATTGGAATCAAAATTGACCTCATCAATAAACTCTGAAATGAAAATAAAACTTAAAATTTTTCAAACTTTTTCCTCATTAACCATGGTTTGAAATCCATGGTTATCAAATCATGAGAGCTTTTGTCAACCAGTATGAATGATTTACTGGACCAATTTCAAGGAGAAGATGTAAAGTAACTGTTCTTGAATGTATGGCCTGTGTAGCCAGAAGTATGATGTATGGCCTGTGTAGCTAGAATGTATAGCCAGAAGTTTGATTAGTTGAACAATCATTTTTTGCTCCCTCAGCTGATGTTGTAAGAGGTTCCCCAACAGAGAGTTCAGAAATTGATGGTTCGATTTCCAATTCCATGAGTAGTGTCAAGGATCTGACCAATTACTCCTGCCCTCTTGCTGTTTGATGTTTTTCTATCTATGTCTGAAATTAAATGTTTCAATGATCACTCATTTGTTTGGAGAGTACAAACCAGCTAGAACATTTTAAGGACCCAACTTCAGCTTAAATGCATGAGACCTAAAAACCCAACCAGTTTTCAGATCTGCGAAATCATCTTCAATGGCCTGTTACTCTTGATCAATTACTTTCATATAAATGAAATCAATTACATTTTGAGCAATAAAAACACAAACATCCTTAAATTTTTGACAATCAAAGGTAAGAAAGACTTTATTTTACAATGCAATGTTTTGTATGTTGGTTTCATGCATCATCAGGTGCTCATGTAAATTAATAACATATTTTCATCTGAAAGTAAAAATGACACCCTTTTTTAAGATACTGAATACAAATTTTAAAATATGTACGTAATAAAAAAAAACAGAGAATGAAAATCTATAAGGTTCAAGTGTAAGTGAAAAATGTAAGTAATAAGTACAAAATAAAAATTAGATGGTAATCTTAGTGTAGTGATGACTAGGTAAGTATTTTAAGTATTTTTTTTTTTACACCTATTTTATGGATTTTAATACATCTCCAAAATATATGTCCAAAAAACTAAAAGATACAAGTTTTTCATGTACAAAATATATTTAAAATATGCATTTCAAATACAATTATTTAAATACTGCCCTACCCTGTTGAAAATATGTCATAATTATAGTGCACCAGTAGTGTTGTTGGAAGAAGTTCACAGCATTTTGTAAGATTATAACTTTCCACAATAATAAAAATTGAAATCATGTGTTTCTTTGAATTCCATTTTCACTAGTATCTTATGATCACATGACAATAAAATAATATATGCAGACGAAAAGAGGAATGACAATTCTACTTGATGTTATCAGTTTATAGTTTTTCTTTTACAAACATTTTGAATAATTGCTACATTGCCCAGGACACAGGAGTTATCAAGTAGTGTAACCCTCAGGACTGAATGTGTTAAAGATCCTAGAAATTTGATGAAATTGGTGAAAATGTCGATATTTTCAAGTAACAATTTACTGAGCAAAATGAAATTTCATTAATTTGACAAATATATTTTTCAAAATAACATATATCACCATGCACAATGTTTTTATTTTTCGATTTCTGTGATCTGTTCTACTACATAATGAATTTGATTACAATTTATAATTTTAGTTTTCTAAACAAGGGCTTAAGTCAGCTTGTGTGTATCAGATTTGATCTGAACTACCTTTTTTCTGCAGTATGAGAATATCATTCATCTGGCTGCAGTAGTACACTGCGTGAGATGATACTTTGAAAGAAAGGAAAAAAAAAAGAGAGAAAAGGAGCAAAGTGTGCATGTCTCACATAATTTAATGATTCATGATTTGTATACAGTTTCTTAACAAATAAACCACTCCCGAAAACTTAGTAATATTTATGTAATTGATGTGTGTCGACTAAGATATTTTATTATTTACTGTTATACCTAATTTTGTGACATTATCCAATCTGTGTCAACATAATTGTATTTACAAAATTACAATCGACAAAATATTCTTTTGCATGTAAAAAATTCTTGGGCTACTCTTTATTTTGGTGTATTTTAAAGGAAAAAATATCAATTACTGTGTAAAATCAGTTTTTAATTTTTTCAGTATAGTTTACTCAAAAAAAATTCAAAGAAATTTGTGTAAATAAACAAATTAAATTTTTCTGTAGTAGCACAACTGAAAACATCTGAAATGAAGTAGTGTGATTTTTTGTGTGTGAAGTAGTGTTATTTGTATTTAAGCATGTTAAAAATTCAAATTTGCTGCCAAAAATTAACTTCAATAAATATTCTCACTATTCCAAGTATTAAAACTTTTTACAGTTTGTAGGAAAATAAAAACTTTCTTCAGGGGAGGAGAAAGGAAATATTTTCTTGATCCTAAACATACACACACAGCTGGGGGCATTCTTTAGATTCCTTATTCTGCTTAGCCTTTACAGCTTTTAGAATGGTGGGAAAACCTGTCAGATATAATGATTAAGCTTATACAAGAAATGAATGATAATGAGAATGTAATGAGAAATGGCTAAAAAACCTACAATCTTGATTTATGTTCTATTATACGATTGACGATCTATATGCTTATTTTGCCTGTTTTCTTTTTAAACATCACATTTCTACAAATTGCTAATTGCTTGAATATCTTCATTACTACATATATTTATTTTTATTGATTTTAATCTGTAAATGTTATTTTTGATTTAGTAATATCTGTGTACATGAAATTCACTGTAGCTGAAATCGATTTTCTGTATCAGAATTACGCAAGATATTGATCTGGGAAAACTTTGATTGTTTCAATTAATGTGTATCATCACGTCAGACTTTAAAGTTGGTGACACAGTTGAACTTTTGAATACCTCCGAGTAACTTGTATCATCTCTAATCCAACACATCACAGGGCGTTCCCACAAGAATAAAGTGGGATGTAAAATGGGAAAGGAATTTCCTTTTTACGGAATGAAGTTGTATACACTTAACACTGTATTTTAAAGCATACTTTTGAAGTTCTTACTGAATAGATGGATAGATATTTAATACATTATTAGATTGTCTCTAGATGTGATCTGTCATTGATTTTGGACCACAGGACACACTCTTCTACTCAGTTTTCCCCTGTACTGATATATTTTCCATAAAAGTTGTCATTTGTTCTCTAGTAGTTTTGAATCTTAGTACTTATTGTGTCAGATCCAAAGGTGTCATTTGGAGATTTTGTCTAGAGGATGGTTAAACATAAATGCTTCACCAGATTCTTAGGCATTTTTTAGACTCCACTATCAAATAATAAATATCCTCCAAAGTCCAAACAACTCAAATACCAAAGACCTTTAAATTGACATCCTAAGCAATTGCATAACTAGATTGTGGGATGCCCATGTACAGAAAATCAAAATGGGGCCTTTATCTGCAATAAAAATGACAAGTATTAAATCTGGTATAAGCATGGAATGCAATTTCTTGAATCCTTTGGCAATATCCGTCTACAAGGTTCCTTATTAAGGGTCTCTTACTTCAGGGGTTAGCACAGTGCACCAGCCTAGCTCTTGTTGTAAGGAAGAACGATGGATGTAAAGAATGAAGAGGAGCGAATATTTAATTTATCATTGTATGTGTTCGTTGCTCTATTTCAGAAAATAATAAATTATCAAGTTTATTTGTTTTTTGGTAATGAAGGAGATCTTGACTCTACCTATCAATTGTCACACATCATGCTATTGAATTTTGCCTACACCGCTACATCATCATTGATCCCCTTCAAAATTTCATCGAAGGGGGCCGGGAGGGTGTGTGTGTCTCTGATGAGATAATGAAGAATAAAACAAGTTCTAGAAAGTTTATGACTTGAATTAGCACCATTAGTTTGTTCCTGGTGAAAAGGAAAAAAGATAGGGATATTAAAAAATACATGGGATCCAGGTTAAACTCAGATTAGAGAATTCATTTTGTTATCATTTTATTAGACAGGAAAGAACCAATTCAAGGAAATTATTAAGTCAAATTACCAACATCAATACAATTTTGAACTTTCATAGAATTATTTATGTTACTTTTAACAAAGTAAACAATCTTAACAACAAATTATAAAAAATCTGCATTGTAAATAAAATATTTGGCACATGTAAAATATAAATATCACAAATATGCAACATCTTAATACTGGAAATGTGGTGATGTAATTTTTGTACGTATACCTCATTACTGGGCACTTCGGATAATGAAGTTAAAAAAAGATAGTGTATGTTAAAACCAGAGATATATCACAAATTACTAAAAGGAACATTGTACATTTTCTCCTGTTGCTCTTACTTAAACACAGTTATTTTTTATTTACATCTACGTGATAATATGTAAATTAGTGGACTCGCAGGGATAATACAAGAAGTTTCAATATAGCACTAATTTATTATAATGACAACTTCATACCACTTCTTTCTATGATAATACGAAGGCTGATAAAAAGGAGTAACATTAATATCTTAACTAAGCTGTTTACATAAAATAATCAGAGAAATAAATTGTAACTGAGGCTTTCTGTTACACAATCATTCACAATGATCTTATATTTCAATGGAACCATTAAGACTAGCAATTAAACAAATCGTGATATGTAATATAAGCCTTTCATATGAATGAAGGATAAATATTTATTTTATGAGCAAAAAGATTATTTCTTATTCAATCTGTATTGTTCCCCAAACCCTCAACTTCTATTGAAAAACAATACACAACAAACAAACAAACAACACAACAATCATTTTGTGCATTTAATATAAAAATAACTATAATACTCATCATACATAAAAGTTTGAATGATACACTTATTGCTTTTGCACAAAGCTACTGCCTGATATTGCAACAAGAAGAACTGTTTCAATTATCCATTATCAAACCTGTTTCATAAAACAATACTCACAATATGCATAACTTCTGTCAGAAATTAAATGCTCTTTAATACAACAAATACCATTGTTTATTTAGACATTAATACTATTGCAATTAAAATCTTTTTTAAATGCTAATTCTTAATTAATTGTGTAATTGCTACAATGCCTCTTGTAAATTATTTTTGTTTTCCACCCTCATTGAAGAAATAACAAAGGCTGTCTTGATACAAAATTATTACTGACCTATTTTATCATTAGAATGTTGATTTTAAAATAGATTGTAATAAATTTTGAATTGAAAATGAAGATGTGGCAATATTTTTACTTTGATTCACTATAAATACAAACCCTTGTAACATAAAGAAGTCTTTCTGTGTGAAAATACACTTTCTTTATGAATGCATATTATATAAATAATATTGTTATATCCCTGCCTATAAAAAATCAGTGTTGCACTGAATATTCATAAAAATTTAAATAATGTTGACCTATTGTATCATAAAGAAATGATCAACTCAGCAAATCGCTAGACATTTTCAGTATATTTTGCGTACAACTTCTTCCAGTATTTCTTTTCCTCTTTTTCTATTTCTTGGCAAACACTGATTTCACTTATCTATATAAAAAGAAAATACTGAATAATGTTCCAGATATTTTTCCTGGCAGTAATTGCATCAGCAAATTGCTAAAAAAAAAAATCTTTATATTCATACAAAAAACAGGAACACTGAATATTATGATCAATACAATGAAAATAATTTTCAAACAAAACAAATTTGTACAATCTATAATACTGAGTATTTTCATATGTCTTGTGCTTGAAAACTGAACACAAGGTCTTCTCACCCTAGCCCAATGAATACCCTTTGTAGAGTATCAATTTTATGGGGAAATATTACCATTACAATATAAAATATCTATTACTTTTCAGAACAAACATTACAATGTTTATTCCAGAACCACAAAGAAGTTAGAATTACATATATACCATTGCTCTCAAAATAGCCTACATTTAAACTAGGATGAACAAAATGCTGTTTCCTACTTATATACAAACAGATTTTATGTCTTCTTATTTTCTATCGTTTCTTTCTGCTGTAAGTTACTCTAGAAATTCATCTGTTGATGTAATAGTTGCTTCAATAAGAAGTCCAAAATCCAAATCTGTAAGGCTAGCTGAAAAATCAAGAGAAAATTAAACTAGTACCTTACTGCAACACATTACTACCTTTCTGTTTTCAGTGTAACTGACCTTTTGCTGTCAACAGATCAAGAAAAGTGTCCAAAGGTGACAGACGATCTGCAGATGGGAATGCAGCTAGTCCTGAAATTGAGCAATGCATAAAGCTAAAGCTGATTCAGAATTTCAATGTAAACATATACCTACACATTTTACCTTTCTTGGATACAAGCTAGAGAGAACTGGATTTATGAATATTACAAAAATTTAATTTCCTTGTGAACTGGTTGAACCTTCCTTATTATGTAAGCTTGACTTTTTTAACAGATTCTAGAATATAAGGAATTTAACTCGGCACTCCTAATAATTTAAGCCCAGTGTTCTTGTCAGCTCTTAATTAAATCTCACTGTCTACAGTGCGCTCACCAACACTTCAAACTATCATTGGTTCACATCAGCATACTTCTAATAAATTGAAACAACACATTAATAAACATGCTATAATATAGACCTCTATACTGTTCGAGTGCAAATGCTCTGTTGGATAAGTTTTTCTGTTGCCATTTGGATAAATAAATAAGTAAAAATAAAATAAAACATCTTTAGGGTTAAGTTTAGAAACAAATCAGAATTTAT
Organism: Acheta domesticus; assembly: GCA_031308135.1. NCBI lineage: Eukaryota > Metazoa > Arthropoda > Insecta > Orthoptera > Gryllidae > Acheta > Acheta domesticus. Next base: position 40,152,835 of record JAHLJT010003656.1, on the reverse strand, counting down.
CTTTCCTCAAATTTCCCTAATATTCTTGCAGCGTATGGTATTGCAATAAAAATTGCACTCTTTACCTCTGGAACTCAATTGTGGGCCTCTTGTTCTCTGTTGAGCGTAACCTCTTGTTTGTACTCCTTCCACTCCAGATAGAACATTCAGAGCATGCTCTCGTGCCCTGATCATAAGGCTAATGGGATGGGACCATTGGTTGAGCAAACGTTTTGCTCGAGATCGAGGAAGAAATTGCAGTAGGCGTAACTTTCTCCAGACGCCCTCACGACTGTCATCAGTATCTGAAAAATATAAATTCAAATCTTCATTAATATGAACAACAGCCCTTGAAAGCTTAAACTACTTGGGCTACAACAGCAGATACTTTCTTGCATTATTTCTAAATTTGCAATTTTCAAAAATTCTGAGAGTTCAACAAAGATGAGACTTGCACCATTCTTTTAAGTGCCTCGTGTTCTATCCAAGGAAAAAAACTGAAGACAAAAATAGTGTGTTTTATGAGAAATAAAAAATAATAATAATAAAAAAAATTGTATTATCTTCAAGCAAAAACTACATGAAAGCTACTTCTTTTTTTGTTTTGTTTGTTTGTTTCTTTTTTCCCTGCAAAAATTGTACATGAACTTTTTTAAAGATTTGAGTTTTTAGAACAGATTTCATTTATCACAAAAATCTTTTATCTTCAATATTGTACTTTTGCAATGTTAACTTTTAGCAATCTTTGAAAATACAGACAGAAAATGTGGTTGAAAATGGGACCAATACTACTTTTTATTCTGTCCTTTGATACATATGAGGAGAAAATTTAAATGAAAAAATTGGAGTTGTTTTTGCCTTCTCAAAATTATAGTCCCCAAGTTCATGATTATTTAGTCTCTAATAAAAAAGTTTTGAATATACACCGTTTTATGTAAATTACGCAGGCAACAGTCTTTGAGTTACTTTGGAAACGCATTGGACAAACTGATGAACATTTTATGTTAATCCTGCAAACTGAAGGCCTGTCATTATACTGGACATCTGTAGTGAAAAGTCACTGCACCTTACCAGTAATTTATGTAATTTAAGTAATTTGTAAATACGATTCCCTTCCGCTCAGGCGTGTTAATTGTACAAGTGTACAAAAATACACTATTTCTGCTATGTTGGGTAAATCAATTCACACTTCACTTTTAAAGTGCAAGAGGTTGGTTCTGAGAAGAGATGACAAGCGAAAACGGTATCCATTCCTAGCAAGAAAACTATACTGCGATTTTTCTAAGAGCGACCCTCAAGGCCACTCAAATCCCATCTTCGCGATGGAATATGTCACGGCATTTCACATCTTTCTCAGTCGTTCCGCTAGATTTCGCACGATTGCGACCGTATGAAGCAGTGCTTGTGATCATGCGACTTCTACCGGCAAGACCGAGAAAAGACGCGAAATGCCGTGATATATTCCATCGCAAAGATGGGATTTGAGTGGCCTTGAGGGTTGCTCTTAGAAAAATCGCAGTATATAGTCCTGGTACTAAGCTTTATCCATATTTGGAGATAAATGAAATCACTTTACACATTGTATTACCTGCCATAATGGTCTTCATTACATCAACTTGTAATTCAAATACATGTCTCTGAAGATACTGTAAAAACATATCAAAAGACAATGTCTGATAACCAAGATAAGTGAAGAAAGAAGTAAATCCTTGTGGTAACGGAAAGGCTAACGAATCTACAGCAAAGTAAAATCTCTCGAGCATTGAGAATAACACCTGTCTTCTTCCTTCATCCAACTGATCACTGAAAAAAAAAAATAAAAATAAATAAATAAATAAATTTCATGATTTTTGTACAAAAATAGTACCTCAATGGAAACAAGTGGAGTAATTGCTTACATGAGAGCAAAACCTCGCTCTTGCTCTTCATGTGGGTCAACCGACGCACACTGACATAGAATGAGACACAACTGTTTGCACATTTCAAGCTGAGCAGCAACATAACGGGTAGCAACAACATGCACATTCATAGGAGTTTGCTTACTACAACTCTTTAATAAATGCATGCTTAATTCACGCAAATTCTGAAACAACCAGATGAATCCAAAAATACAATATAAATCTTAAAATTCAAAACAGGAAGTGGGTACATGATAATTACCATTAATTCATTGATTTCATTAATTTATTTCACTAATTCACTGATTATCATTGTTTCAAGTAGTTTTTAATTATACACCAACTTGATTAGTCATTATGCACAAGACTATTACTTTGATGCAATATTGTGTACTAAATATGGACAATACTATTATGAGACACCATGCACCAAAAGAAGTAACAAAAAATTTACCACAGAGATGACATGTTCTTGCTTGCTGGCAGTGCAATTTTCCACTTCATAAAATGGCAAATCTCCTTTTCTAGAGCCAGCAATTGCAGCAAGATCAGCTAAAGTCCCAGAACCAACAAGACTAGCACCAGGAGATAAAGGAGTACTTGACCTAGACAAAGCTTCAGGCTGTACAAAGAAAAAAAAGAAATTAAACAAGCATGACTAATTCACATACACTAAAGAACTTATAAGACTAGAACTTGTTTATGTTTCATTTCTAAGTTGTTGATTTAGCTATGAATCATGAACAGAAAATTGCAAAATCGCTTGTGAATGCTTTTACAGATTCTTGCATAATAAATCCTTTACCGATTATGGCAATGGCAAAAATGGTGGCACTCAATTGTGACAATGTTTGCAGTGACAATTGACTATTCATAAGCCCAGGAACATTCATTTATTTACTTAACAAATTAATTTAGTTAATAAATTAATGAAATCTAAGCAGACTGGTATGAATAATAAATAAATAATATTTTGGAGTGCCAAGAAGCAAGTTAACATTAGGTGTTGGAAAACAAATTCTAGATAAGTTATAACTTAGATAGTAAGGCAAGTAAATGGAAAGAAAAACCTATGTAAGTAAATCTGAAAATTTGATACACTGACTGTAAAAGGACATTTAAAATATCTGGGAATTACTTAATTAATTCACATATAGAGTATAGAGAGCGCCAAGGAAAATTTGGGAGAAAAACACAATTTTAGGGAAAATGTACAAAGGACAAGTGAATGAGAAAGACACTGATTGTTTTTTAGACTTTTTAGTGAAGGGAGGAAGACAAAAGACAGAATGCTTTTGAACTCCGTAGAGGTGGGATGGCAGAAAGGATACCATGTTAATGGTGTATTTTGAGATGTAATGGATGTCCACGTTCATGTTATACATTGGTGGATAAACATAGAATTGCATTCAGAGCAGTGACAATGTGGAATTGGAGACAGTTTATGGATACGTGCCAGGCCGCTATGAAGACATTGCATGGAAAGTGATTATTTACACTTCTTTTCTCGTCTTAATTGATGTGAGAAGGCCAAGTTGTGTATTTTTTTGGTAAAGGGAAAACATTTTTATTCAAAGTAACATGGTCATTGGAAGCGAAAGATTGCAGGCTAGTGTGAATGAGATTTTTTGCAGTCAAGTGTGAATGTTATGAAAAGATTTCTACTTTTTTTATTAAAGGGTATATTAATATGTGTTTCTGTTTTTTTATGCTATGTGTGTTTGTTTTAGCAAGGAGAGGCAGCAATGATGCCTCGTAAAAGTTTGACGCAAATAAATAACATTGCATCAGCATTGGCAGTGACAATGATCTTTTGAAAAGATTTGTGTTTTTATTAAATATGGGAATGAGGAAAGGGCACGTTATATGTAAAAATCCTACAATAGATGATACATATCCGTTTCCTATATAGTAGGAGTTTTGTGCACCCACAATCAAATAAATTTTTAAAACGGTCCATAGTAACAACCCACTTCGTGGGTTAGTAATATTGGTGTCAATAAAATTTGCAAAGATAGAAACCAGTTGGACACAGGATGGACAAAAAAGGATCCATTCCAGCACATATGTATAATTTGTAAAAATAAATAAATAACCAATGCAAGGAAAGAAAGATAAGAATCAAAAGATAATAATTACATAAATTACCTGGTAACAAACCAGTGAAACCATGAGCTTGTCAGCTACCTGACTAGATTGAAAACGAGTTCGTTCTTTATTAGCCCTCCGTGCTAACTGATCCCACAAACGTGTCCACATATCCACGCTATATGGTACTAGCCGTTGTTGAGGAGAAAGTAACATCATAGCAGTGTTCCACAAAACTTCGTGTGATAGGGTCATGATTCGTTGAGCCTGAAAATGAACAATTAACTTTAAAATTCCTTATTATAATTTTCATCAGAGAATATCTTTTAAAATTTATTACTTTCACTTCCAAATCAGCAGCAACTTGAATGGTGGTAAGAGGCAGTAGAGTAATAAGAGGCATTGCTTCAGATGTGAGATTTTTCTGAGTAGAGGCATATGCCCCTCCTATTACCACTTCTTGAAATATTTGAGGGACAGTCAAGTCAAAAGGATTCTCTGCAACTATTCCTAGAAGCTTAAAACAGACAAGGTTAAAAGAGTAAATGAATATTTCTTAACTGATTAATGTAATAAAAAGGACAAAATTTTTGTTTATCAATAAGCTAGAATCAATTCTTCAGATGAATGAATGAGAACTTCATTTTACCTCTGCCACACTTTCCATGTCTCCAGCATGTACCAAGAAGTAATGCAAAATAGCAAGGCGGGTGCTCAAGCAAGGGTCCTGACGAAACGTGTCAAGCAACATACGAGGGCTTACCACCAAGCGCACAAGATCAAGAGCCCTTAGGTCTAGAGTGAGGCCGCCCCCTGGTTGCAGCAGTGGGACCAGATGGGAAGCTTGCGGAGGAGCGTGTCCCATGAGGACGTGGCAGCATGGCTCATGGCTCAGCCCCACGTCCAGAAGGTGGGTGAAAAGACCCGGCGCATAGACTAGCATGTGCTGCTCTGAAGGACCATAGATGAAACAGTGTTATGGGTTAGCATCTCTTCCAAAGAAGCACCAATCAAAATGTAGCTTCATACCATTTTATAAGCAATAATTTCTAAAAGATTTCAGCGATATTCTGGATAAATTTCTATTTACACATATACTATTTCATAACAGGTTGAAACACAATGTATTGGATGCACCATTAATTGACCTAATCTGTTTGGGAACATGCATGCAGCATTTATTAAAAAAATGTGCTTATCATGAAAAATCTAATGTTTGCAAGTATATCAATGAATAGTGAAAAAACAATAACAATAACATTTTTACAATGTACATTTAAAAATATACATTGGAAGCTTATTATTGTTATTAGTGTTATTATTCACTATTCATTCTAGAATTTAGTGTGTGCGATTTAATGAAAATGCATAACATTTTGAGAAATGCTTTGATTAGTTCTTTAAGAAAACCAGATGACAAGCAATTCTCAGTTGTTAAAAGAAAAGAAAAGAAAGAAAAAATTATAGAAGAAGAATACAATCCTCTACTCACACTTTCTTTTATGTTTCTAGTAAAATATAAAGATTTAGACCAAAAACTAGACACAAAATGATAGTTCTCCCACAAAAATACCCTTTTATACATGACAATTAACGGTAAATGATAAAAAAGTCTTTATTATTATGACATTTTGCATGTGTTTATATGCATCTTCAGGAGTTTACATCTGAAAGTATAAATGACTAACTTTTTTGAAAATATTGCATACAAAATTTGAAACTAAAAAGAAGAGAATGAAAATCTTTGAAGTTCGAGTTCAAGTGAAAATTTTTAGTAATAAGTACACTGTTTGCTATTCTGGTGAGACTCATGTGCCTTTATGAATTACTTCGTTGAAATTGCATGCTAGCAACTTCAAAATCATTAGATGCAACAAAAGGGCATAGCATTTGTGCTTTCATGCATTCTCAATTCATCCATTCTCATTTGTGCTTTCATGCAATGTGTATTTCCCTGCTACATTTTTATAAATTGCTTCTTTTCCAACTTTAGCATTGAAATCATCCAGAATGGTTATGTCATCACTTTTTGGAGTTTGATCAACTATTCTTTGTAGGCTTTCGTAGAAATGTTCTTTAACTTCATGTTTATTAGTAGGAGCATACAAGTTAATTATTGTGATATTATTAAATTTACCTTTGAGCCTTAACTTGCATAATCTTTCATTTATTGGGTTTATAACATATAGTTTATAACATATTTCAGCATATTATTATTAATTAAAAATCCCGTACCTGCTTGTCCTGTTTTATTGTTCCTTCCATTATAATAAAATACAAAACCATATTTTTTAAGAAAGCCATTACCACTCCACCTTATTTCTTGAATTGCTACTATTTCTAGTCATGTCTTTCCAATTTACTCTATAAGTTCTTGTCGCTTTCCGGATAGAATAATATTCTAACATTCGAAGATCTGATATTCATTACCATATTCTTCTGCTTTGGTCATTTCTTTGATTTACTTTCCCAAGGCCATTCATTGAACTTTTTAGCAGTGTAAGATGTTTTCCATATCTTACACATTTTTGTAAATTATTTTATGCTCTTTTTCCACATCACAATTTACATGTAGTTGTTAATCTTAAAGCGACAATACCTTGGCAAACTGGCAAGAATGTACAAAGATATCTTAAAGCGTAGTCATTTAATTCAGGGCCAACAGAATGCACAGGGCACTAAAAGACATTATCACTCTTATATAGCTTCTAATCAACAAGATACAAAATAATTGCCATCTGCACAAAAATGGCAATTGGTAGATGGCCCAAATTAGGTAGATTCATGAGTAATAAAAATGAATAAGGGTTTTTCAAACAAATCATAACATTACTTTATTTCACAGAATGGGCTCTTAATATTTGTAGATATTATATCAGTTGGTTCTGTCATTGCTTGATCACATGCTTCTTCACTACCCATTGTTATAGAATAGTAAAGACAATGATTTCCTCAAGTCCTTACCTTTATGAATAATGAAAGTTGGCTTCAGAACCCGAGCTTGGGACCAGGGAACTCCAGGCACAACGCAGTGTAAAACACATCCATGATGTAAAAGAGTCACAGAATATGCAAAGTGAACGGTGTTTGATGATTCTTCAATTCCACCCACTTCTAACATGGGAGGTCTTACAGGCTAAAGACATGCAAACAAAAGAATAAAATTCACACATTTAATACAGTCAAGTAGTAGTAATAATATACTTATAGTAGTAATAATATACTCAAGTAGTAATAATAATATACTTATTTGTCACATAAATGCAGCGTAAGCCAAGTATGACGTCACATAAATGCAGCATAAGCCAAGTATGACAAGTCAGAATATGTACTAATTATTTAATGTACAATATAGGTATTTCTAAATATTAAATACAATACAGAACTTAAACTCAATTCAATTTTTGAACTAAATACTCGTACACTACAATAAAATGCTAATTAATTTGATGAATGGTACTGTAAGAAGATTAACATTGAAAAACAATACTAATAAAAAAAGAGAGAAAAAACACGTCTTCATATGAGATTGATGTCTGGGCTGGATCCATCCGTTACATCTAACAATCAGTTTGGGAGTTTCAAAACATGCAACAGAATATGTAAAAATTATTAGTACTAGTATATATTGATGTAGATACATGTTTATTATGTATATATATTCTTTTGTATTGTAGAATGTATGATTTAACAGGAAAGCTTTCAGTTTATTTTTGAATGTGTGTACTGAGTTTAAGCTTTCAAATTCACTAGGGAGTTTGTTATATAGTGTACTGCCTTCTACTTCTATGGTTACTTGTTTTTGAAAGAGTGAAGAATCACTGTGTGGGACATGCTGATATCTTTTTTGTCTAGTATCATAGTTATGAACTTCTGTGTTTAGAGTAACCGAATCCTTGTTTTCCAAAAGTGCCTACTTTGGGAAGATTAATATTTCAAAAATGTACATGCATGAAAGTGGTAGGATTTGTAATTTTTTGAAAAGTGATTTGCAGGACTCATGTTTGTGAGTGTTTGTCATTGTTCTCAATATTGGTTTTTGGATGATGAAAGTGTGTTTACTTTCTGGGGAATTTCCCCAGAATAAGATTCTGTATTTTAGATGTGAGTGAACATTTGCGAAGTACACTGTTTGTAGTGTATCTATGTTAGAATTTGACTTCAGGATGTAGATGGCATTAGTGTTTAGATCTGTGATGTGAGTTCCATTTCAAGTCATCTTGAATAGCCAATCCAAGAAAAATTGTTTTTTGGGCAATTTTTACAGGCATGTTTTTTACCATCAATAGTGTTGGAGGCTTTTCTTTAGAGTGGATTCTGAAAGTTTAGGGAGACAGTTTTACTGGTGGTTATGTTGAGTTTATTTTCCTGGAATCATCTTACTAGTGCTTCTAAGTAATCTTCATAAAACTAGTGGGTACAAAATTAATACAGCAGTGGTACATAATACAGTGAAAAATTAATTTTATGAAAATACATACTTGATAAAGATAATGATGACATATGCACACCAGCCCTTTAGGATCACTCACAACTTGCAAATCAAGAGAGCAATCATGAATGCGCAAAGGGATGGGATCATCTTCATAACCTCCACAAGGCATACTTGAAGTATTGGGCAATTGAGGCAAGTTCAATGGTATATTGAGCTGTAATAATATGTAGTTAACACTTCAAAATTTATACCACCTTGAACAATGTTATATTTACAACTATTAAAGGAATTCAAGAGCTCAACCTGTACAAAAACATATTTTTCAAATTAACTCTATGAGTTTCATGAAAGAAGCAAATTATATTGCAAACACTGCTATTTGGAAGATTTAATTTGTTTTTTGAAGTACTCTAAGATGTCATGAGCACAGATCAATTACCCCCCCCCCCAAGCTATAAAAATTGAGTTCTGAAAACTTAATGCAGAAATACAACACTAGCCAATAAAAATAATCTTAAGATGAATAAAAATAAGCAATTAAATATTTAATAATACCCCCTTGGGTTATTAGAATTTTTCTTGCCCAATTTGATAATTATTTACTAAAAAAAAAGTTAGGAAGAAGTTAAAATATTACCCCCTCCCCATGTTTACGAAAGCAAATTAATTTTCACAATAGTCTTTCAAACAAAATTTTACAAAAATAAAATTAAAACACTGATTTACCACAGTCTCATGAGGCAGGTCATCATGAAACTGAAGACAAGAAAGTATAGGCAGCAATTCCGTGTCGTATGACTCCTCTGTATCTCCTTCAACAACCATCTGTGGCTTTCGATGATGTATGAAGTACAATGACTGATGTACTGGATCCCACTGGGCCCACATAAAAGCTCGTACCAGAACGTCATGAGAAAAAGATTGATCTAAAACCTATGCAATACAAGGGTTCATTTAGGTCCTTGAAGTTCTGATCTGTCAATTAAGAAACTAATTAATAATAATAATAATTTATTAAGTCACATATACAATTACAATCGTGTATGACGAGTCAAAGTGATGTTTTGGGTGGAGAGAGTGAAGTTACATTACTGTCCAGAAGCAAAACAAGGGGCCATCTCAGCATTTGCTCATAGGACCAGGGAAACTGGACAAAAACCTGATCGAGATGGGTCATTAGCCTAGGAATTATCCTACTACAATAAGTCAATAGCCTACTACAATACTTGTTACAGCTAGGTTAAGATATTATACAGTATATATTTATTTTTAATAGCAAAATAATTTAACATTTCCAGATTGTAATGTTTAATGTGAAAGTAAAATTCACTTGTTTATATAATTTTACTGCTACTAATAATAACAATCATAATTATAATACTATTACTAATAATAATAACAACATATATTGAGTCACTTATACAATTTTAATTGTGGATGACTAGTCAGATATGATATATGTAGGTGCACATGTCAATAATAATAATAATAATAATAATAACAATAATAATAACAATAATAACAATAATAATAGTATTAATAATGGGATAAGTATTTTGGTTTATATGTTGTTAAGGGAAGTAGGGTTGTGATTTGTGTATTCCTTCACACTGTAGAACATGTGTTCTATTTATATAAAACTTACCTTTTCATCATTTTCAATGATGTTTAATTGTACTTGATATAATAAAATTGCTGTAATTGAAACAAAAATTCATTGTTTTGATAAGACATTCTCATTCATAATTGTTTGATCTTGTTTTAAATTAATTATTTTTTATAATTGGAAAATAAAAATTGTCTTATCTTGCAACCTCAATCAAGAATATTAAAAGTAAATAATTTAAACTAAAAAACAAACAAAAAATTCTGCTCATTTTGCAAATTAACTTCACAAACAACTTACATTTATGATGGACAAATAAAAGAAATTTTTCTATGGAAGAATGTTCTTTTTTCTTGTACAAAAACTGAATCATTGTTTGTTGTGTACTGGCTTTTGTAAGTACTATAGGAACTGTATTTCCAGTTGAGGAGGTCTCTACAATGTATGCTTTATACATTCCTGAACCACGATAATCCAAATTAGACATATCTGACTCATCAGACTCTAATGTATCTGCTAGTAAGTATACTTTTTCCTTGCTAACATATCCTGTAAATAGAATTCAGTTATTAAAGAAAAATAAAATCCAAACACTTCAGAACTATTTTACATTTTGTTCCTAAGACAAATTACATTACTAAATAAATTCACTACTAGCATGGATAAATGACTCAGAAATAGAGATCTTACCCAATAATGTGCGGCCATTATTAACAGTTGCTTGAACAATATGAATAAGAGTTTTGAAACGATAAAGTACCTGTAATTACATAAAGCAATATAATAATTTCTGATGCAATCATTTTCCTAATTCGTTCTTTTGCTTTCATTACCTGAATTTTATTTTCTCCATGTAAATAAAGACCCACACAATAATGTTCCTGAATTTCACAACCATCATGTGATTCCACAATCCATCCTATTACAAGGCTGCCGTCCTGTTCTTGGCCCAAAATTTTCCATTCTTTGCCTAAAAAGTTAATAAGGAAAGATTTTTAGAAACACCAAACGCAATAAATGATCCAAAATAATTTTCGAAATAACCGTCAAGAACAAATAATGATATGTGGGAATGGATCCATCGGAACTTGCCGAATTACTCATTTTAAAACGACGATTTACCTAACTTCACCATCCTATGTCTACGACGAATACCTCGAATAACCACATTCAAATACCCCGCGGAATTAAATAGACGTATTAAGGATGCGTATCACTTCTCAAATGGAAGTCATTTTAAACTCACAATGCATATTTTATTTTCAATAAATCGCGTTTACCTGATAATTTCTGTGTTTTGCTTATACCATTAAAAATTCTACCCAGATTGTCCACATTTGCCATTGTCCGCCAGGACGATTAACACAGCGAGGTACGGAGTACAAGACCGACTTAGTTGTCTGACACACGAAGAAGGTATTACGCTGATAGTGGGATCATCGTTTACGCTCAGAGCAGGTGACAAGATATACCACGCATTTACACCACCTGCTTGTGCGTGCCTGTGCGAAACAGATAAGTTTGTGTGCGTATATCAACTGTGCTCAGGGAACCAGGGAACAGTATGGCAACTTGACATGCGCTGGCGCCAGAGAACATTATAAGCTAGCGCTGACATGGTTCTCTTGACTTCTGATATGAGATTTGTCATTTTTTAAATGAAATTTGTTTGATATTATTGACTTTAATGTTAAAAAATAAAAAAATAATCAATTGAGCTCTTTCAGTTTACTTCTCAATACTGTCACATTTTCCGTTTGTACGTCACGTGTATGCACACGTGCTTGTACTGACAAGTCTGAAAACAAGGCCCTGTAACCATTAATCATTTTCTTTATTTACATTTATGAAATTAAAACATGCTATTGTGAGGTATTTAACATTTTATATTTAGTGTTGAAAAAACATTATAGAGTATCTTACAAATGTATGTACGCAATTACAATCTAAATGAATTTGTATGTATGTGAGCCCAATTTTTGTGGACAGAACAGTACTCTTCTCTTGCATGACTTGGTATAACACGCTAGTTGCAACGTGACTGGGCTGGACCTCTCCGTAGCAGGCTATCATTGGTTGGCCGGATATTTCTGAATGTAGAAATGCTTCACGCGATAGGCTGTTTACAAGACTTCAATTTTACCCCATTTGTGTTATTGTTGGGTTCCAGGATCTTTGCAGTGTTTAATTGCAACCGTGAAACGATTACTTGAAATGCGATCTTGTTTTAACTATCCATCAATTGACAAATATATTGTTCTTGAAAATTATTTCTTCTATAAGATGCCTTGTATGAGACTACGCTTTGACCAATCGTAGAAGACTTAGCAGAATTGGTGTATCTTAGTTTACGTCGAGTCAGTGATAACTTTTGTACGCATGCGTTTATATGCTATTATATGCTTGTGCTTATTCGCCATTATCTGGGATGTGAAGGGAATACGAGGGATTGTGATGTAACGTTGTACTAACAATTTCAGAGCCCGGCGTATTGAACCAATATGCATTCTGTCGAGGAATTGGGAACTAACGTTCCTGCTTTTCTTGCAAAACTATGGAAGATGGTTGAAGATTCGGAAACTAATGATTTAATATGTTGGAGTCCGGTACGTAGGTTTTTTATGCTTTAGGGAGTGTATGTAATGAGCAGAAACAAACTATCAATTCCTTATTATGCAAGCATGAGATTCAGTCAATAGTACTTTTGTCCTGAAAGTTGTGTGAAATGTCAGACGAGTTTGCATGACTCCTTGTAAGTTGGTGCCCTTGTCCTGGTTTTGACACTGGATAATAATTTGTTGTTGATTTTCAGCCTTTCTTTAATTACTTTTTTTCAAATTAAATTGCTTAGCATTGAAATGTCAACTAGTCCCTGTATTCATTTGTCTCTTGAAACTAAACCACAAAATAATTGATTACAGTAAGTGATTTGAGGTTAACAGCCATGTAAATAGTTGATTTTAGCATACTTTGAAAGTTGCACATTGTTATGTGGGTAGTCTAGAATGAATTGATGATTAAATCCAGTGCTAACTTTCTTGAGGTGTGCTTGGGAATTCATACCTTTAAATATTTTGAGTGATCAGAAAAAAAATCGTTTTTATTAAGTCCTTTTTAGTACTAATTCTAGATATGCTACATAATCCAGATTGTTTACGCTGAGTACTGTTAAGATTGCCATGTAATAGTTCTTTAGATTATGCTTTGTAAATGTTTGGCTTTGACATTCAGAGAGTATCACTTCATTTTCAGAAAATCAGCTTTGGTTAAATACAACAGAATACTTCCTCCATTAATGTTCTTAATAGTGTTTAAATAGCATTTTGGCAAAGTATTAATCTGTAAACAATGAAACTGTGAATGTAGTCGGTATGTACGCAAGGCCACACTTGGAGACAAAATCACAACCAAATTATTAAGGGCAATGTATAAATTCGATAATTGAATTCATACTAGAAAACATACCATAGTAACAGATGGATACCGTAAAATGTATATGAAAGGTTATTAAATATAAACTCTTATGTTATGTAATCGGTTATGTTTAATTATTTAATGTTTTTTAAATAATTGGTCTCAGAAAACGGTTTTACATACCCAATCGCCAACAATAGGAAACATCAACTGCACTTTTAATATGTTCTTGTATACTGGTATTCATAAAGTGTTTTAGTAGAATTGTGGGTTATACTAATTGTTATGTTGATAACCAAATTGTTCATTTTTAGTATAGAAAAATACTTTCAAATCTAATAATCTAACTAATTTTATTAATGTTTATATTTTTCACTTATGTAACTGTACAATGCTTACTTGATAACTTTCAGAAATTTTACTATTTGTTTTATTAAGGTGCCGTCCATAACTTACGTGACGCAGATTACGAGTATTTTCAATATCCCCTCCCCCTTTAACGCACTTCCCTATTTCTATGTAATGCAGTGTAACACTGCTTCAGACGTCCTCCCTCCCTCTTGCTCTTGTATACTAGTATTCATAAAATGTTTTAGTTGAATTGTGGGTTATAGTAATTGATTTGTTGATAACCAAATTGTCCATTTTTAGAATGGAAAAATATTTTGAAATCTAATAATAAACAGATGGATACCGTAAAATGAATATGAAAGGTTATTAAATATAAATTCTTATGTTATGTAATCGGTTATGTTTAATTATTTAATGTTTTTTAAATAATTGGTCTCAGAAAACGGTTTTACATACCCAATCGCCAACAATAGGAAACATCAACTGCACTTTTAATATGTTCTTGTATACTGGTATTCATAAAGTGTTTTAGTAGAATTGTGGGTTATACTAATTGTTATGTTGATAACCAAATTGTTCATTTTTAGTATAGAAAAATACTTTCAAATCTAATAATCTAACTAATTTTATTTAATGTTTATATTTTTCACTTATGTAACTGTACAATGCTTACTTGATAACTTTCAGAAATTTTACTATTTGTTTTATTAAGGTGCCGTCCATAACTTACGTGACGCAGATTACGAGTATTTTCAATATCCCCTCCCCCTTTAACGCACTTCCCTATTTCTATGTAATGCAGTGTAACACTGCTTCAGACGTCCTCCCTCCCTCTTGCTCTTGTATACTAGTATTCATAAAATGTTTTAGTTGAATTGTGGGTTATAGTAATTGATTTGTTGATAACCAAATTGTCCATTTTTAGAATGGAAAAATATTTTGAAATCTAATAATAAACAGATGGATACCGTAAAATGAATATGAAAGGTTATTAAATATAAATTCTTATGTTATGTAATCGGTTATGTTTAATTATTTAATGTTTTTTAAATAATTGGTCTCATAAATTAAAATGAGTTAGATTTAACTCATTTTAATTTATGTTTATATTTTTCCCTTATGTAACTGTACAATGTTTATTTGATAATTTTCAAAATTTTACTATTTGTTTTATTAAGGTGTTGTCCATAACTTGTGACACAAATTTAGAGTATTTTCAATGTCCCCTCTCCCCCTTAGGACACACTTCCCTATTTCTATGCAATGCAGTGTAACACTGCTTCAGACCCCCTCCTTCCCCCTTTAGCATTATGTAATTTATGGATGACCCCTAAGATGTTTGATGATTATCAAGTAGCTCAATCATTTTTGTATTGATGTATCGAAATCTTTTTAAAACCAGTACCAGGTAGAATAGAGTTACATCACTTATTATGTGACTAAATGCTTTTTTAAATTTCTTTTTCAGAGTGGCACTAGCTTTTACATTAGAGACCAAGCAAAATTTGCAAGGGAATTGCTTCCCTTGTATTATAAACATAACAACATGGCAAGCTTTGTACGTCAATTAAACATGTGTAAGTATTTAAGTCAACACTGTTTAATATAGAATTATACTGTGATTTTTGTAAATTTGTCCCTGACAGAAATCAGCTGTTCACGGTTTCATCCAATCGGGAGCTTGAACGTCACCATAGTGACATCACTTGCGAAATATAACTCCTAATTGGATGGCAGCGAAACAGCTGATTCCTGTCAGGGACAAAGTTACAAAAATCGCAGCATAAGAGTCATTCTCAGAGGACATTGATGCATATTGCTGGAAAACTGTATCCATATTTGGAGCAAAAACAAGCCCTCAGGTTTAAAATTTTTTGTAGAACTAATTTCATTTCACTTAGAGAATAAGCTATATTCTTTCTTAATTACTTACATTTGTTCTTTTTTGTTAGATGGTTTTCATAAGGTGGTGTCGATTGAAAGTGGAGGCCTGAAAATAGACAGAGATGACATGGAATTTGCACATCAGTATTTCTTAATGGGACATCCTTACTTGCTGGAACATATTAAGAGAAAGGTTCTACCTTTGTTTTTTTAAATAAAATTGCCCATCAATATAAATATGGTAGTAATATAAATAAATGCTTTGATTTATGTTTATTTGATTGTAGATTCCCACAAATAAATCTGATGATGGACGAACTGGGACGAAACCAGAACTTGTAAACAAAGTATTGAGTGAAGTTAAGTCTCTTAAAGGGCGTCAAGACAGTGTGGATTCGCAATTGAGTGCTATGAAAAGAGCAAATGAAGTACTGTGGCGTGAAGTGGCTATTTTACGCCAAAAACATCACAAGCAGCAACAGATTGTAAATAAGGTAAAATACTTTCAAGGTCTAAATGGGTTTCTGATGTGACATGTTAACATGTCATTATCATGTTCTTGTCACAGCAGAGAGTGATAATTACATGGTTGAAAGCAAAGATTGTGGCATTGATTCGTGGTTAAAGCACAACTTGTGTTTTACTGTTGGTCTTTGAAGGCAGAAACAAGTCAGTGTCTCAGTATAGGATTCAAATTCTTTCATTATTTTCGAATTGCTGTGTTCATGTGAATGAAATATTATTACTTATGTATTCTGTCAGGAATATGGAATGGTTAGTTAATACACATGGTCAGTAATATGTTAAGAAAATACTCCTTGCTGGAAGATCAATTTTCGAAGAAATTGATTGCTGTGGCATTATGTACAGATGTTTAACAATTTTTTGGGGTCTAAATTAAAGAAAGTGTTGCTCATCTTGCTTCTTGGTTGGTTCTTTGCTGAAAATGTTGAAAGTTTTTCAGATCGGTTTTTTGATTTGTTAGGGTGGTCATTTTCCGGAAAACCAGGAAAAATCAGAGAATTTCATTGCTCTGAAAATATCACAAAGTTTGTAGAAGAATTGTGAGGCATCAAAGAGAAAATATTGTAACTAGAAATTATTCCTTAAAAAAATAATCCAGCAAAAAAATATTGACTCCGTTTTTATTTGTTGAGATTTTTTCAAATTTATACATATACATGCACAGGAAAACCAAGGAAGAGTCAGGGCAATTTGTCTCAGAAAATGAGTGGCCACTCTCTTTGTTCACCTTATGTGAGAAGAAAGCTGATTTTGAGATAATGGATTCCTTTCTGTATTTTGTTTCACCCTGCAATGTGGGAGCAGTTTTCCGCACTCCAGCCTGCCGATGCAATTTTTCGCATGGCTATGTAGGATGCTGATCGTTCACTAGAACTTTTGAATGTTCCATAATTTCTGATAATGTAGCAGGAGGTAAAGTAAATTTTGTATGAAAGAGCAGAAGATGGTAGTAAATTTAAACCAACAGAATCATCATGAAAGGCAACAATACCTTTCAGAAAACTATTTGTTCTAGATCCTTCAAAAATATGCTTTTGAGCATTATCAAAACAAAGTACTTGAAAAGTTTCTCACTTTTAGTGCAACATTTTTTGTTAACTCTGAAGCCATAAAACACGACTGGAGCAAGAAAAGGAACATGATTGATTACTGGATTAAGGTGGTTTGAGCGAAATATTCCCTAGTAGACAGAGAGTCCATATTACGTTCAAAAATATTTATTTGCAAGATAAGTGGGTTTTGTGAGACCGACATAAACAAATAGGGTCTCTTATGCTGAGTTTTGTTTATTTATAAGAATTTTGTCACATAGTTGGAAAATAAAAATATTTTAGTACCATATAAAGATCTAGCATTGACTAGTTTCTTAAGTAGTACTAACTGATCACGGGGCCAAGGAATGAAAAATTGAGGCATAACATTGAACGTAAAAAACACTATTATACAATTAGTACAAGCCAAATCGTAAAAAGAAACATTATAGACATATATCTGCATATTTTTGTACAGTGATCACTAACAATGGCAAAAATTTCCTGGTTTGAGTAGAGCGAAAAGTCGTTGGTAAATTGGGCAATGCCGTAATGTTTTTGAGATTGGCATGTCGGCCCAAGGCTGATACTGCTTCAAAGTTTCGTTGTTTTTAATCACTTTGAATACTGTTAGTTGCCTGGTCTGTACGTGGTAAATATCATTATCTGAGCGTATTGGCGGAAGATTTGTTTCCAAAGCAGAATTTGGGAGAAGACTAAATAATTCCCCCAATATCACGAGAACAGTGACATAATAAAAAGTTTTCAGATATTTTTCAATGTTTATTTCTCTCTAATTTTTATTTCTGAATTACCTGTGCCAATGCTAGGGATAAATCATAGATTATTCGATTGTTTAACAAGAAGATCAGTAGTTTGGTTCTCTCCAACATTGTATAAAGCTTTATATTATAATTTGACAGAAATCCTAATTATTAGCTCCTACTACTCCTTATGATCCTTCTTATCCCCCCAAAACTTTTTTTCTGTTATTCCCTTATTTAATCATTGCTTAGGTAATTAAACAGAATGATACAATTTTATGTTTCAATAGTTTTGATTGAAATTTTAGAACTGTTTTTGCAATTTCAATATGCCATATTATTTCCAGCAGTGAGATTAGGTAATTCATAGAAGTTATTTGCTGGTTGCAATGTTTTCAGCATAATTTTATATATAATGTTATGATATTGATTTAGATGCAGATTACTGTTGAAAGTGCAAATCAAACTAAAGCTCATAAAAGGAAATTACTGCATCATATAATTCTGAGAGCTGTATTATTTAGGCAATCAATAATAAAAATGTAACATTGTTGGAGATAAAAATCTTCAAAAGGGATTTCAAAGTGGCATGGTCTTTTGTAAGCCGTTTGTCTTGATGTTGTGCTCAGAATGAAAAGAGGTTTAAAGGTTTTGGAAAAAAAGACATGAGACTGTTCAGGAAATGGAAACAAATAAAATAAAGTGGTGTAGAGAAAAGGAGTTTCTATTAAAAAACGAATATTACGAAAGACTGAATTTATCATTCCTCTTACAATTTCAATTACATTTGCCCAGGGATAGATTTTGTTACTGTAGGCCTTCAAGTGCTGACTATATCAAGCACTTCTTCGAAAAAATCTTTGATTAATTAAAAAGCAATAATTATGACCGATTGTTGATAATGGCGTAAATTTTGAAGGACCATGTTAAATACATAAACAATAAAATAGCAAAGTTAATTTTAATACAAACTAGGAAAAATTATTTCAAAGAAAGGAAAGGAGTTGTTATTTAAATTAATTTTGGTACCCCATATTAAGTACTGTTCTACAGTTATAAAGGAAATAGATAAAAAGGAAATAGCAAGTTTACAATGAAACTAATAGAGGAATGAAAGCAATATTGAATAAAGGGCATAGTAAAAATATCACTTCATTGTTAAGAGAGTTGGGCTACTTGTTGGTAGAAAGGGAGATTAAAAGAGTTATGTTAACATTTATGTATAGGTTTGAATATAAATTGCTCCTGGAATATTTGGTAAGAAAAAGCTCAGATGTACATAATTATTTAATGATGCAAGCAAATAAATTCTACCAAGAAAATTAAGGAACAATATGCCAATAAAATCAATATTTAATAATTGAATTCTTTGACAAAATGAAATACCAGTTTGTTAAAATTGTATTTGCATTGTATATGTCATTAGTTTCAGGATATTTATCAATAGATAAATAAATCCTTGTACAACAACAGATGTAAATTACCAAATTGCTTACAGAGTAGAAATTGCTTTTTAAATTTCTCATTTACAAATACAATTTTAGTTTCCTATTGTTCCATTAAATTTATTTTTAAAATGAAACATTGTAGTTCAGCAAACTATTTGATTAATGATTATTAGTCTGATAAAATCATTTCATGAAGAGTTTAATATTTATTTTAAAGAATCCGGGTACAAGGATGGGAATACCAAACCTTTTTATTTTGTTAGTAGTAAAATCCAGCTCTGCATTTACCCAAACCTTGAATGGTTGATATTAGCACCAGAATAATTTTGCAAAATTCTCCTATTTAAAACGATAGATGTCCTTCAAATTGCGCCCATAGATTCTTCGAGATCCTAGCTACCTAAAGAAGAGTTCTCAAAAACATTTTGAAGAGTTAATTTCCTCACAATTTTAAAATTTCAGGTCAGATTTGTCAGGTCACCATAAGAGCCCGTGTTAAAACGAACAAACTTTACTGATCTCGTTACGCGAAAACTAGACGGTAAAATCGATTCAAACTTTCCCAGAACATAGGAAAACCTCTCATCTTTCGATTAAGACAATAAAAAAGGCATATTAAACATACCACATATCACTACTGCCTTACGGTGCCTCATGTTGATGCCTTTCCACTTGATATGAAGACAGATGTAGGAAATATGAGGGCATCGGGGTCATCGCTCAGTCAAGAGAAGCTCTGCTCTCTGAAGGTTCATTCCATTCGAACACATGAGTCATCAGTTACAGGTCAATACTTTATCTTGAGCATCGAGCACTAAACGTTGATGTGCCAAGCACTAAAACATTGGCTTCAAAACATTGATGTTTCTATAAAAACTATTATGTTTTTGAACCATTGACGTTTTTGAGATTTGATATGCCCCTTTGTGTGTTTTTGTTTTGTTTTGCAATATTAAATGTCTCAGCCCTCCTGTAACAGAGTTACATGTCTGATGCTTTGGCAACAATGCCAGCCGATGAATGGATCTCAAAAATGTACTTTGTGAAGGGGAACTTCCACAACACCTCTCAGTCCCTGATTGTCAGGGAAAATAGTGGTTGCTGATTTCCTTGCAAGAACTACGAGGATTAAGTTTTTGACCTGGATATGAGGGGAGGAGGATCCATTTTGATCCTGTATGCAAAGAGTGAAGGTATTGAATCAACCAAATTCTCTAAAACATTTTCTAAATTGCTGAAATGCCTTCCTAATGATCACAAATATTATCTTGTGAATCTGAAAATATCGGAAGTGGCAGAGCAAGCAATGAAGAATGGATGAGAAAATGTGGAGATGTCAAGGCTGTCAATTGCTGGGCTTAGCTGAGAAAGGAATGAATAGTTGCAAATATAGATTTTAAATTTTATTTATTTCAATAAACAAGAAAAAGCACTCTACAAAAAGAAAGAGCACATGTAAAGATAAAAACACAGAAAAATTGAAGCACATACAAGCACATAAAGCAAATTGTGACATGCTTCAATCTGATACATAAGAGTGACTATAAAATGTTGAAAATGATTGCTGAATCACTTTTCTAAAACAAGCCTTAAATTGTTTAACAGCAGCTTCCTGTGCCTTGATGCCTGAGAATTAGTTGAAATCTCTCACCTTTCAGGTTTTTGCTGCGAGGCAAAATCATTTACTTGGTGTTGGAATGATGATTGCTGAAACAAGAATTACTTATTTTATCACATTTGCAGCACCTTTGAAGTTCCATCACTCCAGATTTTGATGGACATCGTACGATGGGCAATGAACTGTCTTTGGGCTTGAAAACTTGTGTGGAGAGTTCTT
The DNA here is from genome assembly GCA_031308135.1 of Acheta domesticus. NCBI lineage: Eukaryota > Metazoa > Arthropoda > Insecta > Orthoptera > Gryllidae > Acheta > Acheta domesticus. The sequence goes on along the minus strand of JAHLJT010003656.1, from coordinate 40,131,575 downwards.
TGACAACTTCTAATTGACTTGCTTGTGGGGCCAATCAAATGGAACTTGAGACATATGCCTTGCTCACACAGGCGTTTTTTCTAAAAGTGGTCTTTATGAAGAAAGACTTGCAAAAGCTGAAATAGAAATAGTACAAGCTATGCATTTATTATCTAATTTTGTTTTAATTGTGACCAGAAGAATTTAAGGGTTATCTGTATCCAAAAATTTTAACAGCTTTTAATCTCAAACAAATCACTTCGTGACAAGTACAGATTAAGTCTTGCTGAGTAAAGTTTAACTAACCAAATCTTCAGTAAAAGGCAAAAATATCTTTCACCTTTCACACAGAAAACAGATAGTTTCAAAATAATACTTTCACTAGATACCAGCCCTTTTTTTTTATTAATGACATGATTTTCTACTAATCAATCATTGTTTAACTAATTCCACCTCTAATCTTATCAAAAAAAAATACTGTTTTAAACATGTGGATTCGATAAATTAAAAAAAATTAAGTTTTCTGACATATTTTTTGGAAATAGTGTTTTTTGAATTTGTATTAAAAATCTTTTAACAAAGTGTTATGAAGAAAATCTATTGTCACCTCAGATTTTCAATGCAAACAATTTTTCTTGGCTTTGTAGATGGGTTAAGGAGAGATATCACTAAAAGTGAAGGGAAAATCCAGAGGAAAAACTGGGGAAAAAAAATTCAGGTGACAACAGTCACTCTGATTGATTATATATATATTTTTTAAATGTAATGTGTACAGTGTATCAGTGTGATGAAAATTAATAAAATTTGAATTTGTTTTTAATTAGAATTCTTTAAAGATCAATTGTGTATATTTTCAGCTAATTCAGTTCCTTGTGTCTATGGTGCAAACCTCCCGAAGTGGTGGAATTGGAATCAAACGCCATTATCCATTGATGCTGAATGATATTACACATCATACAAGTAAAACTCCATCCAAACTGAATGGCAACATAACAGATGTGAATTCTGTGAGTAAATTTTTGTTTTTAACTCTCTGTGAAAAAAAGAAAATGAGTGTAAATGTTTTTGTTTTTCTGTAGAGCAATATGTCTCCTACTGGACCTGTTATACATGAATTGGATACTGCTGAACTTCTGGATGATTGTTCTCCTGCCATAGATGATGACACTTCTGCTCCAGTTTTTGAGTATGTGTTTGCATTCATATAAATGAAATGCAGTGAAACCCCTCTTTTACACAAGGGACCCTAGGGAAAATGAAATTTTGGGAAGTGTAAATAAAGGGAAAATATTTTTTCTTCGGAACTATTTATGTGTATAGATGCTACATGTATATGCATTTATATGTATTTAGATACAATTAATAAGGATTATAATTCGCTTTAATATGCAGTAATAGATTCATAATAAATAATATTGAAAGGTCAAATAGAAACGGACTGAAATTTATATCAGAAATAGAAAGGAATATTAATACCAAAGCATAGTGGATATTAAATTTCACTGCGACATTTCCAGGAGGCCCCACAATCCATTCTTGTAGCCTTTGACGATGCAACAATGTACTCTTGTTGAAGTACAGGAGTGAAATTGTGTTTTTACTGTAAGAAAAAAATGTGAAGTTTACATTTTCTCAATGTTTATAAAATGTTTGTTTTTGGCAGTTCGTAATGATTTCCAACTAGTGGTTTCTAAATTTATTTATTTATTTATGAAATAATAGAAAGAATGTTCATGGATTGAATTTACAGTTAAAAATGTATTGAGAATTCCATTCTTTGGGTTCAAGCTATTAAACGGTGTGGAAAATTATGTTCAGTTTATAAAGAGAAAGTGTATAAATGTGAAGGAGAATGATGTAAAATAAACAATGTTCGTGAGGCTAACTCTAACGCACATCATCTAACACTGATGTCAGCTGTGTTGATGCTTGTGCACAAGTCAAATAATGTGTTGTAGATAAACACTAGCATCTTACGCAAAACAGCACATGAGTACTCTTGGTGAGGTGAGTTGTGCCCACAACTCAAGCAAGACGCGACAATTAAGTTGAGATAAAACGTGTTTTGTAGCTTTCAATACGCGATGTGTCTTAGCAACAATGCACGTTGCCAAGAACTCTCTTGTGTTGTTTCACATAAGATACAGTGTTAATCAACACGTCCATTAAGTGACTTGTATGCGCAGGCATCGACACAGCTGTTAGGTGACACATGCATCATCAGTGTTGGGTGACACGTGTGAATACAACACTCGTGTGACACAGATATTATATTCTTCCACCAATGTACATTGGTCATTTTTTCCACCTTTTTAAATATCTCTCTAATGTCATGGAATGAAAATTTGTATAGGCCTAGCTGCTCAATAATGATTTTCACTGTATTTAAATCTTATAGTTTGTCATGTAACATTTCATGACTCTTCACTGTTATGGTCATTTTTATGTAGTAAGGTAGTCTGAAAGTGCAGTGATGGGGCCCAGTTGTGCACAACTTGAAGTGCTTTCTAGATGATGTTGTTGCAAGCAGAGTGTTGTAAATCGCAGGAAAATTGAAATAGCCTGTAAAAGCTTGTAAAACTGTGTAAAAGAAGGGCATTTATAGTGTTATGAGTCTACGAAAACTGATGGGACCAGCAAGAAATGTTGTAAATGCCGGGAAACGTAAAAGCGGGGTTTTACTGCAATTTTTTTGTGCTGATGCTATGATTAAGAGTGTAAGACACTGAGACAATGGGGGAGAGAGAGAGAGGTGTGGGTGTGTGTGGGGGGGTGGGCGTGGGTGTGCATGCGCGCGTGGGTGCATGCGTGTGTGTGTGCATGCATGTGCATGTGCATGTGAATGTGTGTGCGCACATGCAGGCATGCATGTGGGTGTGAGCCTTCATGCCTCTGGCAGATATATTCAAATTGAAATTTTTGTGTATGCAATCCAAGATCACAATAAGAAATTTTAAATACCACGCAGTTGCTTGACTTGTTAATCCTTGGCACAAAGAGTTTCATGAAACAATATCGATAGCATTTTTAAAAAAATTGTATATTATATATTTATGTTTAACAATCGCATATCTTATAAGATATATCTTAAGGATTTATGTTCTGCTGGAAAGGCAGTACAGTGTTCATTCTGTGTTTCACTACTGTAGGTTGTTTGTGTGTTTTTTTTTGTTTTTTTTTTTTCTCCCAAAATTCTTTCAGAATATTTTGAAGGATCAGATGAAATCAAAAATAGTCTTTATCAATTTGTCTTGTCAAGAGGAATCAAATGAGCTATTGATCATGAATTGAGCTATTCGAAACTCGATTTAGATGTTGAAAATTCACTGAAAAATTGTTTTATCGATAATTCTCTTTGAATGTTTTCTAAGGATTCAGGAAAAAATGGTCAGTTCCCACAAGTAGACTGAGATATGACGAATGATTTCTGAGTTGTCCTAGTGTTGGACTAGAAGAGATCTAACCATGGATATTTGGTGGTCTGGGAGCTGTCATGTCATAGACCCAATTGGCAATATTTTGGCCATCATACGTGTGTGCACACGTTTTTGTGGGTGTGTAACGGATACCCAAATCAAGAAAACTTTTGATATTCTGCAATACATCAAGCAGAACGAAAGATCTCTACATTTGTGAACCAAGAAATTGTGGAGAATTGCAACTAAGTCTAGACTGTCACCTTCCAAACAAGAGATCGTTGTAGGTTTTTTCGATAACAGACTTGTTTCTGAATTTTAATTTGTTTATTTAGTTTAATTTAGACTTCATCTTATTTACATGTTAAGTAAAACTTCACCATACTTTTTTTGTTCTTTTGATCCAATATTTTTTGTGTTCCGACCGTACTTGATGTTTCCCAGGTGACAGATTAACAAGATTATATTGTAATAATTTTCTGTTGCCTCTTTAATTTAAGTGGCTTTGACCAATACCTGGCTAGAATTTTTATTCCATAAGCCTTTTCAAGTCAGGCATTTATTTATGTTTAAAGTTTTTTATTGAGAACTTGAATTGCACAAATAAAAAAAAACAATAACATAAAAATACCCATTAGAGTTGCTTATACTATGCTCCTTTATAATGAAGTTGTATATGCAGTAAAATCTGTCTAAACTGGAACCTGTAAAAGACGGAAACCTGCCTTAAACGGAAAATTTATCCGGCCTGTGAAGTTAAATGGCATTTTTGCATAGCATAAAATGGAATCTGTCCAACGCAGAAACGGAACGTTTTTTCATGTCCTTCAGGGGCGGGGAAACCCTTCATAAAACAGAATTTCTGTTAATTTAATGCAGTTCGCAGAGAGATGCGAGATACTGTTAATGGGACGAATGCATCCAGAAGTCAGTTTTAATATTGCTGTCTATGTTATAAGTTTTGCACATGGCAGCCGCACTGTGAAGGAAAGGGTCTCCCGTTGTTATTGTAGAATTCAACCTTGGGGACATTTGTCTCTCAAGACGTAGGACATTGGGGAATTCCCCCTCTCCCGACTCTCTAAGCGTGGGTAGGTGTACGGGCATGGCTTTAATTCACGCTCCCTGCCTCGCGTCGACAATCGTAACCCCTTGACCAGAGCCGCATTGCTCAAGGCCATGGGAGGGTGTCAGATAGACCTAGTACTTTGACGCATTATGCGCTGTGACACATTGTGCACTGAAAGAGTCTGTGAGAAGTCGGGGTGCAGCCACTAGCCAGTGAGGTGATGTGTTTTTATGAGTTTCTCAACCAGTTTGACAATGATTGAAAAAAAAACAAACATAAAACTCGAAATATTAAAATTTTTCAACTTTGGAAAATGATTGAAAAGGTTTTAGTAAGAGAGAAAACCAAAAACCAAAAACTCTAGATTAATGTTGAAAAAAATAACATTATTTCAATGAACAAGTCATGAAAATTTTTTTTACCCAATTGTCAGAAGTAATTGTGTTTAATATTCATTTATTGGTGATTTCTTCCCTAAAAAGTTTTACGGTAGTATATGTTTTATAATTATTATAAAGTAATGTTATTCATTTCTGGACGGAAATATCAATATAAAGAGTGTTATAAAACGAATAACCCTCCATAAAACGGAAACCTCCCTAAACCGGAAATCTTTTTTGTCAGAGTCCATTCCGGTTTAGACAGATTTTACTGTATTTAATGGTTTACATTAGTAACCCACACTCATAATAAATTCCTGTGATCATAAATCTCAATATTTCAAGTAATATATGCTTCAACTTCACTGTATATCCTTAGAGTCTACACTGTGGTCGTTAAAAGTTGAAACCATCATACTGCTTTCAGAATTTTGCAAGCTTCTGTAATATCACTTGTTTTCTCTTATCTCTAGAATATGCCATATTCTCACATCTTTCATGGTGGGGTAAATGTTGAATTGCCTTAAGGATCCTTATTGCCATTCTTGGTACTTTTTCTAAAAGTTCTCTTTCTTGAAATACTGGAACCATATTACCCTGGCCTGTTCTAAGTCTTATGAATATTGAGAAAATCTTTTTACTGTAGGGCAGAATGGAATTTCTCACTAGATGCACAGCAGTATTAATCACCCTCTTGCACTCACATTCACCGTGCTGGATACTCGGATTGACATAAAGTTTTACCAGCGTATTCAGTACTTTTCAAAATTCCTACTTGCAGATTTTTATGTGCTATGAAGCATTGCAAGTAGTGTTTTTGTGACAATTAGTATTGAGACCTTTCATGACTTTACCTCCTGAGGAAGAGGGGGAATTGCTGCTTGGTCTGTGGCAGTTTCTCACATGCCACTATCAATCTATCTGTTGGCAGGGTCTCAGTTGCCTCGGAGGGCAAGCGGGGTGACAACAGCAGGTGTTTACATTACAGGTTCAGAAGGATGGGTAGGACAAGAACACATGCATGAGTAATTTGAACGCAACTATTGAATGCATAGTGACATTATTATTTATATGTAGGATAGGATTTAAGACAACATGGTATAATTATTAAGACAAGACTTATTAAACAATAAATGTGTAAATAAATCAATGCACTACAAATCAGTAAATAAATAATAAAGAGATACAATAAATAAAGAAAACTTAAATAAAAATAATAATTAAATTTCACTTTTTTCACAATATTTTTCACAATCTATTCACAATAATGATTTTTAACAAAAAAATGTTCATGCCCTTACTAACACTCCCCACAGCATGTATGTGACTTTGTTCATTAAACAAACAAGTCACCGGCGATGGCCTTTACCATCGTTCTTGAACGAATGTGCTAGGGAATCTGTTGATAGATGCCACACAACATTCCTGGCGCTGCCGAAATAACGCACTGCTGGAAGCGCGGAAGTCATGAAACATCCTGATACAAAATTCCTATAAAACTCTATTTCTAATATTCCATAGCACTTCAAAATTTGTGTATGTAGGTTTTGCCTAGTGCTCTACCAGCTGGTGAAATTTATTGACAATCCGAATATCCAACACAGTGAGTGCTGGTAAAGGTAGGTATTCACTTGGCTTTTCATAGTAGATTTCTATTCAGTTAATACTCTTCATATATAATTGTTAATTTCTCTGTATAATTTCTGTTAAGATTTCAATCATGAAATCAATAAAGAGTAAAGATTGTGAAGATTCAGAAGCGACTCTGACTTGGAGAACTGGCAGTTCTAGGTTTTCAATTCTAGCTAGGTATCGAAGTCGAAATCACCTGTTGTCTGGAGGAGAATTGTAGCAGCTTGCTATTCTTATAGTAGTTTTCCATTATTTCTCCGATTAATACCATCCTGAATGCTGGAGCTGTGCCTTAACAAACAGGCCACAGACCATGGGCAATCTTTCCTTCCTCTTCCTTGTCCACTCCTCTCCTACTATACATAAACTCCAGCACTTCCATCCACTACACTCCCATGCATGTTAGAAGCTTAGACCCTGTCAAGGTTGGGGCAGTATCCTGCTGGCAGAGATGCCTCGAAGGAAAAGACCTCTCAAACTGATCAGTGCCAGAGCACATGTCCCCATAGGGAGGAACACTGAGCACTACACTTACAGGACTGATGAGCACAGCAGGTGACATGCTCAGAAGCACTTCCCCCCCTTCGTATTACAATAGACATATCAGCATAATTATGATCTGATTTCTTGTGTTAGTGTTTTGAATAACAGTGAGAAAAATATTGTTGATTCCATGCTTTCTCCTTTAGTGTTTTGAATAACAGTGAGAAAAATATTGTTGATTCCATGCTTTCTCCTGTTGTCTTGTTTTGTAGGAAAATGATTTACAGTGTTTTAAAAAAATTGATTCTGCTTTGAGATTTGACATGGACACTTGAGATTAAATAAAAACTTTGTTGTATGCTAATGATTCATTATTTATTTATAACCAGTTTGCAAGATGCTGTAAATGTTGGCACTTCGTCAGACATTGTACAGAGTGCTACTACTTCAGCTACTTCAACCACCCCAGCTTCCAATGCTACTACCAAAGTTGCAGCTGACACTGCTGGGGCAGCAGACCTCTCAGCAGCAAATGGTACTGATCTGACTGATCAGCCAACTCAAGTTTTACTTGAATTGGCTGAAGAATGCCCAGTGAATGAAGATGGTTTGGTTACATCTGGAAATATGAGTGTATCACCTTTATTCTCAACAGTGAAATCTAATAAAGGGAAGCAGAGATCTACTGTATATAAAGGAAGCAAGCGTCGCAAGTCAAAATTAATGCCATCAATTGCCAAAGCAACTAATCCTTTAGTGACAATCAAAACAGAAAGAATAGATCCAGAGGAACCTGTTAATGTGTAAGTATCTTATCGTTACTAGTTGATACATTCTATAGAAAATTCTGCTAGCTCAGATTAATATTTGGTGAATTCCTGCATCAGTAGATTCTTATATACAGTAAGTCATTTTCTGAAGGAACTGCAATGTGATAAGTCACCCTTCCAAAATATTCAATGAAATCGCATGATGTGCAGAGTATTCTCAAATTAATAGTTACTTTTGAGTATTACTTTGCAGGGTGGAGAAGAGGTGCACTGTGGTGTACACTGTATTTACCCGTAAATAAGATTTATTTATTTGTAATTAATACAGGCAACAGTAATAGTGATTGTAACCTGATTCAGTACAGATATAATACATAATGAGTAATCGAAAACTATTGTATCACAAAATATATGGAGTTGGCATGTAGCGAGTTACAGTAGAGAAATAATAAAATTAAGTTATCTATTCACAAAGCAACAACGTCTAGCTTTAACATAGTTGAGATAGAATGAAATGTGTAGAGTTCATCTATTTACAAAGCGATTGTAGAGCTTTTTGAAAGCATTGAGTGTGGATGCAGTCATAACACATTCGGGAAGGAGATTCCACACATCTACTATTCTATTTCTCAGGAAGTTTTTGTGTTGAACCAGGTTGTGTCTAGACTTCATCTGCTTCATAGAGTATCCTCTAAGGTGCGTGTTGGTAGAAAAAAGGAATATGTCTTGCAGATCGGCGTTGTAATATCCATCAATGATTTTGTTACGATGACGTCGGCATGAACTCTTCTCTCGCTGCGTAAGGGTAATTTCAATCTGTCAAGTCTTTCTTCATACGGGAGATGTTTGAGATTGATGGGTATGCGTGTTGCTCGCCTTTGTATACTTTCAAGTGCGGATCATTTTATATTCGCTGATTAAGCCTAGACTGTTGGGATTTAAGATTTTACATTGCCATTCCCTGTCACGAAATTCATAAATGTTGACGTTACAATTAACTATGAAGATGGTATAAATGTTGCCTATATTTGCAATGGTACGTAATTATATTTGCGTTCGTATTCTCTGCATCCACTGTGAATTTGCCGAGCAATTCAGCCCAATATTTTTAAATGGGCCAGTAAAGAGAGATTCTCAAAACAAATGGCATTCTAACAAATGAAATGAAAAGTGAAAATGAATGCCAAGATTTTGTTACTTTCACGCATGTTCAACGCGGCTGTGTAGAATCTTGGATCGATGCCCTACGAATGCGGACCTGTGTTTTGAATAGTGAAAGAACCAAGAGGTCCTCAACAAGTGCAGGACAGATAGAAAATCTGGCAACTTGGAAGGGAATGTTCTTAGGTGGCGTCTGAGACTAGGAACACAAATTTAGTCCGCAAAACTTATAGGAACCCTAAAAAGTCAGATGTCGCAGCATGGAAGGAGGACCAAAAAGAAAGAAACATGGGTTCATGTGAAGATGATGATAGTGGCAAAAACCATGATTATAATTTTAAGGAATAAGAAAATGGCAGTTCAGTAATATTTTCATCAACAAGGCAATTTTCTAGGCATTACGACAATTTTCAATTTTATTTTTACTAAAAATGGTAAGAATTAGTTAAAAATGTATAAAATTCTCAGCTAGCACTTCAAAATGAGGGGTTTTTCTTATATTCAGGGTTTTAGTTATATTCGGGTAAATACAATAATTATACGTCAAACTTTCAACACATTTACTGATATTAAAATTTTCCTGTTTAAAATGGCACAAACCTTTGCTGCTTCAGATAATTTGCAGTAAGTTACCCAGAAGTATCTTAATTCTGGAATAATTTTCAACAAGGAGGTTATGTTTGCAGGGCAGAAGTTCGCAATAATAAGTCTTAGCTAAGAACTCGAGTTATTTTCCCTTGCAACCACAAATAACATGGAAGTTCAAACATTTCGGTCTGAATCTCCTGGGAAATATGAGGCTAAGATTGTGTCTGTGAATAATACATTACAGAAACACAGTTTTTTTTTATTTTTACAGTGTACTCTTACATCAACAGGCAAGTTTTGTATCATTGAAATGTGAAATATAAATGTAGATCCTGACTGGCGAGACTGAATCTGCCTAGTAGACTCCATCTTTTTCAAACGAGATATTTAGGGAAAAATCTATGCAGGGAAATATGGTATATACAATACAACACTTCCTTACATGCCAAGAATATATAAAAAGTTGCAGTTTCATTATGCAACAAGTAAATAACAAATGTTTTATAGCAGATGACCTCTACCTTGGAGCTTTGCTGTGACATGTTGTCAACTATGTCATAAGCAGTGTTATACTAAGAAAGAGAATCGAGTCAGTATTCACAGTAGGAGAATAGGCTGAATAACAAAAAAGGAAAGCAAAACCCCTTTATATGTGGGCAACGTTTTTGACATGTTTAATGCAATGTTACCATATTTTTAATGAATCAGTATCATTTGTACACTATTTTAAATTTGAGAAAACATAAATTACTTGATACCAGAGACCATTTTTCTATATCTTTTGAGTTTCAATGTACAGCAAAATCTTGTTTTAAGATAGAAGAGAGAAGATATGAAAAATGTAGTGGTAATTTGTGTCTGGTGTAAATGAATGGTTATATATTTATGAGGCTATTGCCATTGCATAATTTGTAAGTTATGACCAATCAGAGGTTAAAGAAATATATTTAGTACTTTTGTTGATAAATTTTATTAGTTTAATTTAATGAAGGAGATTGATTAAATGGACTAGTTCAAAACCGTAAATATTTGTATCCAATTCAAGTTGAACTATAGATTGTCTCTTGTACAATTCTTAAGTTAATGAAAATTCCATATGATTTTCAGACAGTCGTAATTTTATTCAAAGTAATTATATGTGAATAATTAAGTAATTATAATTATATATGTATCTTTGAATAAACATTACAACTGTCTGAAAATCATATGGAACTTTCATTAACTTAAGAATTGTATCCAATTCCTCCCAGTTTGTAATGATATGGAAAAATTAAACACATTATTTGTTAACTTCAGGAACAATTTTCTGGAAATAATGCTGCCATCCCTTGTGAATGATGAAGCAAATAACCCTGAGAGACTGCAAGCATCAGACATGTCAGGCTCCATGGAAGGTGAAGTTATTCTACCCGATCTTGAAGAATCCATGGGGGCTGAGAGAGATCAGCAAAGCTCTCTAGAAGCTGCGACTGATGCCGCAATTTCAGCAATTAGCAATGTGGCCGCTCGAGCAGCTGCCCAGGCTGCTTCAGCCACAGGTTCTAAGGTAGAAACAGACACTTCAAAGGCTTCAAATTCTGTTGGGGAAAATTCATCACGTGCAGCAGAAGAAGACGAAAGTGGTGGTACCAGTAGCAAAGACTTAACATTAGCCTGTGCAGGGTCAGGTGAAAATGCTCTTATGTGAGTGCAATTTTCATACTAATGAAATTTGTCGTCTCTGTTGAACTTGCCCATTGACGCTGGGAAAGACATTTGTCAACATTTTCAGTTTTCCATGTACCATGAATTAATGTGGTCTATGATTATAGGAAGGAAGATTTAGATGTTCATCTGGAGAATATGCAAACGGACCTGGATTCTCTTAAGGAGCTTCTGAAAGGAGAAGGCTATGTGGATGCCAACATGTTGTTGGGGGTATGTGCAGCTGGACTAGGAATCGATGCCAATACCGTCAAGGTAGATTTTGCCAAAATCAGCTGTATCTTTTATTTCAAAACAGCATAAGCAAAATTATGTAAAAATATTTTTTGTATTTACTTGCATGTAGGTAAACCTGTTTAATTTGCTTTCGTTCCTCTTCGAAATCAACAAATTCCCTCAAATTTGAAATAGGAATTTGTATTTAGTATACAAAGAGTTCTTAAGAACTAGTACTGGACTGATTTAATTATCAAAATGCCTGGTCAAAATTGAAATGCATATGAAATGTTTTCTGCAGTGATTCCTTTCATTGCTTCTACCTTTTTACTTTCCCGTATACGTATGTATACACAGGGTGATATACGTAGTATAGGGAAAGTTATGTAATGCTGCGCGAAAAAATGGCCAATTTTCGTCGGAAAAAAATTAATTGCCTGGCCGTGAAAATGAGTAAGTGGATAAAACCAGTTGCTAAATTAAGAAAAAAATCCCCTAACACGTGGTTTACCAGAAACCCTGTTTTCTAGGTCCTTGATACCGAAAACCCAATTGAAAGAAAAACGTCTGTCTGTCCGTCCGTCTGTCTGTCCGTCCGTCCGTCTGTCCGTCCGTCCGTCTGTCCGTCCGTCCTGTCCGTCCGTCTGTCCGTCCGTCTGTCCGTCCGTCCGTCTGTCCGTCCGTCTGTCCGTCCGTCTGTCCGTCCGTCTGTCCGTCCGTCTGTCCGTCCGTCTGTCCGTCCGTCTGTCCGTCCGTCCGTCTGTCCGTCAGTCTGTCCGTCTCTCCGTCCGTCCGTCTGTGAACGCTGCTAGCGCCTAAATCATACGTACGATTTCTTCCAAAATGGATATTCCCTAGTTGATCTGATTCTAGTCGAAGCTTTCAGATTTTGAAAAAGATTCTTCAAAATTTGGGGGTACTTTATATAAAGCTCCCCAGGGATTTTCAAAATTTTCTCAAAAACGGCTCCAAATTTTTTCTTTAAATTTCTTGTATGGATAGAGTAAAATACGCTTATTAACATGGCATAGGTCCGATTTACACGTATAACTCTGAATTTTCAAAAATTGTTAAAGTTTGAATTTTTTTCGGCATATTTCTTTTTTTTTCTTTCTCCAGCTATGAAATTGAAGATAGAGATTTTTTCTTCAAATATAATTTGTTCTGCATATCGAGTTCTTTCATAAAGATCATGTAAATGGTTTTCAAAATTTTGGTAGTTTTCGTGCAATACGTGCAACATTAAAACATTAAATAAACAAGATTTTCTAAAAAACGGCTTCACATTCTTCTTTAAACTTTTGGTAGGGATAGTGGTAAATGTACTCTATCAATGACATAAAAGCCATATTGGTCTGTTGGTTGGTTTTTTCATAAATTACAAAAATTTAAATTATTTTACTTGTCTCTCACGCCGTTAATATTTACATTAGCGGCGATTTTTTCACATTATTATATTTACGTGTATATATGCTTTAAATAATGTCAAGTAAAGTTTCTCGAAAACACAACCATTTTCTGTGAAAAGTAGCTCAAATTTCGGCATTTTCAGAAATGCTCAAACGCCATTTTCTCATATATGGTTGCAAATTTTTTCTTGAAACTTTTGTAACAGATAGTGATAGTTACACTCTTTAATATGGCGTAAAGTTTATTTTGAGTTATTTTTTTGTTTTTTCAAAAATTATATAAATATAAATTTTTTGAAAGTTCTCTCACATCTTTAATATGCACATTATTCGCAATTTGTAAAGATTATTATATTTGTGAGTGTAAGTGCTTCAAATAACTTTAAATAAAGTATTTTGAAAACTCAAAACTTTTCTGTGAAAATGAGCTTCAAATTTCGCATTTTTAGTAGTGCTAAAACGCCATTTTCTCTTAAACGGCACATGATTTTTAAAAGAAAATCGCAGTTTATGGCTAGGTTTTTGTGTTCTTTAATATTGTAAAATTAATATTTTCGTTCTACCAATAGGAAACCGAAAAATTAAAAAAATGACCCAAAAAAATGTACTTTTGGTGGTGATAGATGGTAGCTGGCAAGAAAGAGTATGTGGCAATTCCGAATAGCTAGTGAAGACCCAAGAAAATAGAAAACTAGTACGGGAAAGTCTCTGCCATTCTGTAGCACCTCTAGTTAGTATTTCTTAAGGAAACAACTAAAAGGGAACAAGCTATGTGAAGGGGGGGGTCAAAATGAAAAATGACAAATTTGAGTTTTTAATTTTAGTGACAGGGTTTTGTGAATTTTAATATTTTTATTTAAGGTGTAATGTATGACAGAACATATTTTTATGTACAGGCAAACTTCTATATAACGTTCCTCCATATGTTTTCCTCTATATTGTGTCAATTTTTTCTGGTCCCATCCAAAAGCCCATATTCACAGTCTTCCTCTTTATAGCGTTTTCCTCTTTACAGTGTTCAGATTTCATGGTCACTTAAAAAAACGTTACATAGAAGTTTCACTGTATATACCAGTGAACCTGGCAATGCTTCACTAGTCATGTGATTATTAATCACATTGTATGCTATGCTGTGCAAAAATTCTATTGGATGAAAGACTTCCTCACAAATATGAGTTTAGATTTATGTCCTTGTTTGGACACGGTTGTCAAGTATTGTTCGAATGTTCTCACTCAAATTGGGGGCATTCGTTTGCTATGACATCTTGAAGAAATTTGATTTACATGTCTGAGATTCAATTAATAATTCCAGCTGATATTTCACTATCACAGAAGCAGACTACTTTATGCTCATAATCTTTGACTGTGCAGTGGGTTGCATAGAGTTCAGGGGCACTTGAGTTGTCAGAAAGGAATAAATCATCACCCCCCCCTCGATGTCCGATTTAATTCAAACCCCTTTTTAAACACCCCGTTACTGCTAACAATAACAAGTAGCTTCACTGTGCCCACGTTTTTTTGAGCACTGCTTTTGCTTGTAGTGGTAGGAGTACAACTGATCGTCATTACTATTTTTTAGCAATGCAGAACAATAAAATCAGCAATTCATTTACCATTGAAATTGATTTTCTATAACTCGGGAACAAAGCAAACATTTTTCAAATTTTTATTTTTCTAAAATAATAATTATTTTCTAAATTCTCGTTTCTAGTTTTTCAAATGTTGCTGCTTTTTTAATTCTGGGCCTCAAGAAAATGTGCGCAGGTAATCTCTTTCCCCACGTCATATGCAGTTTTTTACTGTTTTTTGACAAAATAAATAAACAAAGTGAAAAATTTCAGCGAAATCGGTTGAGTAGTTTTTGCAACTATGTGAGACACACACATGCACATTTCCTTTTATTTATGTATAAATTTATTTTACTGAGACAGTGAAAATGGCTCCCATGCGTGGCATTTAAAGTTTTAAACAAGTATATCTGGAAAGCCAATTAATTTAGAAGCCTATAATTTTGTTTATATTTGTTGGTAAGTTTTGTTTTAGATTTGCCGATGATTTTATGTATTTTTGTGCTGGGTCGTTTTAGTACATTCCTACTTTTTCCCATTTAGATAAAATTTCCTTTCAGAATCTACTTGAGCAATGATTGTGAAATTTTATGCAGTAGATAAATAGTAAAAATACTGTAGTAGATTAATTAATGTAAGTGTACAAATTATAAAATTATACCTAGACAAAAACACTAATTTTTCAAAGATTGAAAATATTCAAAATTTTTTTGGTGTCTTTCTACAACTATAATTATGAAGAAAAATTTTTTTCGTAATGAAATGTGTTCAGGAAAGATCCAAATTCAATATAAATTTTTCAAAAACATGCGTATTTTTTGCAATATTTTGTGTGGAACATAGGTAATTTTTATTTCTTTTAAGCCATTCTTTAAAAATGGCACAACACTTTTTGATTAAATTTATACCTTAGTTAGCACAAAGGATGCTTAAGAGAATGGAGTAAATCTTATGTTTGTTGAAATGCCTGAATTTTTGGAGGCGGGTACATTTGATTTTAAAACATGCACATTAACGAAAAAAGAAGCATCAGCATTTGTGCATTATCAGATTTTAGGAATATGTTACTTATTCGTATACTGCATTTAATTTAATGTGCACATAAAAAGAAAGAAAGAAAGTGTGCTGCAATGACACTGCCAAGGGCGGGGGGGGGGGGGTGAGCTACCACACCAGCTTCTTCAAAGGTTTAGTAGGTACTGATGAGTTTCCAAATCAGCTACCATTAATTCATGAAAGCTCTATGGTGTATGTGCAGCACTGTTGGGCTTTAAGGGTAAAATGAAATAATACTTCCATAGCCAAAAAAGGAAATCAGAAAATAAAAACAAAAGCAATCATTAATTAATTACAAGGATCTTACACCAGTGAACATGAATAGCAATTTTATAATAGTTGCAGAAATATATACTATTCTTACAAATGATATCATCTTATAAAATCAACATTTGTGTAAATTGGGAAGAGAAGTTAGTTAACAGCTAATACTAAGCTTGGTGTATTATGTACTTTTATGACTGTCAATGAATTATCTATAAAACAGTAGCAGTTAAAACTTCAAAAATGTCCAAACCTTTTGGGCAAAAATATGCCAGAGAAACCTCTCTTCTTCCATTTCACAAATGAATAATTTCCTAGTGTGTAGTTCAGTATCATTCAGTCTGTAAATAAGTCAGTGGCTTATTTTCTTTCAGAGATTTAATTTCTTACGATGGCTTGAAATGATAAAAAATTATTCACTAAATCAATGGTATTAGGTGGTTTATGACATGTGAGTAGAAAACCATTACTTGTCCATGTGATAAACATAGCACGCAAAACACGGTCCATTTGTGCCACTTGTCTTATCAATAAGTATTCTTTAAAATGGTCAAATTTTTAAAGACTTAAAGCTGTTGAAAGATTTGAAAGATTCTAGCCACAGGCTAAGTTTCTTGTACAAAAAATAGTGTGCCTATTTTGATATCAAATCCATTATCTTGCCTTATTACATTGATTGAATTAATTTAATAATTTTAAAGAAGATTTTGTGTGTGTAATGACCTTTAGTTTAGTATCTTCTAAACTACATCACAAAATGCTTTGTTACAAGGAGTGCATTGAATTCATCTCTTAGAGATCTCTCCATTACTTATGTGTATGATGGGTGATGCAGTTGAACGGAGGCACAATGAATTTGCCATGGGTGTTCCAAAGTCGTCAATGAGGAAAACAGGTTGCTTACATCATGTAAATGCAAAAATCCCATTGTTTTTGGTTGTTTTTATTATTTTTTTATTATAATTTCTCAAGTTTTCAGGTTCTTTTGCACATTCTCTTAATCAGCCTTAGTTGGCCTAATGTGCTGCTGCTTGGCAACCTGTTAGTGTATGTGGCTTTGGATACTCAGATACAACTGGTTTGGCACATGTTTCTACTGTTTTTGATCTGTTCATAGCGTATTACATGATTGGTGATAACTTTAATTGCAGCTTTTTGGTGATGATCCTTTGTCATTTGGCTTACCTATTGTGCAAGATCAGAACAATGAAAATAACGGGAAGCAAAATGGTGTTTCAGGTAAGAAATGTTCCAATGTTTCTTGGTTGTTATGCTTAATCTGCTTAATCAGAGAGATGCATTCATGCTCCACTCAACATTGCACATATTGTGTACTGTTCAGAGGTTACAGATAACTTCATTGGTTTAATGTAGCATTTTTGCTGGTTTTAACATCAAATTGCAGTGTAGAGAGGTATGTTCTGTATTTGATGGACATAGTGTTTCAAAATTCTGTTCGGCTAGAAAGTTTGTTCATTTCCAACAGATCCTATGGTGTCTGGGAGTGAGCTTATGGCATGTTCATCAAATCTCCTGGATTTAGCAGATATGTCAGAATTAGATGACTGGAGCCTACCAGCAGGATCAGGAAGCTTCACTGAAGAGGCAGATGATGTCTTGAACACTCCTTTGGTGACCATCAGTAGCCCTGGCTTTTCTGGAGTGCCAACAGGAAAGAAGAGGAAAACAAAATAATGTAGCACAGTGCTCTCTGCTATAGTGACTGGACAGCTTGTATATACTGTATTATTTGAAACATGAAGTTTATTTTTCTCTTACTACACAAATCTCCAATGAACAGAATAGATGTGTAGTTCTGTAGAAGTATGAAATATCATGGATTCTTCATGTAAATACACAAATCATAGATTGAGATCTGATATTACATGGCAACTAGTTATAATTGTGCATTCGGCATACAATGTTACTGCACTTGAGATATAACGTTGCACAGTATTTGGTTGGCGGGCAAGCAATTGTGAAGGGATTAAGGTGTGGGGATCTGAAGCTTGCCAGTTCCCTGGGTCACAAGACTGACATTCTAAAAGTGTGTGTTTGTTTTCTTCAATTGTAATATATCAATAAAATGTAAAAAAGTGTATCATATGCAAATAGAGTGGAAAAAATATGGAAGTAGAATTTCCTATGTACTATTAATTTTTTTTTTACTTCTTGCACACCTTAAACCTTAAGCATAAAGTATCTTGCTTCAAAGGAGTGAAGCTCCATAAATGAATACCATAAGCAGTGAATTAATATTTTTATTGTTGACCATGCTTGTTACTTACATGTTTTCAATGCACACACAAATTGAAATATAAATTAATATTGCTCTTCATAACAGTGAAATGATGGCCAGTGTAAAAATGCACGTTACAAATTTGTAGAGTTGTTTCAATAAAGCTGGTAACCTGGCAGCCTGTTTTCATTGCAATGTACAAGGTTGAAACAAACTAACAGTTTGTCTCATTTTAGTGTTTATATTTAGAGAATTCAGGCAAACTCACAATAGTTCAAAACTACCGTGTCATTGACTTTAACTATTGGCTCTTCCCTTATGCATCATATGGAGGAATAGGCTCACTACTATGAACACAGCCAGTGTCATGAATAGGGTGCAGATTTGTATGCACCAAAAATCCTGAAAATATGCATGCAAATATGCTTCAAAAATAGGAAAACAAGCGCTTTAAAAACAAATATGCTCAGAAAAAAGTGTTTTATTCTACGCAAAATACATTGATTTACATGTTGAATAATACACCTGAATGTAATTTCTTTTGCAAGAGATTATTATTTATTTTCCCAGATTTTCTGGTCTTTCTTTCTTTTTCTGTTATCTGTAAGAATGTTCTTATACACAGAAAGTTCTGTAACTTCAGCAGTGGCTGTTTGAACTCGGAAAGGAACAGCTTGTTCGCAGAAAGCTACACTGACAGTGTGTATGGGAGGATACGCTTGCGTGGGAACCGCTGGTGGCCGTGAAAGAATTTTTTCTGTGACTTTGCCTCCATTACTGATGTATGGCAAGCTGAAACTCAATGTGTTTGTGTTTAAAAAAACAACTGCCCAAAAGGTTGTACACTGACAGCTGCAGCAAATGTGCAAGCAAAAAACACTTTCCTGACTACATTCAGTTTTGTTGCTGCATTACTACACCAGTACTGCTAATGGGTTCCTGTAAACCTTCTCCCTCGTCAAACATTACCATGAACACAGAGCTAGCAGAATTATTCAAATGTGAGATATTGAAACTTTGCAGTGATATAAAATCGGAGTCTGCATTGGTTTCACTAATTACTAACTGCAAATGTCAAAAAATGTCAAGTAGATATACATACTCTTGCTGCAAAGTTGACAACGGTTTAAAAAAAATGTCAAATTATCTGCTAAATTGAAATCAGTGGAAAATGCACACATTGAAATCTGCACTCATTTACAAAAACCTGAATCTGAACATATCCTTTTGGAGAAGACTGCAGCTTCTGACAATAGTGCATCACCTGCGAAAATTATAGACCTGTCTCATACATCTGTAGAAGAAATCAAAGAATGACATAAATTGAAAAGAACAATGATTCTCATATGACTGCAACATTACAAACCTCAATCACAGATCCATTCAAACTCACTCTGTTGAGAACAACTGGATAAAATGTAACTTACCAGACTTGGCAAACAAGATGCAAATAAGGATACACCACTCAGAATGAGCTTCAGCACTTCAGATCTTCCACTTGCAATTCTTCGACATGATAAAAACCTAGATATTGCAATGAAAAATGACCAAACCCAGTTACAATATGCAGCTCATCCAACTTAGAAAAGATCTAGTTGAAGTACAAAAAATTGACAGAGAAGCAAAAATAAAGTGTGTCAGAGATACCCTCAAATCATCTCAGGAAAGCGAAGTAAATCTCTTTAATGAAACACCCTCAAATTAATGTGCAGCAATATTGCCAGCCTCATGTCTAAATTTGGCCAATTTGAGGTTGAGATAAACAACCATAAACCATGTTATGATATTAACTGAGACCTGACTTAACTGGGACATTCCAGACTGAATGATAGCACTTGGTTATAAATCTTGCATAGAGATAGACAAGACAGAAGAAGTGGTGAAGGGGTGTTGTGGAGGTTTGTAATGTCTATTATGCCACAGCCTCCTTCCTTACGTGGTAGCTTAAGTCTTTCTATTGATGAGTTAGGGTGGTGCACTCTATGCTTGGTTAGAGCTGTTCTTGTTTTCCTTTTTTATTATTATTATTATTAAGTATTCAAGGATCATCCAATGGACATTAATATGTTTGTACACTTCTGTATTTATACATTCTGTTTTGCATGATTGTTCATGATATTTTCTGTTGCTGCAGTGTCTGTGATGAAAACTGTGTACAGTGAATTGCAGCATCAATGTCTGTGTTCATAGTTGGCTTGTTTAGTCAGATGTGTTGTCATTGCATCTGTAGAGTAGAATTCTTTGCATATTAATTTCTTTTTCCTGCTAATTTCTTGCATTGCTTCTTCATAAGCATTAGTGAACATCAAAGCAGCTGCAGCTGTAATTTTTCAATAAAGAAGGGCTCTTTGGCAAGTTCATATACCAGTTGTGAAAGTGTATATTTTGATAGATACATTACCTTCTTGAGGTAGGTCGATTACACATTTTTGATTGTCAGATTTTTCTTCAACAGGTGCGCCTGTATGAGATCTAGCCCATTTCCAACTACTGGAGTAATCTTCATAACAGGTGTAGTGCTGTGTCTGTGCATATCATTATGTGTAAGGATAAAAAACATGCAAATATGCAAAATCCACAGCCTAGTCATGATTCTGCATGCAATAGCATCTTATATAACCTATAATATCTTATATTAGTTGATGCTTCACCACACATGTCCAAGTTGTTGACTAAGCTCTGGTCTTTGGCTCCAACAATTGCTGAACTTTGTTGAACAGTTTGTTAACCGCTTCCCTTACTAGTATTTTGTGAAGATTCTTGTCAAAATCATTGTATTTTTATTATCTCAGTCTTATCATGTCAATGAAATTAACTTTCTTATTAAATATTGTGAACATTTTTGAACAACATTTGGAGATATTTCAATTTGCATATTCATATAATAATTATCCCGCGTTATCTCGGGCATGATGTAAATAACATTTACGTAACTATTTGGAGAAATGGAATATATATAACAAAACCCAATGATATACAATTTAAGATTATGTATTGTGCCTTGTTCATACATCAAATACAATAGAAAATTTGAACCAAAAAACTATTAAAAATGTCTTAAATGTTTCTAACTGTGGTAAACCCTAAAGCACAGAGTCACACAAAGAGGAACATTACAATCAGGGCAGTAGTACCTTCTTTCTCTTAATATTTTCTTGTTCTCTGCATCCTTCACGCAGCTGCACATTGCACATTGTCTTGTACAATTTATCTTCTTTTCTGTAGGTGAAATAAGTTCTGGAAAATGACAGTGTAGACAACTAAGTGGAGTAGGTGTCTTCCCAGGTCTTCCGTGTTAAGGAGAAATTACTTTGGGTTAGCAGTTCTTTTCTAGCATTTCCACAAGTTCCATCCTGAAGAGAAGGAGAGTAGTCTCGCTTTTTAATGAAGTACATACGCATTCCAGACTGTGATCTCAAGATGGAAGAATATTTTTTGTACGGTCAGAACACAAACAAAAATGTTTGAACGAGATATCTCGGGATAATATTTTATGACACTACAAGCCTAACCCGAGATAACTTGGGATAAACAGGGAAGCGGTTAACCTCTGGACTGTTATAGCTGTGCCTTAAGTCTTACAGTGCAAGCAGTTTGTTTGGCTGCCACCTGTGCTGTGTGCTGAGCCCGCGGGTCGGGCTGACCTCAGTGCTGTTGGCCTGTGGTAACTGATATTATGTAGCAAATCCAATCATAACCAAACCCAGACACTGAGAAAACCTTGAACAACTTAACAGGACTTCAAGGGCTCCAGCGTTTTGCAGGATTGACAAAGGAAAGTGTTTGCAACCATAAATTAATTTTTGTGAGGCAGTCCCTGGTGAGAAGGCAACTTCCCGTACCCTCCTTGAAGCTCACTATTGTGATGCACACAGATTTAAAGAAACCAACTTTGGTTGTTCTTACGTAGAGGGCACTGAAGCAGACAATAGGCATTCGTGTTGTAGCAACATCCTGAACGCTCTAAAAGAAATGCGAGACCAGTGAGCCAGAATGGCATCAATATGTCAAGTTGGTGTCCTGAACCACATATAGGTACCACTACAATCATCTCGGGAATCATTTGGCCCTTGTGAAAGGCATTATAAGAACAAAACGACCTTGTGTCTGTACACATCCAGAGGCTTCCAGCAATAGCCCGATTAGACGTGCCAACATGTCCAGAGCACTTTCAAAGGGTTAAGAGTGGGGAGGGAGCAAAACAAAGAAAGTGGACCCATGTAATTTAATGCAGAAACTGACTTACAATGGAATTATCAAGGAAGCATATACTGCTTCTAAAATGTCTCAAAGAATCTTTTACATTTCTCACAAATCAAACAGTTCCACAAATTCTTAACACTCAAACTCACTTTGTTATTCTAACACTCAAGCACAATATTGTATTCTTGAAGAAATGTACTGTAAAACTTTAACTGTACAACACTGAAAAACTTAAAGCACACAAAATTTAACAGGTAGTTCAACGATGCTCATTCAAACTTCAGGTCAAGTAAGCCCTTCGGTCCCTTCTGTCATTATTTGTCCCATGACTTCAGGGTCAGAAGGGACACCAAGATGCTATCATAGTATATCACAGAAAGATAGATCAGTAGTAGGAAATTAATTTTTTCTCTCATATCAGAGCACTTGTGTTATCTTGCACTATGTTTCTTCCGAGGAGGAGGAGGTGGTGCAGGAGTAGCGCCAAGGTTTTCTCTTTCCATACTAGATTCGGTTTTTAAACCTACAAAGTACAGAGTTCGAAGGGTTTCCAATTTCTTCTCCATCTCGAGAGCTGTTGCCACAGTCATTTCTATGCAACTGTTCACATTGAGATACTGCAAACATTGGCAGTGTTGGCCTATTGCAATCAAACTTGCATCCGTAAGCTGTCTGCAACCCTTCAATCAAAAATTATTAAAATTCTTTATAGAATCTGCAATATGTAAACTTAATGATTTAGATCCTAATTATTTATGAACACATACTTGAATATCTAAATGTTTAAGTCTCTTTAATCCTTTCACGACTGACAATATACCAGTATCAGTTATGTTATAACATAAATTCATAACGAGTGTTTTAAGACTTGGATTATTTTCTGATAGAGCAGCAAGCCCAACAGCTGTAATCTGGAAAGGAACGTGAATTTAGAACTGGATTTTGAAATTGTGGTGGTTCAGAACAACAGGTCATATGTCCAACTTTTATTTTAATTTACTTATATACTTCATTCTTGGCAGTAAAGTGAAAGTACTGTTAAGTTGCTATAAAAAGTAGTGATTTTTTCAAAGGAAAACACTTGTTTGTGATGTGAAAACTGGATATTTCTTGATCCTATATGTAGTATATTGTGCGGTCAGAATCCATGTTTTGTGGGTCCTTGATACTTGATTTACAGAAATCCACTATGAACAACATTAAGGGGACCTATGACTGATTTTTTCAACTTCTACATTTTTCAACATACATTAATCAAATTTTTACAGTGCTATTATGAATATAATATGATGTACTGTGCAAAGTTTGAACAATGTATGTCTACTAATTTTTTTGTTATTAATAAATTTGTAAAATTTTGCATCGCAAAACATAAGAAGCTCCTTGCACAACAATTTTTATTTTTTCATCACAAAACTTTTTTAACATCATCCCTACATATATTTAAACAGTTTGTACTAAAACAATTTACTTTGTCTTAAGAGTTCTGAATGTTACAAATTTTTCAGTTCCATAAAGCTAATTTTCGGAAATTAAAAATTCATATTCAGTTTCAATTCCCTATATTTTTGTTTACACACTTCTGACAAAATCCTGCATTAGTACATTTTGTTACACTTTTATTTTATCATATTTCCTGAAAGTTTCATTCCAATCTGGTAAAAATTGCTCTGCAAGGAAGTTTTTAATTACATGAAAGCGCTTGAAAATTGAAACCTGAGAAAACAACATTTAAAGATTTCAGTATACATACATACCTCAAAACATGCCTGCACCATATGTATGTCCCTCAGATTTCTTCTTCTTCTCTTCTTCTGATATTTTCTTCCACTTTTGGACCTTTCTTTTCTTCTTTTCTTCCTCTCTTTTCCTTTTTACACTCTGTGTGCAACGTTTGTAATCTCGCTGCTCACTTGCAATCAATGAAGATAATGAGACATGTTCTTCCCTAATTTTCTTCATTGTTTCTAAAGTTTTTGAGCATCCCATATTAAAAGTCATTACTGCTCTTAGCACTCCTAATTCTAATTTATTCTTAGAAATAAAAATTTCTTTAGGACAATAGCTCCATACTATACTATGAAGGGATTCGTTTGAATTTTGAGTCCTGGCTTTTGTACATCGTTCTAGCAATTGTTCAGATGCCAGCCTTTGGTACACAGGAAAAATTTTTGAAACTATTTGAGGAGACAATTTACAAGACATTGATTTATGGCTATCAGGCACGATACTGTTAGCAGTCTGTCGATTGAAGAAACACCAAGAATCTTTTCCTTTTGGGCAAGTTGAATGTTGAGGATTTTCATCAGTGGACATGCAATGTCTGAGTGTGGCATAAATTGCTCTTTTCATTTTTTCAGTATCAGGAGCATTACTAACAATGGCATGTCTATAAAAATTGGTTAGTTTATTTATAGTGGTCTCTTTCAGGCTGCCTTCTTTACGCCCTCCTAATGTCACACCTTTGGTACGCCATTCTTTCACTACATTTCGTAGCCCACTTCCTAATCTCTTGGCCACATGGTTAACACATTCCTCTTTTTCAATTGGGATGTTTGATCCATACACTTGAATTGCATTGAGATGTGTGTGAGTCTTAGCATCTCCATCAGATAACATTACAGAGTATCGCATTCCCCTGTCACTCAAAGATCTCTTCCAAAGGATCTCTCCAATATCTTTTTCCATGGCATTGGAAGAACCACTATAATTCTTCTGGCATACATTTTTATGACCTTCATACCATATATTAAATTCTGGAGATTCTTTGCCCAAACATTTTTCTGTAGACTTGCAGTCACCACAATACTTGGAAAGTACTTCGTAATCAAGTACAATTCCTGTCTCTACATCAATCACAAATCCCACACCATAATTAGATGTGTGACCTCTTTTGTGCCATGAAGCATCATATGATACAGCCAAATCAAATATTTCTTTTTCTCCAACTGCATGTGCCCTCCTTACAGCTTCTTCAGACATAGAAAGAACTGATTGTTTTAACATTTTTCCTTCTTCAATTAAGCATTGCATATGTTTTGCATAAGGTCTTGTTCCAAAACTATGCATGCCCATGCTTTCAGAAAATTTAATCATTGCACTATGTCCTTTACCTATGTTTCCAAAAGCTTCAACCATACATTTATTGACATGGAAAGGAGGTCGTTGGGATGTGTCACTTTTCACACGAGGTGAAGAATACATACTTGCTACCACACTGTCACAAGTTTTGCACTTCACTACTAGTTTAGTGGAAAACCCATGATTTTCCCTAAATTCCACCACAACTGTTTGTGCATGACACTCTGGACATAAAACATTTTTTGTTATTTCTTTCCACACACTGGCATGGACTAATAAGTAAGTTGCTTCATGCAAAATATTATTTTCACATATATTATGGCTGGGCATAAACTGAGAAAATGCATTCAGTTTCTTCTCAGTAGCAGATTTTTCTTCCTCTGCTGGAGGAGAATTGCTGGAAATGCATTCAGACATCATATGTTCATTTTCACATGATGGTTCAACAGGTTGTAGAAACTCTGCTTCCATGCTCTTCCTTTTAGCATAATTAAGCTTCCCCACTCGACTTCTTTTTGAAGGACGCTTTTTTGAAACTTTACGTTTACTTCGTGGTGTCTCCATTCTGACTGTCAGTGTCGAAACTTACTTCGAACAACACAAAACGATTTCGAAGCACAAAACACGAGATGAACACAAGCAGCAAAACAACAACGAACGTAAAGCACGTAAACAAAAGCACGTGGATACTATGTGAAACAAAACACAAATAATTCACCTTCAATTTTCAAAGTAAATATTGAAAAGATCATTCAAACAAACTTCAAAATGTCACAGATTATTTTTTAGATAATACGTAGTCTTGAGTGCAAAGAAAGAAGTAAATTTCCTTTTGTGTTTAGTTTTTATGTTGAATACGTAGTAAACAGTTGACAACTATGAAGCGTATGAGCCATTCGGTCTAAATTGAGCGCCAGATTCAAAATAATGTAAGTAATATGAAAAAACGCCGATACCGCGTTACTCTAGGAAAAGGGCGTGGCCCAGCTGGTTAAAATCCAGCGCGGCCAAGACTTTTAAACGGCCGCACGGCCTTTAAAGATGGCGGAACACAAAATGAACATATTTTCTAATAGAGGAAGAATAGGACAACATTTTACACAAATAAAAAAAAAATTGTAATTTTTTACGAAAATCGCCAAATTTCAGTCATAGGTCCCCTTAATGTAGAAACTGTTCATAGGATTATCTCCAAAATATATATTCCCCAATTGATCTGGTCAAACTCAAAGCCCTGTGAATTTGAAATTGGTATTTTGAGTTTTAGAGGACTTTATACAAAGGCTCAAGAATATCTACAATTATCCCAAAAATGAACCCAATGTTTTCCTTAATTTTTTTTCTTGAATACAGCATTGTCAGCTTATAAAATGGCACGGATCTGGTTTCCAATGATCTCTGAATTTCCAAACATTGCTCAAAGTTCAAAATTTGTTCAGCATATTTCTACAAATACAATATCGATGACTGATTTTGTTGTTTTCAAATGAAATCTGTTCTCCAAAACTAAATCTTAAAAAAATTCACAAGTTTTTTCTTTAAAATTTTTCTTGGATAGAGCAAAAATGCTAATAAAAATTGTGCAGATTCAGCAAGGAAAAGAGAGGAGAAAATGACAGATGGGATGAGAGAGAGAGTGGAGAAAGAGAAGGGCAGAGGAATATTTCACAATTATTTCATCTGCGGCAGCAACACGGCGTGTACCAGTTACTATCGCATAAAATTTTGTTGCAAATATGAGTAGCATGTGTTGAAAATTTCTTTCTGAAGTGTTGGGAAAGTTGTTAAGTGAATAGAGCCTTTTAGTACAGACAATATCTCATAGTTAGTTAAATGTAAATAGGCAAGTTTGAATCCCAACTTTGGTAAACATTTTGCATGTTACAAAAAATTTGTGAGATCAAGTATTATAATTTTACATAACCGTTACAAATATAAGAAAGTACATTGTTTAACAATACCATTTTTTAAATTGTTGAATCAGAAGGAAATATTTAAGTCCAATCCACTAATAAATATTTCAAAATCACACACCACCAGCAAACAAAACAAGACATTTTTATAAATATGGACAGATGACCAGGGTCATCTATTTATGTTACTAAGAACGGTCCTGTAGAAGAGGATCTGTGAATGCAATAAATTTAATTTTATGAAAACATAATTAAGGGGTGGGATTAACAATTGTTTAATACAATGCGTGAAAAATTTTAGATATGAAAGTAGGAAAGAAAATGAAAAATTCGTTTGGAAAGAAGAGCGGCTCATAAATCAGCTAACACAAGTTGCTCTACAACTATCAATAGGGAGATGTAAATACTACTATGCCTAAACCACGCATAGGAATTTTGCAAATTGAAGAAACCCCTGTCAATCTGGCTTGAGTTGAAGCTTTGACATTTTGAAAAACATTCTATAAAATTTGATGGTACTTTACATGAAGCTCCCCAGACAATTTCAAAATTTACTCAAAAAACAGATCCAATTTGTTTCTTTAAATTTCTTGTAAGAATAGAGTAAAATAAACTTATTAAGGTGGTATAGGTCCTAATTTAAACACTTGACTCACAAGTTTCGAAACTGCAAAATTTTGAATTTTCTTCGGCCTCTTCCTACAACTACAAAATTAAAGATGGAGATTTTTCCTTCAAATAAATTTGTTCTCAGTGAGTTTTTTTCATTAAGGTCATGTACAGATATTTGATAATTTTAGTGGTTTTTGTGCAATATTGTGTGCAACATGCGCATTTAAAAAAAAAAAATAACAAAAATAAGATTCTCAAAAATGGCTCCAATTTTCTTTAAACTTTTGTCAGGGATAGTGCCTAATGTAGTCTATGAGATGACAGAAACGCCAGATTTCTCTATTCTTTTGTTTTTAAAAAAATACAAAGATGTATTTTTACTTTCCCGTATACGTACGTATACACGGAGTGATATACGTAGTATAGGGGAAAGTTATGTAATGCTGCCCGAAAAAATGGCCAATTTTCGGAAGAAAAAAATTAATTGCCGGGCCGTGAAAACGAAGTGGATAAAACCAATTGCTAAATTAAGAAAAAAAATCTCCTAACACGTGGTGTAGCCAGAAACCCTGTTTTCTAGGTCCTTGATACTGAAAACCCAATTGAAAGGAAAACGTCCGTCTGTCTGTGAACACTGCTAGCGCCTAAACCAGACCTGCACAGCATTTTGCACTTTCACTGACGTCAGGAGCTGCGCGCGGGCAACTCGGGAGCAAATGAGAAAATCGATGAAGGGTGGGGATGAGACCCAATCTAGGAGTGGGGACCACCAATCAGAATGCGCAATTCGAAAGATAGCGCATAAATTTAAAGAGCAATCGTCAAGAACATAACGGTCATATACAGTTCAAGTAATATTGCCTTTTGTATTATATGGCAAATGTTTGTTCTCGGTATATGACAGGGCGAAATATGAAACTACAACAAATTATACGTATTAGATTTCGACACCAGTATTATAATTGCTTGTAGGGCTGATAATGTAATTCGCTTTCCTACGATGTAATCACAAATTTAGTGTTGTGCTAAACACAAAATTTTGATACGGAATTGTTTTTGTTTGATAACAGCAATAAACTATGTTATTAACAATGTTTAATTGAATAAGACGGTTCTCTCAAAGCAAAAAACTATTGTTCTTGAAAAAACTCATGATTATTTTCTGTTCTAATTTCTGACAAGAGTGTAGAGTAGTTTATGACATCATATAAAATTATAAAGCCCTTTGCATTCTATTTAACAATACCCATGATATCTTATGATTGTCTGTAACATATCGTCACAGAAGTTTGCTCATTGATTTTTTTTTTGTTCATTTTTATAATGGGGAAAAATTGTCACAAATGTGGTATTAAACATTACCTTCTTGGAATTGCCACGTATTCTATTTTTATGTCAATCTTGATGTGAGAGATTGCTCTCATGATTTTCCTTCATTTTTCTATGATTTGGAGATTATAACATTGCTGGTGAACATCAATTATTAAATTGCAATTTTTTGTCAGATAGAATTAAATAATATTTTTTCTTTTATATATATATATATATATATATATATATATATATATATATATATATATATATATATATACAGGGTGAGTCACGTAACTTAGCACCTCCTGTAACTTTTGAACGGTTGAAGATATTGCAATGCAGTTTTCACGGAAGTGAATGAGGGAATGGGGCTAATTGATATGTGTATTGATTTCTCTTTTATCACTTGTATTTTACGAGATATTTTAAGGTAACTTTGTTTTTTCAAATGGGACTATACATATTTTTCAGTCTATCATGACAAGCGTAAAAGACAAATCCAAAGATATAAATGTTGTCATATGTTAGATAAGCATTTTTTTGAGTAATTGTGAATTTTTTTGCGACTAGTGTTTAACGGATATTTTCATTGTAACTGTCAGCCCCACAAGGTCACACAGCGCTCCCCCAGCAAACGCGGGGTCGGGTAAGGGAAGGGATTTAAGTACTTGAGGATACGAAAAATATTCACAAAACTGTTGCACTTTTTTCTGAACTCTCCTTTTCATCTTAATCCATTTTCAGTAATTGGGTGTTCTTAGGGATTGAAAATACGGATTTGTCTTAAGTATTATTTATTGAAATAAGATTATTTCTATCCCTAAGTTATTATTATATTCGTATTAACATTGAAATTGTTTGCTCAAAATATACAATATATTTTTCTACAGTTTTAATTATTTATTCTTATTGTGCTTTGTTTCAAGATCCCATTACTACGTATCTTATGAAATCCCATTAAATGGAGTTGAAGTTATAAACAATTTTATTACAATACAAACTTATAACAAATTCTTATTTTCCATCCTTTAATTCCTTCAATCAAAGAAAGACGAAAATGTGAAAATGCAGAAGGAGGGAGAAGCACAGTTCAGGAAAAAACTGCAATGGTTTTGTGAATACTTGGAATACTATGTTTCGTATTTTCAAATAAGATCCCTCCCCTTCCCTTCGCCGGGCGCACGTGTGCTGGTGAGCGCTGCCGTGACCTTGTGTGGTGGACTATTCAAAACGTCCGTTAAACCCCGGTCGCAAAATCAAAATTAATCAAGAAAATCCTTATCTAACATATGACAATATGTACATCAATTGGATTCGTCTTTTTACGCTCGTCATGGTGGACTGAAAAAATATGTATAGTTCTATTTGAAAAAACAAAGTTACCTAAAAAATCTCGTAAAATACAAGTGATAAAATAGAAATTAATGCACGTATCAATTAGCCCCTTTCCCTCATGCACTTTCGTGAAAACTGCATTGCAATAACTTCAAACCGTTCAAAAGTTACAGGAGGTGCTAAAGTTACGTGACCTCACCCTGTATATAAAATTCTCGTTGTCACAGTTTTAGTTACCATACTCCTCCGAAACTGCTTGACAGATTTTGATGAAATTTTATATGTATATTCAGTAGGTCTGAGAATAGGTTGTTATCTATTTTTTATACCCTTTAGTGTTAAGGGTGGTCCACCCCATTTTTTTTTATTTTTATTTTTCGCACCAAACGTTTTAGGCAACCCGCTATACACGGTAGGTATTTCACCCGCTACACGGTGTTTCTCCATATTACGCACCTGCTCAGGGATGTGCAGAATCTGCTATTAATGTGAATAACATGGAGAGAGAAAGAGAGAGAGAGAGAGACGGAGAAAACGAGAAAGAGAAGGAGAAAGAGTGATATAGGGGCAGAACAACGTCTGCCGGGCTCAACTAGAAAACATGTTTGTCTCCGTGATACATTGTTGCGTTAGGTTTGAGGAGTCTTAAGCATATTAGAGACTAATATATCATTAACACTCTATTTAGCAGGAAAAAAAGCACAGCAATTACTATTTGACTATAGGATATGACTAGGAACTTTGATGCACTCTATTGCGTTGGGGGATTGATATGTTTTTTAATAAAATTATTATAATTAGCAATGTATATCATTTCAAAAAATAATTTACAATAAATTAAAAATATAAATGTTTGGTATTGTGTTATTTTTATATTCCAGCATCGTTCACAGCGCTCCATGCCTCTTCAGCTCATATATACCACATCCTCAAACACTCACAATTAGTGATTTTTTCTACTAAAATAATCCTAGTAATAATTTATATGGCAAAACAACGTTTGCCAGGTCAGCTAGTAATATATAATAGTTTGGTTGCTGAGTCCACTTGAACTAAAGGAAGAAGCCTCTATTACATCAGAAACATATGTTTCTTGATGGATGTTGGATTTCTAACAGCTTAAGACGTTTAAACTGGACTGGTTTTGGTAATTTTTTTACATTTTTCTTTGCTTTTAGGTCATTTTAAAAATATTTTATGGGCATTTTATTGATCATTTTGGGTGATGTTTTAAATCATCAAAATCTGCCCTCTATAATAGTTATAATTAGACCTCGAAATTTTAGGCATTTAAAGTAAGTTACAAAATGACAACGCCATGAAAAAAAAGAGAGATAAAAAAGTTATATTTCTGGCATCTAGAACTAATCACAAAAGGATTAAATTAAGCATTTTTATTACGCAGGAAAATCGCGTATTTTTACATTTATGAGAGAGACTACAAGGAATATTTTATTCACTTTCAAAATTAACAGTATTGTATAAAATCGATATTTTTCTCAAAATTTTCTACAGTAGGGCTGTCTTATCCATTAAAATCATTTTGAAAGCTGGAAATGAACTTTTCACAAATTTATAGGAGCAAACTAATTTAGTCACATTTCTCATGCCCACTTATTCTGCAACTTCTTCACTCGCCCTCCCACTACAAAAAAAAAAAAAAAAACAAGACCCATTTAACCATTGGACCGTATTTTGTAATGTTCGCCTTTCCGACTAGTATTTTGCCTGACCTCGCTTGGCCTTCGAAGACGAAGCACTGCGATAAGCTTCAACCTGTCAACAGCGCAGCTCCAGCAGGAATGGGCGCAACTGCCGATGAAGTGCGTGCTGATCGGAGACGAGCGTGAAATATCGTTATTATGTTGACCTGCGGGGCTCCTTGTGTTTGGTGTTTTGCGTGAGAGATTTCGGTGCGTTGTCGACTGCGTAATAATATTAATGTTTGCATTTCGGGAAATTCGTATTTGCGTTTCCGTAAAAGATTTTTTTTAATTGCATTTAAAATATGATTGTTCTTGAAAATTACTTGTTTTAATGCAAAAACATTAACCCATATATGCCCAGAATTATTTTTCATTTCGGATTTGCCTGTTATCCATTGAATATGATTAATAGCATCCATTGACCTACATAAAATCGTTTTTTTACTGATTCTTATTTTTCTGTGATGAAATATTTAGTGTTGGGAAAACGCATCACCGGGCACATGCAGTGTCAAAATGTCTAACAAGACTTGATGACATCGCAAATCAAACTACGTGTCTGTACTAAGTTGACTTTATTGTTCAAACAATACCACAATTAACAATAGTAGAAGCTTGTTTATTTGAGAAAATGAAATTCTTTGAAGCATTTATCATGCAAAGCAATATTACATTTTTGACAACGTTTGGTTGTCTGAGATTTGCAGTGAGCACATCTCATTCTCTTTAAATGTGTAGTTATAATATGATTTTTTTTCATCAAAACGAACGTTTGATGGTACCCTGCTGTTGACAGAGGTCACTGTTAGTCCAGGTCTAGTCTTTGGTGTGCCGTACTGCCTCAAGTAACTCACTGCAATACTTCTCCGAAAATGACAATAAATCCATCTCGTCCTTGTGAATAAGCCATGAATTTTGCACGGAGACATCCAATCCCCACCAGAAGAAAGGCCACCACCATTTTTTGGAACGTATATTTGTTCGATATGTGCCAACGTTCTGGTCCATTCTATCTGTTCCTCCCATGTTTACATTATACTTAGTGATAATTCCAGGTTGAGAAATTATTACTTTCTTCTTCTGAGAGTTTGAATATCTTTGCACATTAGTCAGTGGTAGCACAGAGTCACAGTTTGACACAACAAGTGATGAGTGATGAGTGACAAGTGATCTTTATCTCTTGGCAATGATTCAGTGAATTTTAGTAAAATTCCGCCACCCAAACCAAAACTCCTCTTTGTACTTGTTTTGTGGCCCCTTAGCACCTTGATAGACATCAACGTTTACTAAATATCCCAACCGAAGATTATGGCATCAAACTTCGTAACCAAATCGTATTGGTTTCCCGCGTATAAATTGTTTGAGACTATGTCTCCCAAAGTAAGGAATCATGCATTCATCCACATTATGATTCCTTTTCCCAAAATGTGTACTTTAGGCAACTTTCTCGAAGGCTCTCTAGGAAGGGTCTTATTTTAGACAACCTATCTTTCCTGTCAAGGTCCATATTGTCATTCAGATGAATGTTCCTCATGAATGTTCATCAAATCTGTTGCGACGCATTGCTTGGGATATAACTTCATTTCTGGTGTCATTGCTCTCTTCCCAGTATATTCTGCGTCGTGGAACTTCATTATATCCACTGACTAGAAGAATTCCAATAAATGTTTTGAAATCCCTTGGTGAAAAACAAAATTTATCTCTGCCTTTTGCACTGCGTAAATTACACTTTGCTTGACAATATGAAGTACAAATTCAGGATGGAATTAAAAAATATCTACAGGTAATAGATTTTCGAAACTCGAGTCTAGTTCAAAACTTTGAATGTTTTCATTTAGCTTCCTTTTCAATTCACAGTCGCTGGTAAATCCTTCTTTTCCCATCTTATTATTTGACGTCTACCCCTGGGAGATTCTGTTGTTTCACGACAACTTGGCGTTTCTTCATCAATAAGAGTATCACCGTTCTCTTTTCTGAGAATGTACTCCCCTTCAGCACTTAGCTGCTGACAGTTTAAATTGTTTATACAATCACCCAAATCTTCATCACCGCTGTCTTCGTCGGTGTCACTTCTCGTATCAGGTGGGGCCATGAAAATATCAATAGAATCCGCGTCCACATTCTCTTATTCATCCAATAACAACATAATTTCATGTACATTTAGGCCTCTAGAACATGAAATGTAATGGAAATGTTTTTAGTTACTATCATTGTGTGAAAGAATATTGGTATTCGGATGACTAACGTAAAAATCACAGTTTTGCTGTCCTATGTGCCCGGTGGTGCAAAACGCAACACACATTTTCAATTGTGCCTTATACAAATATATTTCATGCAAAGGCAATCTATTTTCAACAGACGTATTCTTAAACTATTCCTAGTGTAATATGTTATAAAACATTCAACACTAAATTATAATAATTCATACAAATTACCTTTCTTTAAAATGGCGCGCTGACATTTTTCCGTTACAAAAAGTAGCGTACTTTTCTCTCAACTACTCGTACAACAATGGATGAACGAATAAAAGTACTTGCTTAGGCAGGTCTACTAACGTGTGTTAAACATAAAAAACGTGGATTTGTTTAAATTTGTATAAAAAATATAGATATACACCCATTTAATTGCAACGGTGCAAAATGTTGCGAAAACGCATCACCGGGCATATATGGGTTAAAATAAAGTGATAAGTTGAAATAACGAAAGGACACGTGAGCAAATTCCGTGGGAGTGAAAAGAAATTTGTAAAATGATTGACAAAAACTAGAGAATAAACAGATGAAGTACGTACGCGTGAGTGACCAATCAGAAAATAGATCGAATGACGACCGAAGTAAGAAGAAACGTCACGAAATGTACCTTGTAGACTTCGTGAGAAACGCGTTTGGGTACTAGTTCGCGCAGGATTCTGGGACAAATGAAGGGCGCGAAAAATGAACAAAGGAAAGAGACGATTCTTGGACCCGGTGGCGATCGGATGTGAGGATGATAACTCGATGTTGCGAAGTTAAGATTTCAATTCTAACTTGTAATTTTAACGCGATAGTTTTTGAAACGCGGGTGAAAGCGTAATTAGTTAATGACTTTATGATGAGAAATTATTGGGAAAAGTTCAGAATTAAAATCAAAATATAATTGTGCCTATAAAAGAATGGACACATTGGTGTAGAACAGAACAAAATGGAAGTGGATCGAACCTTGGACGACGGCCAAGAATCTAGTCATTCTACGAAAGGAAAGTAAACAAACGGGGGACATTTTTCAATTCCATCAGGTGTAGGAAGATCAAGTTTTGTCTTAAAATAATAATTAAATTAATATTCAAGAGTGTTGATGCATTCAGGTACGGAAGTACAAAAGAATATTTGCAGAGTAACAATAAGGAATTTCATAATAATGTCTTGTCTGTATTAGTTTTGAAATTAAGATTTTATTTTTAAACTGGAATGTTTGTCACCATGTATGTCCTAGCAGAATACAAATAGCATATGTTATTCTACAGAAGTATTATTATTTTTCTGTAATAGCAAGAATTCCCGATCCCATGTAGAAAAAAAATAAATAATTGCATACGTAAATACTGCACCTCTGAGATCCTGTATAGGCAGCCTATCAAACCTGCTAAATAAAATTTATCTTGACTGGACTACCTCGATACGATCTGTGGCTATGGACGTGCAAATATTCAAATGTTTATGTAAATAGAATAAGTAATTGAAAGGGGTACAAAGAGTGACTGTCAGATTGGTAACCCAAATAGCCTGTAGGTGCTAACATTAGTGCTTTGATATTTCGAAATAATTAACAGTAGTGGAAGAGAAAGAGGAAAGCCACTCAGAATAGGCATTAACCGCCCTTTTAGGTCATTTTAAGCATGCTTCAGTAGATCCATTTTTTTTTCAAGATTCGAAAACATCTGTAATTATGTTCCATAACATCCTAAAGGACTAAAAAGGAATTTGTCTTAAAATCCGAGGTCTAGTGACACGCAGGAATCAAACTGCTGATGGGAAGTTTCTAAGGCAAGTGAGGGACAAGGTGTGTAGTTTTAAGTTCCATGATATATCCATTTCAATTTTGAATTACCATATAAAGGAGCAGAAAAATCCAGTTACTTTCAAAAATCATCATTTTATAACTTTCTTTTTCTAAAACGTAAGATACAAGGAAATAAAATGATGATATGATGATGAGTTATTTTTCTTTGATAATATTTGCTTCCAATAATCTGGTACATTTTTAAATAAGTTAAAACAGGAAGACAATTTGCTTGTTTCATTATTATAAACTTGTAAATTGGAACATAATTTTGTTACCTTGCTGACAATCGGCTCACATCCAAGTATTGGAGTGCAGGAAAGTTAAAAGCATACAACAACCACATCGGGACACGATTACAACCTGAAAGATCAATTTGCGCAGACCATAAAACAACAAAATGTTAGTCTAAAATGTAGGAAACATGAAAGTAATATTTCCAAAATATGCGTAAACTTAAGTACAGATAAAAAATCCTAAGTTGAATGTGAATCAATTTCAAATGGTTTAGTGTCTTCAAAGGTTGATAGTCATTATTTTTAACCATGCAAAACACTGCACAATAAAAATTAAAATAATAGCAAATGATATAATACTCTTATCTAACAATTTTCAGAAGGCTAATTCATCTTATCAAACAGTACAAAGAGATTGGCATTATAGTGCGATACTTCCAACATGCCTTTGGCAGGTATCACTGTTGACGGTTATTTCCACCATGGTTTTATTCAATTTGGGAGCTGTTGTGTCGCTACAAATGACATCACTGGGTGACTTTTAAGCTTCCGATTGGATGAAACCATCACCAGCCGATACCTGTCAGAGGCAGAGTTGTATAAATTGGCAGTGTAACTGATATAACATTTTTTTGCCTTCTTTTAACACTAAAGTAGTACTTAAACAATTCATTGTTTTTTTTTTACCTTGTATTCTCACGAGACACATTCCTTGAGACTCATTGTTATAAGTGATCTTGTGGAGCAACAGCCTGCTTTCTTTTAGCATCATTAACAATTTCTTTCTCAGCACGAGATCTTAAATTGATTTTATGAAGAGGATCAGGATATTCATCAAAAGCTGATGATGCTTCTAAAGCAGAGTCGGAAATGTTTCGTTTGCAGTCATACCCGTAATGCCAAGCATCACTTATCTTGTTGCAAGATGCCAATTCCAAAGTATTTAAATACAGTAGATTTCACAGATGACTTGCATAGATCTACATTACCCAAAGATAATCTCTGTTTGTGATGGCATGGAAGCTTTTTTAATCACAATTGATAACAATTCATTGAAACATTGTTTTACCTGTCGGTTACAGCACTGAAACACCAACTAAGATCCAAGATGTCTCAAACAGGCAGATTTGTTGCTATTGTACACACTGATTCTTCATCATCTGAAGTGCACCCAAGTGCAGATTCTGCATTTGCCTGTTAATTTTTTGGCACAATCCAGATATGACACCTTGTCCAGTCACCATTTCACACTGTGCTAAGTTGATAACACTTGAGTTTTTCCAGTTGAGCAAGCTCTGCAACTCCAATTCTGTGACAGCCCTACAGTTTTTGAATACTTAAAGAAGTCAGATTGACAAGATTATGACAAATTGCTATGAGTGCATGATCTGTTAGTCGTGAACAACCACTCAGATCTAAGCAAGTGAGAGATTTCTGGACACTTACGAGGTGGTAAGACCAATCTTAGTTTAACTGATTACATGACTCAAGGTATAGAAACTTTAGATTCAAACCACGTACACTTGCTAATTGAGATAAGGCAGAGTTATCTACAAGAGTCTGCCCCAACTTCAGGACTTCAATTTTTTGAGCAAGTTCCCTTATGAATTTTAGAATAACATTGAATGTAAAAACTGTTTCAGACAACACAAGGTTACTTTCGTCAACCACATGAGATGGATAAAATTCTTGTAAAGTCCCATGTGATAAGGAAATTTGGCATCCTGTTAAATCCAATTCATGAAGATTCGGTGCTGTAGAAACAAAACGATAAAAAAATAGCATCAGACATATATCGATTATGAGTAATGCTCAATCCTTTCAAATTTACAAGGGCTTTTCTTAGTTTCAAAACATCTGATTCTAATTCTAAAACAACGACCAGTCACATCAGTTCATGACAATCATTTATTATTAAGTTTTCCAAATGACAACAACTTGACAAAATTTCTACAAACATTCTTTCTGTTACTACACAACTCTCCAAGTGAAGATATCTCATTTTGGACAGTACTTATCCCAAAAAGGAATTAATTTTGAATCCAATTCAACCTCTTTGAATAAAAATTTGGAAAACTAGTTGTGCTTTTTCAGAAGACATTCTAAATGTCGAGTTATTTTTCTTGAAGTACTACTATTTCTTCTCTATGCAGTTTTTGATCTTGTGAAGCTTCATACCAGGCTCGACAAACTTGACTGGCTATTATTCGATCAGTTAGTGGTAAGTATTCCATTATATATATCAGATCTAGATACAAGAATTCAGAGCAGTAGAAATTATTTGGCTTTACTGGTAACAAAAATCTTGTAATTTAAACTAATATTATTTTTCACCCAAAACAAAAAAACACACCTCAATTGGCAAGTCGATCTGGGCTGACTGTCTCATCATACTGTCCTGGTGCACAGAGGTCTGATTCTGCCATTGCAATGCACTGTCACGAAAGTAACACAAACACTAACCAGGAGCTGATACCATTCAATGGTCGCCAATAAACGTCAACAACTAACTGCTCCGTCCAACTTCTATATTAAGGAAAGGTGGGGCCAAAGAGAATATTTGTCCTTGGTAGTAGTGATGTTTATCCGAGGTTCTTCAACTGTTGATTGAATCGGTAGTCCGATTACTTTTCCTAACGAGCCGTTCAATCCAAATGAATCGTTGAAATCGTTCCCTACTGTCGCGCGGAATCTTCGCTGTGATTGGTGGATCGGAGCTCTCGAGGCGGCTCTTTCAAATCTCCAAAAAAGGATATTCATGAATACTGTAATTAACATTTCATAGATCACAGAACTTCAGTGCACTTCGAAATAAACGAACATAATATGCCTTTATGAATCGTTTAAATCAATATAATTATCTTTTACGTCGAACAGCCCATTATACTTCGGTTTTTCTTTCTTGGCGCACGGGGGTGTGCCATAAAATGGAATATCTCACGTATTTTGCGTCGTTCCGCGTGTGCCGCCAGGGAGTCGCATGATCGCCAGTCACTGTTTGAATACCGTTGCGATCATGCCATGCTTCTAGCGGCACAATTAAGAACGACGTAAAATATGAGATATTTCATTTTTTGACACACCCCGTGCGCCAAGGAAGAAAAACCAAGTATAAATATAATGCATGGAAGAAGTATAATTACTCATGGAATATTTAATGAAGTGAATTGTTCTTTGACGCAACTGCAGTTATTGTGATTTATAACTTTTCAATGTACATTAAGTAATGGAACCATGGTTTATAGATTAATTTTTAATAAACAACATTAGGAAGTTATAAGAATGATTCTTCGTAGAAGCCTGTGGTACGCTTTCACGATTCGTGAGTCACGAGTCGATTCACTTTTACTAGCGCAACCACAAAGCAGACGTACAATCGAAGAACTACATGGATGAGAAACCAATTTCCTCGGTTGAAATCGGTGCAACTGAACCAATCGTCGATTGAAAACGCGGGAAACATGCGGTGGCATGTGGGCGGGAGGTCCAATGGGGGTCCTTGGGAGCATGGCGCCAGTTTTCAAAATTTGTCATATGAGTATTGCCATGACAACACGTACTTATGTAGGTTAATGACAATTGAAATAATTAGGTATTTAAGTTTATTGATAATTTAATCTGAAATAGCTATAGTAAATAACTATGGACTTTCTTGTATAATGTATAATGGTTTATTAATATGTACCAGAATATTTTACGCAGCTAATAATGTTAGGCCTAACCTAATATATTTCAGATATAAGTAAAAAATTCTCTTTATTAAAATGCTTGAAACAAAGATGCCTCGTCTTCTTTAAACTCACTTGAACCGTAAAGTTTTTTTTTTTTTTTTGCTCTTGGAAGTCACCACAGCATTTCATCAAACAAAAGAATATAGTCAACCAGTTTTGATACTGTTATCTTTGTAATAATGAGTACCTAACTAGGAATAAATAATTTTGAATGAAAACCAGGAGTACCATTTGAATACCATTTTCTAATTTTGAAACTAGAATATTTAGTAATGAAACCTCAATTTTATGAACTATTAATTGAAACTGTTTTAACATTGAATAATATCATTACAGAGGCCAATGTTAAGTTGGAAAGAGTACAGTTAGTTATATTACTGTGGGGGTACAACACACCAATGGTTACTTTTGTTATGTATTCACTGACAAGTAGACAACAGTTGTGACTGTGCAAAGTTAACTATATTATTTGTGAAATTCTTCAAATACTAGTTGTACTTCTTATATTAATGTCTACAATTCTTAGTTGACTGCTATACTAACGAAGAAGCAGAAACCAAGCCTTGTCATCGGCAGGGGAGGGGAGCCTCAACAAGCACTGGATGGGGCCTGAAATATTTAGATTCTCATAGAGGAGGAGGAGATGCAACAGCCCACGTCCAGTGCTATATTGCAGTTGAGCAGTATACAGAAACTCCCCCAGTTCCCTTCACCACGGATCCCTTGAAATTCTGGGAGGGAGAAAGAGAGAAAGGCCTGAAGGACATGGCTCAAGGAGTACCTGTGTATAACGGCTACTTCTGTTCCATGTGAAAGATTTTCTCTGAAGCTGGCTCATTATTACTGACAGGAGAAGCAAGTTGTCACCTAGCAAGCTTCTGCTTTGATGTTCATCAAAGGCAATGAGAGGTTTCTCTAAGAATTTTTTTGAAACCTCTCATTGCCTTTCGTTCAAGGTAAGGGTAACCACCTCATTCCCCACAAAAAGGATATCCATAATATTGCCATTTTTTCTCTGATAACTGTCAAGAATTTTTAAATTTGTTGGGGTGTATGAACTAG